>JADLZL010007922.1:0-357113 GCA_015844335.1 Chrysopogon serrulatus
TGGCTACAGAAAATCAAATTAAGGCTCACGGTACATATATCTCAAAAACCACCAATCAACCGAACTACAGATAAAAAGCTTGACGCTCGCGCTCCTATTCTCTTGAACAACACTAAGTATGATTGTCAAAGTCAGGATGGCCTTTCTTGCTGAATTCTGCAACCGGCCACACAATTCAGTTGCAGTAGTTTGTAAATAAAGCTAAACTAAATATTGAACGGTTCTAGGCGACTGCCGGCCTAAATTAGACACATTAATAAACAAAGTGTAGGTGACGTAATAAGAAAGCAATGCAGTAAA
Organism: Chrysopogon serrulatus; assembly: GCA_015844335.1. Taxonomy (NCBI): domain Eukaryota; kingdom Viridiplantae; phylum Streptophyta; class Magnoliopsida; order Poales; family Poaceae; genus Chrysopogon; species Chrysopogon serrulatus. The sequence continues at coordinate 301 of JADLZL010007922.1, forward strand.
AAGGATAGCATGTATGTATATAAATGTTGCCTGATGATGAGTTGTGAGGTGGGAATGAAGCGGGCTCATCACACAGAGCTAAGGCTGCCAGATGCCAAGATGAACTCCTGCTAGCTGTCACTGCCGTGTGTGGCATAAGCATTATTGCATCGTTGTCCTGCTTGAAGACTTAGAACAAGTCAGTCAACTGGCATATATACCGAAGAACAGAAAGACTGAAATTTGACGTAGTATGCATTTGAGAGTGCAAAGAGTAGAGAGATACGGCCAGATGATGGTCTAATCTCAAGTGCTTATTAAGTACTGTAATGCGTTGAAATATATGAGTAGTTAGCAATCGCAAGTATAGCATCAGAACTGCTAATGGTCCAAGTCCAAGCCAGAGTACATTACACTGCCGGGTGGATGCATATGAGCGATGCTGATGCGCGGTAGTGTGCAGCATGATGACTAGGGACGAAGGGTGACACAGGGCACTTGGAAATTACTGTAAAATTTATCAAAGGTACCACCAAACCAACAATGGTAAGGGAGGGCCGGCGCCTCACCACGAACAAGTCGAAGGCTGCTGAACAACTACTGCTCGCCGGCCTGAACAATTACTAGGGGCCTCACATGGAAATTTATCAAGGAAGTCCCTGCTAGCCGTGTCTTTATTTATTTGATCTATATATAGATATGGTTTACAGCAGGATTCTGGGCACAGCAACAAGCTTAGCACCACACTAGCTAAACTGCTATTGATAAGATGTGCCCCTCCATCTCCATCTCCATCCTGAAAACTGTAGTGGCTAGCGTGCTATTACTAGTGCTGATGGTGTTCATCTCCAGCGTTGGAGGATCGAGAAGCAGCAGGGCCGGAGGGAATAATGGGGGGTTATTGCACATCCCTTCCATGTCTTCCCTGGCTCACTGTCCCTCCAGCTGTGGGGATGTCAACATCTCCTACCCCTTTGGGATTGGGCCGGGCTGCTTCCGCCAAGGCTTTGAGCTCACCTGTGACCACACAGTTGATCCACCCAAGCTCTTCTTGGCAAACGGTAGCACTACTCAGATCACTTCTCAATCTGTTGGTAGTAATTATGTAACTGCTCGGATTGGTTCCAAAGTCACCATGAGTCCAGGTGTGGACACGTACAACGTGTCCTGGATGACCCTTGATGATCAGGGTCTTATTATTATCGATGGCAACATTTTGTACGTTGTGGGCTGCAATGTTGACGTCGTCTTGTTTGGTGACAATATGACAACCGATCTAATTGGTTCTTGCATGAGTGCCTGCACAGGAGATACAGAGACGATGAATTTTCGTGGCTCCTGTAGTGGGTTCGGCTGCTGCTCCATCCAGTTGCCAAGAGACGACCTGGCAGCCTTTACAGTCAAACTCAACGTTACAAGACCACATTTATTAGATAATGATGAAGAGATGATCTCCAGCGTCAAGGTCTTCATATCAGAAAGGTATACCTTTGCTATGTCCGATCTTTACACGAGTTGGGTGAATATAAGCAATGCTAATGACGCATTCACTGAGATTGCCATCACGGACCAACCAAACTGTGAACGTGCCCGAGCGAACAAGGATACTTATGCTTGTAATGATGAAAGCAACTGCAGCAATCTACCATCTGGACGAGGCTACAACTGCGCCTGTCCCAATAGTTACCGGAATGGCAACCCCTATGTTGTGGATGGCTGCATCCAAGGTCCATAATTTACTCATTGCTTCTTATTCCCTTTCTTTTTTTTTTTTTTTTGAATACATAAGTTTATAGATTTGAATGCTGATAAATAATACTACTTTTTTCGGTCCCTCCCTCTGCCCTGTCAATCTATACGGCAGCTGAAAATTTTATTGCATAATTAAGTTTGAAAAAAATGATCACATCCCTGCACTTGCATTTCAATATTTATTGCCACAACTTGTGAAGAACCGTTGTAATGACTTAATTTATATATTACTACTAAAGTGGCCTTATTAATTTCTTTTTAGTCATCATTTCTCACCATATTTTATTTGTCACGAAGCAGCTTACAATCCATGGCCCAAAGAGAACTGTATGAGATCATGTGGAAACTTGACAATTCCGTTCCCTTTTGGGTTTGAAGAAGGGTGTTCGGCAAACATTGAATTTCAACTCAACTGCACACCAAGTAATGTCACTGTTCTTGACCGTGGGTATGCACAATATCGTGTCACGAATGTATCACTTGATGATGGGTTTCTGGACGTTAGCAACATGCTGAATGACACAACCTCCAACAACATAGAAAGGATAGTCGACTTTGGCAATGGTGGTCATTACAGTTTACGAGGACTTTTTGTGTCTGCTGTGGATGGTATTTTTGATTTCTCACAGGAAGATAAAATAATGATAAAATGGGTAGCTGCAAACTTAACCTGTGAACAAGCTATGGAAAGAAATGCTATCTATGCGTGTGTCGGTCGCAACAGTTACTGCCACAATGTCAAACGAGGGAAAACACATTATGGGTATCAATGCAAGTGCTCCAATGGCTTCCAAGGAAACCCGTACCTGCAAAATAGTTGCACAGGTTATAGTTCTATCTCTTAAACCATATTTTGTCATTTCTCATACATTCATTTTATAAATAATAAAATACACACCTTTGCATTGTGCTATTCGAAGTAAATTAGAATCCTCATGCATTTACTTGCAGCACCAATAGGTCTACATGATCACACATCATATTGATTAAAGATAAATGCATGCTTTTATTTGTAAGACTGTCATATGACACAACTATTCTTATCGGTGTAGACATTGATGAATGCTCAATTCCAAATAAATGCAATGGAACATGCCACAATTTTGATGGAGGCTTCAATTGCACAAATTGCTCCCATGGGAAGGTGTATGATCCAACAAAACAAAAATGTGTCATGTCAGCTAAGCTACATAGCATAATTCTAGGTAAGCTACTTTTATCCACCATTGGAATTTGAATTAACAAAAGGTTCATATCAACAATTAATGTGCAGGTATTGCAATTGGGATTTCTTGTTGTCTTAGCTCCATGTGTTTTGCACTAGGGGTGATTGTACTAACCCGTAAGTGGAAGAAAGGTGTCCAAAGGAGAATCCGAAGAGCATGCTTCAAGAAAAATCAAGGTCTACTCCTGGAGCAACTAATATCTAATGAAAGCACTACAAACAAAACAAAAATATTCTCCTTGGAGGAGTTAGAGGAGGCAACCAACAAATTTGATTCTACTCGTGTTCTTGGTTGTGGAGGACATGGGACTGTTTATAAAGGGATTCTATCAGACCAACGTGTGGTGGCTATAAAGAAATCAAAAATAGTGGAGAAAACAGAGATAGATCAGTTTATCAATGAGGTAGCTATTTTGTCTCAAATCATACACCGCAATGTGGTGAAACTTTTTGGTTGTTGCCTCGAAGATGAGGTGCCTTTGCTAGTCTATGAGTTCATATCAAATGGCACTCTTTATGATCTTCTTCATGCAGATGTTACAACCAAGTGCTTGTTATCGTGGGATGATCGTATAAGGATTGCAATGGAAGCAGCAGGGGCACTTGCATATCTACATTCAGCTGCCGCAATACCAATTTTTCATAGAGATGTGAAGTCTTCCAATATACTCTTGGATGAAAACTTCTCCACAAAGGTTTCAGACTTTGGTGCTTCAAGGTCTCTTTCACTTGATGAGACTCATGTGGTGACAATTATTCAAGGAACATTCGGCTATTTGGATCCTGAATATTATCATACTAGCCAACTAACCGAGAAGAGTGATGTGTATAGTTTTGGAGTAATACTTGTGGAACTTTTGACAAGAAAGAAGCCAATTTTTATCGATAGTTTAGGTGAAAAACAAAGTTTGTCCCATTACTTTGTTCATGCACTACATGAAAGATCTCTTATGGAAATAATGGATCCACATGTTGTAGAAGAAGCAGAGCAGGAGGATATTAATGAAATCACCTCCCTCGCACAAGCATGCTTAAGGGTCAAAGGTGTAGAGCGACCAACTATGAAAGAAGTAGACATGAGGTTACAACTCCTAAGAACAAAGAGACTGAGAAAAAGACATCATTTACTTGAAAAAGATGGAGATACTAAGGCTTTGTTATGCCTAGAAGCTAAGAGTTTAAATGAACATATTGATCTTGTCAATGCTGCCCATGTAATACCTCAAGTGTCGTCTAGGTGCTACAGTTTGGAGCAAGAATTTGTTTCTTCATTTAGGCCAAGGTAACTAAATTCGTCCAAGCAAGATAACATAGGAGTTGCTTAGATATTGGCCATATATATGTGGTATCTTATAATTTAGTCAAGAGTTTGTGGGAAATGCATCATTGTGGTGTGCAGTTCGATTTGCAGTATCCGGTGATATTGAAAAGTGGAGAAATGACTTCTCTGATCCTTTCTCTTTGCATTCCCCGCTCTGGTTCCCCAGTTTAAATATTGCTTTTTGGTTTGCCTGAGTTCAATCTGAAATGAAGATGCGAATAGTGTACAAGTCAAGCTGTTGTCTTGTGAGATACGTGGCTTTGTAAAACAGCATACACTTCTTATTATCTCTTTGTTGACAACCAAAATTACAAGAGGGAAAACAGCTTGTATATATGGATTTTTTCAGCTTTGTCAAATCAAATATTGGGCTTCTCCATTGTGCCTAGCTCTCATTGAAATGAATATATAGAATGTCTGGTTTGAAATTTGTAGAGACGCTAAAAGGTCCATGCTTGCGACCACTCATGTGTAACATCATGCTCTTAATATAGGGTCAACACTATGGAAGAAGATGCATGCAACAAAAAGCAGATTAATTACTGTAATTGTTTTGAACCAAATTCAACCAGACTATGTACAGAAGGTGCAAAAGTTGTTTGAGGAAAGATAGTGTGACATATATTTTCCGCTTGCTATGTCACTGAGGGTATGGATTCTGCAAACAGCAAACCTATGTTTCTGCCAAGATTTCTTCCATCCAAGTTAGGGGACTGAATATTACTCAGTACCCGAGGCTGTGAGTACGCCCGCACCCAGCAGCCCAATTCAATATTTTTCCCTCCCATGATACACACCTGCACGCAGTTTTTATTTATTTATTTATTTTTGCATTGCAGGCAATCTTTTTGTAACACCCCAAAAGAAACCACCACAATCCTTTGGAGAATTACCACACTACACTACAACCACAGAGTACGCGGAAGCAAAAAAATACGTCATCTAGATTGAGCATTAAAGTAAGTCTCCTGCGATGACATGAAAATATAAAAAGTTGAATTGTAACTAGCAACTTCGAAACGAAAGCTAGAAATATAGCTCCAACATCAAAGAGAACTCCATATAGCATAATTGCTTGTTTGATGTGTAAAACGACACATGTGTAAACATGCTGCTACTCCCACCCCACCAAGAATCCTCATAGATCGTGTACCTGTGATGGGGGAAAACAAGCGTATGAGGTTTAAGGAAAACCTCAGCAAGCAAACTGCTTTAACAAAGCTACTTAAATCATAGTTTGATTAAGCATCAAATTTAAATAGCATAGTAATAAAGACACGAATTGCTTCAAAGAAATGTAAATACACTTCCAAGTGCAATGCAAATGTGAATGATGCAATGCAATGCAAAAATGAATGATGCAATGTGTGACTTCACTTCTACCCACACATCCCAAGGAAAAGGGAGTGAGAGCCGCAACCACATTGCTCATCAACGTGCATTACTGCAACCACATTGCTCATCAACGTGCGTTTTGTACCGGTACTTACTTACCGCACCAATTTGGCTACCGTTTCTTCCAAATGCATACCAACGGAGAGAGTGCAAGTGCAAATGTTGCAATGCAAGAACTTCAAGTACATCATAGTCCAACAATAGAACCACCAGATATAAATTCATATACTTTAGAGTACAATAAATAACTTCAGATTTCAGATTATATTGGTAGTGTGAGATACTCATAATTTAGTGGAGGCAATTCAAATAACAAAGCCAAAGCATGTGGACCACAGTGCCACGTTTACTTGCCTTTACCGATGACCAAGCAAAAGAGCTAGGCATGCTCCGAAGCCAAAACACCTGATCATAAGCCAACCTTAGAACCAACATCATCATACTAACAAGTACAAATAATAAATAACACACTAGAACGTCTCAAACCCGCCGTTTAGGCATTTGTTGACTCGCTACCATTCGTGACAGCAGCACTGTTCCTTCTCTTTGTCATAGACAAATAACCATACATTATAAAATTTTGAAAATCTACTGGATGATAGAAAACTTGATTTTCTATAACTTTGGTATATAAAGATTCAGCATATGAGATCCCCAATATAGCCTAAACGTCCTCTTAACTTAACTGAACTTTTCTGACAGAAAAATAGGACAGCAGTCCTATAAAATTCATAAATGGAGATTTACTTGTCCAAAGGACATGCTATATGACAATCTGGAAAGCTTAAGAAAGGCCCTACAGCTTTTGTTCAGATTATAATTCCAAATTATTCCATTAACGTGCCCAAAAACTTAATAGATCTAGAACTGTCCAGATTTTCATTACTGCCAAACAGTCATCTTAGGACGATCATATCTCCAAAAATACAAAGGCTATGACGGTGATATTGGTGTCAAAAGAAAGATATTAAAGTCCTCTACAGCTTTGTCCACAGTGATAAAATTTATTAAAGCCGTTAAGAAATGCGAAAATAGCGACCAACTGAAACTGCTCAGTCTGACAAAAAAATTCAGAACGTGAATAAGAACAATTTCGGGAATTACTCCAACAAAACTCTTTCCAATTACATGATTTCATCCATGACCCATGCTTCAAAGAAGGGGATTAGGATTTGGCACCTCACCTAGGTAAGCCACAACAAACATGGCGAAATTCTGAGTGATCCACTTCCTCGCTCCTTTCTCTACGCCACCTCGAGGCGATCTACGCCGCTAGGGCCATCTTCCCGTTCCCATCTATGCTGAACGATCCACCATGAACAGAGAGAGGAACCAAGAAATTGAGGGCAGAACATGGAGAGTAGATGATACCTAACCAGCATTCGGAGGATAAACGGCACAGACGGCGGATGATGGCATCGATAAGCCCTAATTGGTTTCTTCTTCTCCCAGTTCCCTTCTCCTTTCCTATTTCTTTTTCTTGTTCGTACAGGACGAGTGGCTGCTAGGGCTTCGGAGTGAGGGGCTGGTTAGCCTTGATTAGATCAGGATAGAAATAAAAACCACGGTACAGGAGTTGGGCTGGGCAGGCCTGCTGACGGTTGAACTGGTCACGGTGAAAACTTATATTCCTGATTACTGTAGCAGTCCGCGTTACTGTAGCGCGCCCTCTTGTTATGTGCTGGAACTCGCAAGAAACATAACTTCATGAACCAAACTCGGTTTACTGCATATGATTAGTCAAATGGAAAGTATTCGTCGAGTTCTACATGACAGTAATTTCCATTCGTCCATCCAAGCATTGGATCAAAATTCAAAATTTTTAGTCTCTCCTTAAGGCCGATCAACCGTCGCTAAAAAAAGACACTCGATATAAATTAAAACCCGTATATATGGTATGCATTCTCAGGGTATTACACTTTTTTTTTTCTTTGGTGAGTTTTTTTTTTCTTCAGCTGTTTTTTGTTCCTTTTTCTTCATCCAGTTGTCCATTTTCTGATAGCCTGCTGGTTTAATTTGCGTGGGTGAACATCCAAAAAATGTCTTAAACATTTATTGTTTTCTTATTTTTGTATGGTTGATTTTATATTGAAATAGGCAAGGCAACAAAAAAAAATCTTCAACAAAAATGTAAATTCGTGATTTGATGTATTTATGATGGTATAAAACTTGGTTTTAACAGTAAATGAATCATACAGATCACACCATAAAACTTTATCAAATATTGCAATACATTTTGCTATTTGAATACAAGGTTTGTGGCTCCATCCCCTAAAAAAAAAGAGTTTGTGGCTCCATCTGAGTTATTCTACAAAATCACATACAGTTTATGGCAGCTAAATAAACTTCATTGGGATCATAAATATTGGGGTTCCAACAACTCGATGGCCAAATTATATTACTTTTTAGTGGAAAGAAAAAAAAACTAATGTATCCCTCTCTTCTCTCGTTCCTCTAATGGAAGCCAATTGCTTCACCTGTCAAAATAACCAGAACAAAAGAAAAGATTAAAAAAGGATTTCATGAATAATAATAGAGTAAGCCATGCATAAGCATTGTGCAACGTTTTCTTAAATTAATAGGAACTTTTTTTCATCTTCTAGAATAATCAGTGGTGGATCCATCACTTTATCCAGTCAGTTTCTGAACCTTGCTAGTCTTCAGGCTGCTTCACCAATGATTTAGGGGAAAAAATAGTCAACATGAATTACGGGCTGTCATGCAGGAAAAAAAAGGAAGTTAACCAATTATGCTAGTGAACCAAGTTTTTTTTTTTTTTGGTTAGAATTACCACAAGCAAAAGCATCTAAGACAAGCAGCCACTAGAACTGAGGACTAAGTACTGCTACTGAAAATGTGAGTGGTTTGCGGTTTGAAAGCACCACAAAATAGCTCAACTTGCAAGGATAAAAAGGATATACCAAGCTAAGGTAGCCTGAAAAACAAATGTCCAATCATGAAATACTAGCATAATTTACTCGTTTGTGTACACCTGAGGTGCCAACAAAAGATATACAACCAGGTACCCTGAACAGCTAACTTAAACTTTTGATGAAAAGGTAACTTCAATTTTTGAACTACACCACATTGATAATGATTTAGCTAGCTGTATTGAAGATAATTAGCTCTTAGTTGTTCCTGTACACAACATGGTTATTTAAGACAGGTGCAGATAGAACTTTAAATTCAGTAAAAGAGTTATAACCGACAGAATACTAAATGTACAGGGGATTTCAATCAGTGCTTATTTGTAATAGAGTTAAATGCACCAAGAGCCTTTGAACTTGTAAGGGTGTGTCACTTAGATCCATGAACTTTGAAAATACATTTTACGGGTCCCTAAACTTATAAAAATGTGTCACTTAGGTCCACACATAAATATTATAATTATATTTCTTCTATTTAATAATATAGTTGTGTAACATCATCATATAATAAATAAACTAAAGTGTTAAAATAATTTAAAATAATAAATATATTAGAATTAAACTAAATTAGAAAAGTACTAAAATTAATTTAATCCTCTAAAATATATTTGTCCTCAAATACATAAAGATTAAATTAATTTTAGTATTTTTATAATTTAGTTTAATCCTAATATATTTTTTTTTTTAAATTATTTTAATACTTTAGTTTATTTATTTATTGATAATGTCATATTAAATATTATTTTTATGTGCTATTCACAACTATATTATTAAATAGAAATAGAAATATAATATTTGTTCATGGTCCTAAGTGATACACTCTTACAAGTTTAAGGACCCATAAATATATTTTCGTGAGTTCGTGGACCTAAGTGACACATCCTTATAAGTTTAGGGGTTGAGAAGTGTGTTTTCGAGTTCGTGGACCTAAATGATACACTCTTACAAGTTTAAGAACTGCTTGTACATTTAACTTTTGTAATATATACGGCTGTTGACACTTCTAAGGTCGTTACTAGAAATAGAGATAAATCCCTATCCCCGGCAACGGCGCCCAAAAATGCTTGTTGGTATAAATTAACTGCATTCCATTAAATAAGTTTTAAGTAGGATTATCCGCAAGCGTTTACAGATATCATACCAGTGTCACATTTTACCCAGAGGTTTTAAATATCGTATCCACAGGGAACAGTTGTGATGATAACAAAGTATATAGACTTAATCCTACAATTAGGCTAGATCATATCAAGAAAAAGAAAATAGCTAATACACTTTGGTTCTGACTCCGGTAAACTTTATATAATATCGTCTTATCGGACAAGTAACCCGAATAGGAGAAGAAATAGAGTAATCTCCTACCAGGCACCTATAAGCCTATTAGTCCTATCAACGGGATATGGACTACAGAGGATTTAACGCAGCTATAAAGTCACCTGCGCGAGCTACCACAGATCCGGCTAATCAGAGGACATTCACAAGTAAACCTAGCCTAGGTACCACGCCTACACTACGAAATACTACTTCAACCAAGTAATGACCAAGATCAAAGCACTCAATATGAGATGTAAACCAAAGAACGAATAAGAACAAGTTGCTTACTTAAACTGGAATGGTAAGTACAAAAGTACCTCAGAACGTAGCTCCGGGCGAGGGAGCTGAATCCAGAAGAATACAGCCACGAAGAAGCGCCGACATGCCGAAACTCCTCTACTCAATCTCTCTAATATCTAAACAAGACTAGATCTAGAAGAACTAGTCTCTTCTAATTGCTACATCTAGATGAACTAGAACTAGATGAACTAGAACTAGATCAACTAGAGGGACCCTAGCCGTAATTATGTAGAGAATATAAAGCACCGGGGTGTAGAATGCCTTCAGGGAGGGGGGTCTGCCCCTTTATTTATAGCCCGGTGGGATGGATGTGCGCCTTTGGATCAAACCGACTTGAACAACGGTGGAGATGCAAACCCTAAGGCGGTAGGAGGAAGCTTCCAGAAGGGGGGCACCGCCAGCAACCCTAGGGCGTCGGGCGGCCCCAAGGTGGGGCCGGTCGGCCCCACTTTTCCTCCTCTGCGGGGCCCGCTGCTTCGGGTGTCTTCTAGACCCTTCCTGATCCTTTTGGCGATATTTCCGTCGCAGATAACTTTCGTGATAATTATGCATTCTAATCCCTCTTTTATGCTTTTCTGGAATAATCCCTGGAAAATATAGAATATGTAAAACTCGTGGAAATTATCAGTTAAAACCCTAGACTAGTGTTTATTCATGTATCCTTTCATGTCTAAAGTTCTAATAAATATTGACGTTATCGGCCGTCAACAATTCCCCCAAGCTTACCTTTTGTCAGTTCCTTGGCAAACAACCTAGATCTAGTTATTAATAAACTTGGATCAGGAGTTGCTACAATACTTTTATTTTTTTTAAGCACACTTGCTTTTAAACATAAATTTTCCTCCGGTTTAGATAAAACTGCTCTAACTTTCAAACTTACCCATTTTACCTTTAATTATGGAGCTTTACAGCTTTTGCATAAGTCTTGAGTAATCAAAAGATAGAACAATCAAGTCAAGCACTATGTCTCAAATTCTTCATAATACTAATATTCCGGAGTTTTATAAGTTTTTGAAATAAAACTCAGAGCTTAATTGTATGACACCCTCAAGTCTCTTATTATATGTGGTATTTATGGATCTCACCGAGACATTAATAAGGTCATGCCTTCCTACAATTAAGAATTTATAATGGAGCTCATAGGAGTAGCAATAACAAGGATGAACATACTTGCAATTCATATATTATAAAATCAAACAAAGGATCCACAGAGAATCGAGGCACACAATCAAATCAAGCGTGCATGTGTATGGAATATAGTGGATAGGTGTATATATGGTATTTAGTGGCTAATCCTAATTCTACTTTTGCTCTTTGTAAATAATTCCCTTCTTAAAACTTTTCGAGGAAAACATGGGCTATCTTTATTCTCTCTTTTTTTTGTTTTTTATTTTATCCGGGAGGCGGACATCTATGTACCCATTGTTTTAATTGTTGGGACACTTGTCCATCTTTTACTCCCCTTTTCTTTTTTCCTCTTTCTCTTTTTCTCTTTTTTTCAATACTTTTGCATAGCCGCATGCATCCTTTGAATATAAATGATTGGAGAGATAATGAAAAGAACTTAGAGCAATTAAATGGGGGTTGTCCTATAGGGTATATATATATATATATATATATATATATATATATATATATTACTCCTAGTGTAGGAGAAAAATATTTTTAAGGTGGATCTGAATGAAAGTGGAAATGATTTGCGCTTACATCCTAGAGTAGGAGTAATGCATATGTGGGTGGAGTACGTAAGTGATCTTGATTTTAAAAGCATGACAAGACTCTCATAAGGTATATAATAAAGGTTGACTAAACTCAATACAAAGCAAATAGCATAAATGCGCAAAGATTTTTTTCTAACTTTAAATGTATCATATCGGCTTTGGTAGAAATTCAAATTTTGTCATACAAGAGCTCATCATATAAGATTTTAGGTTTTCAAAATAAATCTCTAGAACTTAGTAATGCTAGGAATAAGATAAATAGCAGCCTAGACCTTCATGTATCATACCAATCAATTACCTAGACTCAACTCAAGCATATGCCTCCATAAATTTCAGGTTCGAGTAAATTCTTATATCAAAGTAGTCATGTCCAAAACTCGGGAGAATTCATGATTGAAAACTAGGCACTTGAAAGGAATTACAGTAGAGCAACTATTCATTATCTCCAAGATAAAATTCTAATGTTCCTTAGTTTTTATTTGACTCCTACTAACTAGACACACTCTATGATCACACCTTAAATAATAGCTAAGTATTTTATTTTTGATTTTAATTTGTTATTCATCTTTTATTTCTATTGGACTCACATGACTCTAAAGACATGGACCTTTATGTGTCTATATATTTTTGGTATTTTTATATTTTCTTATGATACTATTGTGAACCTTTATGTGTTCACATATTTTTAGTATTTTATGACTATATAAAATAGACTCGATAATCGCCTAGGTATAGTTACCTGATAACTAGGGGATGCTCCTCCCTCAAGCTAGATATTTGCAATATTTGGTGTCGATGATCTTCAGAGTGAGCTAACCAGCAGCGGTTCTGGTAGGTGCCACTGATAGACTCTCTCCTTGTTATAATAGTGTTCCTGCATAATTACACTCCAACACGAAAACCAAAACTCGAGGCTCGAATTTAATAAGAGGTTAGCGATCAGCCAAGAAGTAATTGATTATTCTTTTGAGTTGATTCTAAATTAACAAGTTCTAGCAGGATTCTCTTTTTTAGAATTTTCTAGTTTATAAATGAAATATGTGTGCATGATATATAGTTGTATTTTTATGCCTCCATAGAGAATATTTATTCTTATGGGGCTTAAGATTTTTCATGATGCAAGAAAGTAAATATAGAAGCTATTATTATTATTTTTTTAGGCCACCGCAGTTAATATTCCTACTGGGGTTACCACAAGTTTATTTATGTGGGGCTTTTAATATCTTATGATGCAATAAATGAAGCAATAGATATTTTTATTTTCTTTTTAATATTTATGAAGATAAATATATTAAAGTGAAATTATTAATATAGATAGGAATACTAATTAATTAGATAACTACCATATTACCTTATGGCAAGTGTATAAATTTAAAGTTTACCGATAGAATTTCTTTTTTTTCACTCTTATGTATCTCTCCATCTTGAGAGATGGAGGTCTTGATAGTTGCATACCTTTAGTGATGGCGATATCACTTCTGTTCTTTGGTGTGGCCCATAGGTTGAAGTAGAGCTTTAACAAAGATTCTGGCAAAGCATCTTGCTCCGTGTGCATCTTCACAGAACTTTTACTTGTAGAATTAATAAACTTTGCTCGACGTGTTGTCCCTGTTTGCAAAACTAAGGTAGAGATCAAGTGCATGGGCTCTGCTGGTGGAAAAACACCAATAGTACCAAATCTATTTCTTTATTTATTTTTCTTCATCCTTAGACACATTGAACAAGATAAAATTGGTGTTACATGAACTATTTATTTCTGACATGAGTGGTAAGATCAAAAGATTAAGCATTTAATGTTGCATTTAAGTTCACATGGCAGAAAAGAATGAAATTGCTTAACTAATAGAAGGATTGTCTATCTCTATATAAATTTTCACATGAATATGACTATCGTCTTCCTAAGATTGAATATAATGTTTTAACTTGTTTGGTTAAGACTAAAATTAAGAGAACGGTGCCATGAACAATCTTAAAAGGCAGATCATGTTGAGTTAATTAGGTTAATCAATTTAAGTTGTAACTCTAATATATTTGTGTTTTAATTTATGTGCACATCAAGATCAAGAGAAGAACAATGACTACTTACCTTAGAATATTACCTTCATTATTAGAGTGTGATGGCTCTAAATGATGAAGGATAAATGACTGGTGGTCCTTTCCTTCTCTTGCATCTTGAGTTGTTCATAGACATCTTGTCTCTTCTATTGCCCTTATTCTTTTGCCATCTTTTGCTTCTTTAATCTTTCGACTCTTTCACTCCAGTTATTATTATGTCTGCAATAGATTAGTGGGTAACACATACCCGAAGGAGTATACAAATTTTAAACATAAATTGCTTGTCCAAGTATTTTATTTTATTCTATCTATACTAGTGAAAAGATAGTATTGATATTATTTTAGCATAGATCATGTTTTATACAGATATGGCTTGAGGCAAAATAACTTGTAGTAGAAGATAAAGTGAATGAATCATTAATGCTCATAGTTCTTTCATTCACGATGAATGAGCTATGTCTTCTTCTACAAGGTTGTTAAAATTCATGATGTACCCTACTTCATCTTTGATTTGAATTTATCTCATGACTTACCTAAATTAATTTTAAAAGTTTTCCTATAGAGGTTAGTCTATAAAATATCCAATGTCTACTATAGCATATCATCGGTTCAAAAATCAATCTAGACACCACGTCTAATTTGACTTAGGAAGGCATTCTAACCTAAGCGCCGCGCTTAATTCAAAAAACCTTTAAAAGTTAAATCAACACACCTCTGAGTTCAAGAATCAAACTAAACACCTCGTCTAATTATGACTCAAGAAAACAGTTTAAACTAAGCACCATGCCTAATTTAAAAGATGTATAAAATTTCTCCAAACATTAAGCATACTATAGAGAACAAAGGTAACATGAAAGTTTATAGAGTGTTTTTCAAACAGAGATGAAAGTGCATGATTAACATATTGAATAAAGGTAGAGACAACCAATATTAGTAATATAGAATTTTCTAAATAAGACCATTCCCCCAAGCTGGATTTTGCAAAGCAAAATTAAGTTTAGATGGATTAATTTGTACTATGATTGGTTGGTCATACCTGACACTTGCCATTAGTTATTTTCTCACTTTAAACCTGAAATGGTTAGTGACAAAAATACCAAAGGAATATTTTAACAATTAAATTTCTATGCTAAAGGTGTAAGCTCAATTTATTTTTTTTTTTTAAGAGTGGTTATTTTGGGACACAAAGTTGTTCTTGGGAAACCCTCGATTATCCGGTTGGTGAAGGGGTTTCCTTTAGAGCATTAGCCTTTGTGTACCTATATCAAGATTACAATGAGATCTATACTATTTATGATAAACATATGCATCTACAACCACCCTTTTAATGGTTTTATGAACAGATAGAATAAGAGGGTTGAAGATCTTGTGTGTGGTAATATTAGAGAGACCAAAAGATTTAGGAGTTTTCTCATATGAGCATAGATTCGATGAAGTGTTTATGAGATAATTCCTATGCTAATCAATGAGATCTCCCTTTTCAAACTTCAAGGGTGTTTCTTTTTGGATGTCTATAAACAACAAGTTTGCCTCTATTATTTCATGCCTATGATATTTATTAGATGTTTTATTTTCTAGAATTTTTCATGACTTGATGTCTCCAAGGTTGGTCTCGTCTAAAGCTTTCTCTAAACTTTGGTGAGTTCTATTTATTAAAGAAATTGATTTAAGTTCACCATTTGAATTTAAACCAAGTTTAGATGCTAATGCTAAAGCTTCGTCCTCTTTCATCCATTCTTTTTTACATAGCATATATATTTCTAGTATGTTCTACGTATTTCTACCATTGTCGTTGCTCTTCTTGGGTATTCCTATAATCTTCATGACTCCTATTCTTAGGATGTCTTTATGGATTTCTAGGGTCATTATGAAGTTTAGTAGAAAGAACATAAAAAGATTCATTGGGGTCAAAGATGGATTGAGAGATGGGTTCAGTGACATTTAATGTGAGCATAGAAGATAGAATTTATTTCTAAGTGGCTTGGCTCTCCTTCTATGGCATCACTAGATATGCTATCCTTGCACTCTTCCAATGTCTTTCAGGAGAGAAAAGAAGTTGACGAAATTTTTTCCAAGATACTCTTCTAAGAAGATCTGATGTGCATTGATCTTAGTTAATTGAAAGTCTAAATCATCGAAGTGGAACTTCAAAGGTTTAGGATCGATAGCTAAATCTTGGGGATAAAATGATTATGTTTTAGCTACCAAGACTTCCGTGTCTAGTTCGGATAATAAGTCATCCTGAATCATATTAATTAAACATGGGCGTAGCTCATAGCCAGGTGTTATGACAGGTTCTATAGATTTTGGTGGCCCAAAACTTTCGCACATGCCATAAATAAAGATAGAAATAGAAATTAAAGCATCTATAAGGATGAACACAAAAATAATGAAGAGAATGAGGTAAAATAGGAAAAGATAAAAGTATAATACAAGATTAAGCTAGACTAAGTCAAAATCAGCAAACCGTTCCCCGACAACAGCGCCAAAAATACTTGTTGACACTTCTAACGTCGTTTACTAGAAATAGAGATAAATCCCTATCCCCGGCAACAGCACCAAAAATGCTTGTTGACACTTCTAATGTCGTTACTAGAAATAGAGATAAATTCCTATCCCCAGCAACGGCGCCAAAAATACTTGTTGGTATAAATTAACAAAACTCCATTAAATAAGTTTTAAGTAGGATTATCCGCAAGCGCACAGATATCATACCAGTGTCACATTTTACCCGGAGGTTTTAAATATCGTATCCACAGGGAACAGTTGTGATGATGACAAAGTATATAGACTTAATCCTACAATTAGGCTAGATCATATCAAGAAAAAGGAAATAGCTAATACACTCAGGTTTTGACTCCGGTAAACTTTGTATAATATTGTCTTATCGGACAAGTAACCCGAATAGGAGAAGAAATAGAGTAATCTCCTACCAGGCACCTATAAGCAAGCCTATCAGTCCTATCAACGGGATGTGGACTACAGAAGATTCAACGTAGCTATAAAGTCACCTGCGCGAACTACCACAGATCTGGCTAATCAGGGGACATTCACAAGTAAACCTAGCCTAGGCACCACGCCTACACTACGAAATACTACTTCAACCAAGTAATGACCAAGATCAAAACACTCAATATGAGATGTGAACCAAAGAACGAATAAGAACAAGTTGCTTACTTAAATCGGAATAGTAAGTACAAAAATACCTTAGAACGTAGCTCCGGACGAGGGAGCTGAATCCAGAAGAATACAGCCACGAAGAAGCGCCGACATGCCGGAAGTCCTCCAGAATCTCTTCTCCTCTACTCAATCTCTCTAATCTCTAAACAAGACTAGATCTAGAAGAACTAGTCTCTCCTAATTGCTACATCTAGATGAACTAGGACTAGATAAACTAGAACTAGATCAACTAGAGGGACCCTGACCCTAATTATGTAGAGAATATAAAGCACTGGGGTGTAGAATGCCTTCAGGGAGGGGGGTCTGCCCCTTTATTTATAGCCTGGTGGGATAGATGTGCGCCGTTGGATCAAACCGACTTGAACAACGGTGGAGATGCAAACCCTAAGGCGGTAGGAGGAAGCTTCTAGAAGGGGGGCGCCGCCAGCAACCCTAGGGCGTCGGGCGGCCCCAAGGTGGGGCCGGCCGGCCCCACTTTTCCTCCTCTGCGGGGCCCGCTGCTTCGGGTGTCTTCTAGACCCTTCCTGATCCTTTTGGCGATATTTCCGTCGCAGATAACTTTCGTGATAATTATGCATTCTAATCCCTCTTTTATGCTTTTCTGGAATAATCTCTGGAAAATATAGAATATGTAAAACTCGTGGAAATTGTCAGTTAAAACCCTAGACTAGTGTTTATTCATGTATCCTTTCATGTCTAAAGTTCTAATAAATATTGACGTTATCGACCGTCAACACCGGCCACCTTGGTGGTATTGCCAGCAATACAACTATGATCATAAATGGTACTAGCTTGGACCCCCGCGCTGTTGCGCAGGCTAGCAAACATTAAAATGTAGCCTGACTAAGCACAAAAAATGTAAAGCACACACCGAAGAATAAACACCAAGTAACACATGGGACAGATAAATGTCGGGTTTAGAAAGATAATATAGATAACAAAGCCTCAACTTTACAGTTTTATTGAGCATGGCATCATGATGAACTCATCTAGAATCAGTTTTGCTACATGGGTACATATTGAAATATGAAAGACACTGATATCGGCGCTTGACTCAAATCCTGTGTTTCATTGCATACAATGGCAACTGGGATGAACCATGAAGGCATCAATAATTACCAGGCAAATGAAGACGACAGCTTGCAACTTACACCTGAGAAGAAAGTAGCACATGAGTATGCAAGATCCTGTAGATCGCCAATGCTACTGCGTGAATAAAGTGGTAGCAAATAATTTGTATGGAAAATTTGTATGCATTAATACATAAAGAAATAAACTCTGAATCGTTAGACATTATTTAGTCATGATTTATTTGGTGTGAGCGTTATAATTTTCAATACACAGTGTATGTGGAAGAACATGTGTGTTCATGGCAGACGATGTAGTCAAACAGAGTGACTGGTTTCAGGAATTCACAGGAAGTAAATATATCAGAAATTCATAGGAAGTAAATAGAGCTATAATGCAAAAATTGGAATCAGAGAATGAATCTAGTTTGAAGCATTGGACACAGATAATGAATTAAAATAAAAGTAACTTACTCTCCAAATCTTCATTATGACCAGTGATATAGTAGCACAAAACGGTTCCAAAACACAATTCAACCTCTCAGAGGTAGTAACAGATCTGAACATGAAAGGCTGATGGGAAACATTACCTGTATGGAGACTCTGTTAGAGGGAGGAACAATATATGTGAGTATAGTATTCCACAAAGCCAATCCCTCCCTTCGAACTACCTACAAAGAGGACATACCTGAAGCTGTTACTGTGTACAGTTAGTAAATTTTGCAAACCTAAAAATGAAAAGAGCAGATGTATAGTGCTAAAACTCTGGTAGTAATGCAGTTGTTTGACTTACGAAAGCCCATAGATAATGAGAGGTAACAACAGCAGATACCAAATTATTGTCAAATTAGCAAATTCAATCATCAGGTGTTGCAAAGGTAAGTAAGAAATCATCAGTTCATCCAAGGGAGAGAGTAATGGATACCACCAAGATTTGTGGTCACAATAAGAAGGATGAAGAGGTTTGAATCAACAATATAGCTATGGCCTATAGGGTCACAGCAAGTGAATACAACTGGAATCACAAAGCTCATAAAGTAGTTATAACCTGACAGGGTCAAAGCAACCAAATACATCTGGAAGCATGAAGCTGATCCATTGGCTGTAAGTCTGTAATGTAATCAATATAATGGGACTATGGGAGTTTAGTCTGTAGTGATACAGTTACAACCACATATATAGATAGAGAAGATGGTATAGCATTCCACGCGGTAAGATAGGGCAATGGAAATAATAATTTTAAAGAACAACCTAGGAAGGACAGTTACTTTGAGGGAATACCATCCAGTTCGAGGGAATATTTTAGGACCAATCTAACATGATCCAACTACAGGAGCACCTCAAAATGCACTTTTTTTTTAATGAACTGATAACAAATACGTTCTCCACAACCAACAGTGATGATCCGGCTAAACATCCAAACTCAAATCACAAGAGCATTGAGTTAAACAATGCATAATTTGAGTGATCTAATGTTCCACAATTAAAACACAGACTACATCTGGTGCCTACTCTAAATTCCGAACCTATTATGTGAGGGTTGGAGTTTGAGACTAGAGGGGACAAATTAGGCAGTGATTGGTTGTGGGGCTGATGTCTCATTGTATTCAATACTCCTGATCTGGAATCAGAGATCATAAATATGAAACAAATATATTAAGAAACTGGACCAAAAACTTGAAATTCATAATGCTAACTGAGTGTGCATATGTTAACTGCATTAAAGAAACAATAGTCGGGTTTGGAGCAGAGTATGCACCACCCGCCACCCTGTGGCCAGCATCCCAACTAGTCTGCTAGCGGTGCACCTCCAACATAACTCGTGGGATTCCACTATTCCAGAGCAGAGGCCTTGCAAGTTGCAATGACGGACATATAGCAACAGCCTAAGCAGGTGTTCTGATCAAGAGATCCATGTCCATTAATCGGAATTCCTTAGTTCTACTTAGAGTTCCACCTATATAGTTGATTTATAAAACATTGAGCAGATCAGCAGCACCTTGCAGCTACCCACCTTGCCAGCTGCACCACCTAGCAGCATGGTGAGCACCGCCAACACTGGTGCACAAGGGCTCCACCCTATTAGCAGCTCCCCTGCGCAAAGAGATGCTCATGGAGTCTGCAGTTACAGAAATTGGACTTTGACGCAGAATACTAAAACAATTTAATTCCTAGCGTAGCCATAATCTGGTCAAACAAAACCATACGAGACATACAGATCACACCTAAAATCAAATGGGTACCTATTGTAGGATATTTTTACTAGGATCAACGGAATGGAAAGTCACGGTCCAAAACTGAAGGAGGGTACAGTCACCTGATGGACCGAATGATTCTACCAACGCGGGCCAGCTTCATTCTCCAGCGCAGCCACCGATTAAACAAGTGCCCATCCTCACCTGGGGCTTCGCGTCCTGTGGCAGCGGCGAGATTAGTTAAAACTCGTGTATTTAGTGCATCTTTTATTAACTTTTCTTTTTATATTTTTCAAAATAAGAACTTTTGGTCATAGTGTGCGTTCTTATATCTAAGCAGTATAAGCAATTATTTTAATCTTGCAGCATATCACTTAATAAGGTAAGTAATAAAGACTTAAATCTGGATGGATAGATTCCACTACAAAGAATCTAACAAAATGATCTATGGTCAAAGTATATACTGCTATCTAATCTGGATCTCACATGAGCCTATGCGCCCTAGTCCTTCTAAGGAGGAAAATTCACAAGTGGTCATCCTTGGCAGTAGGTGCCGTTTAGATCCCCGTTCTTTGAAAAAAGTCATTTTTGGATCTCTCAACTTGGCTCAAGGTGTTATTTAGGTCCCGAACTTTCAAAGTGATCACCACAGGTCCCTAAACTTGGCAGAGGGTGTCATCTAGGTCCCAAATATTGTAGCTAATTAAGCATGGAATTAAAAAAAAGAAAATCTAATTCTAAAACTTGCATCTTTTTATAAGACCTAGAATAAAGATGATATTTATATAGAAATTGTAGCTCTCGATGTGATCTACAACTTTCTAATTTTGAGTTTTTTAATTTAAGGTCGTTAAAATGATCCAAAAAATAAAATTACAAAACTACTATGAATGAACCGAATCAGCGGTTTAATTTTTTTAAGCATCTTAACAACTTTAAATTAAAACATTAAAACTAGAAAATTATAGATCTCATCGAGCGTACAACTTTTATATAGAAAGTATCTCCATTTGATAGCATATAGGAAAGATATGTTTTTTCCAAGGTGAAAGCGCTTATATGCGATTAAAATTCTACTAAAAATTTATTTAGTTTTTTTGAGCATCTTAACGACCTCAAATTAAAAAACTCAAACTAGAAAGTTGTAGATCTCATCGAGAGCTACAATTTTTATATAAAAAATCATCTTCATTCGAGGTTTTATTAAAAAGATACAATTTTTGGAATATTTTACGGATTGTAGCTACAATACTCTAAAATTAGATTTTTTTTTTAATTCTGTGCGAATTAGCTACAATATCACCCTCTGCCAATTTTAGAGACCTGCACCGATAACTTTAAAAGTTCAGAACCTAAATGACACTTTTGAGTTAAGTTGAGGGATCCGAAAATCATTTTTTCAAAGAATGGGGACCTAAGCGACACCTACTGTGTGAATTTTCCTCCCTTCTAAGCCCAGACCAAATCCAGTTCATTCATTCCAATTAACCCCCGCATACGGATACGGCAATGTCGTCGTCTAGCTGAGTCCAAACGCGCAAAACCTTTGAACGCCTTCCTGCGGCGTGTGTCGTCAACCACAAGGAGCTTGGAATGTACGGATAATAAGTTAGAAAAAATAATTAATAAAATTAGTTGCTTTGGATATGTGTAGATTTTACAAAATGGAGTACTGAGCAGCTCTGATTTTTTATTTTTTGAAAATGTCAGTTCTGATATTTTTTGAAGGAACTTAAAACATCAAGATAACTACACAATCAATGAAATGAACGATGAATTTAATCAGCTGATTCTCGTATCTAACTACGTTGCCCGGTAAACTCAAATATACACAGCTCGATCAGCTCGGGAGATCACTTCACATGATGCTGGATGATACGGACGGAATGGAATGGAACTACCTCCGATCCGATCCATCAGAACACAGCACTCACAAAAGCGCGCATCCAGTGCGTGTTGCCCTCACTGGAGCAACAAAAGAAGCAGAGAAGCCAGTCCCAGGAAGAAGCTGCATTGCGAGGACAGATGATGAGATCTGGTCATTCCCGCGCTAGCATCGCCCCCTGCTGTTGAGCCTCCTCTGCCCGAGGTGGGTGCCTTGGGAGGCGACGGCGGTGGCGGTGGTGGTATGACACAGGTCCCAAACGTTGAATTCGCCTGCACCTCATAGACAGGTCAGAGAGTTAGCATATGCATGATATCATGTTGCTGTTCAAAGAAAAGAAATGCCACTAATTCAAACAGTGCTTATACCTTGCAATACGCGATGTTGTCGCATCCACATACCATATGGCCATTTGCAATATCGGTAGCCAAGGGAGCTCCTCCACCGTCACTCCTCTGCATGATTAAGATTCAAGAAAGTCAGAGACTTCATAACAAAAGCAACTAAATGATCCTTCAAATGGCGAAATGGCTCAGGTAAATGGCTTCAGTATATATTCACATACCATGTAAAAATCTACGGCAATGTAGTTGGGCCACCGATTGCCTGAAGCATCATGGCATGTTTTCAGCATGCTAACCAGTGGCGCTGAATTATTTCCGCAGGCACCAGTCTGACTTGGGTTAGTTGTGAAGAAGTTCATCAGAACGAGGGACTGGCTCTTGGAATCCATGGCCGGAGACTCTGCGCGATTGGGGCATTTGCCTGCTACCATACCATCATTTCCATCTATGTGGACAAAGCAAATTCGGTCAACAAAACCGTCAAGGAGAAGAAGGGGAAAAAAAAAAAGCAAAACTCCAAAGCTCACTGAAACAGGGCAACACACTAAAACTTACATTGGTTTTCCACAACATAGTTCCACTCATATGCGATCCCCTCGCTTGCTTCCTTGGATTTCTTTGATGTGAATACTACCAGGCGCTGGTTCTGGCTGATCATGTCCTTGAGCAAAGGCCAGTTGCCACCGCTCTTTGGCATTTTCGACACTGGAAACCAATACTTCATAAGGCCCGAAGCATTGAACACTTTTGGCAAGGACCCTGTTGCAGTGTAGTCTTCAAGAAAAATCGTGACTACTTCTGATGGGTTTGCATCAAGGAACTTCTGGATCTCTTTGAAGACATTGATGGCAGGTTGCTGAGAGAAAAGAAGGAAATCAACTCAAGATTATTCTCACAACTCAAGCGTACTTATTTTCTTTTTCAGGAGAGAAGAGAGAGAAGAATGTTTAGCTGATAATCTTACAAAGGCAGTGAAGTTGTAGCATTTTCCTTGAAATGAGTGGCACAGCCAGACATCGTTGTCAAAGTCGTAAGTGTCGAGCATTAATCCCCTAACACCATTCTGCACGTAATCAAGTACAAGTCCCACGTTATTATTTTATAAATAACAAATGGTTAGGTAAAACTCTGGCATATCAGCTCTAAATGATAAGGGTTAGTAGTGGTGGGCAACAAATCTTTATTTTTTCTTTTTTTAGAGCATGTCTGTTGACGCGTTTTTCATTAAGAGGAGAATGAGCAACAAAAGATAACTCTTCTGTTGACCACTAACTGAACATGTTTTAAGCAATTCCACCATTGGAATCTAGTCTGAGATAAAGTCTGTTCCTCAGTGCAAACTAGAAAGTTACGAAATATACTCTTAGAAACAGGGGACATGAGTAAGAGCCTACTAAGCTGAACAGTTTTGGCTTAATATTGCCTTCTTTGTTTCTTCCAGTTGAGGGACATGGGAAGTTGTATATGAGATATAAAAGGGTAAGAAAGGATATTGGCAAGGACCTGAGTTCTTCTGCGATTACTTTATTATAGCCTACTTCTGAATCGTGAATGGTAGAAATAGCTAGAAAAGATTAGAGCCGTCTTCAACACCTAATCAATTTGAGCCACGCAAGATCTAAAAGTTCCAGACGGCCATTTGAAAAGAGAAGGGGCAGTATGACATGACAGATGAGATAAGTGTGGTCCCTTGGTTTTCTTAAGAAGAAAGCAAACGACACCTTCATCATAGCATAATGCCTGAACTGGACGAGATCTTTGTGAGGTCTGCTTAACAACTGGAAGCAATCAGACCAGCAACTTATAAGTAGCCTCAAAACACTTTCTCTATTGAATACAGCGAGTGCCACCCTGGTTTCATGAGTTAGGTAGAGGCAACAGACAAACCATGTCATAAGTTACATAAAGTTATCCTGAAGATGTTAAGGGAAAGAAGTGGTGACATTGGTTGCTTAGGGCATTTAGGCACATCTAATTACGGACCAATAAAAGCGGGATCCAGAGGCAGCCATATAGCAACAAGAAGTCAAGAATCTCTGTGAGGCAGCAAGAAAAGACAAGCAGCTTCTTGAGCTTGGGAAGCGACCGGTTGAGATTAGCTATTGCCTGTTGAGACCTTATTATTGCCAGTGTCCACGCATCAATGGCCAATTGGCCATAAAGATTGTTAAAAAGGAATAAGTGCCAGCCCGCATGGGCACATGATCCATTCCTAAAATAATTCATAGTGGCAAAGTGCCATGGGCAGAGGTACAGCCATATGAACGCGGATAGATAAAACATGCTAATCAGTTTGCACAAAGTAACTTGTAGAAAAGTTGGGCAAATGCACATTGTTGTGCATTAGTAACTGTCAATGTGGTCATGTTTTTTTTTTTCTTTTCAGAGTGAAACTTTAGGTCTGGGTTGGTGGCAGAAGTCCGTGGGCAAATTAAAGGGGGGAAGACAGCTGACATGATTCTTGCAGTGGAAAAGGGACTTGAGAGGAGCATGTACTGTTCCACTTCCACTGCACTACTGAATTGGGATCTGTGGACTTTAGATGGTAATATTCCTCCGAAAGACAAATTAAGGTCTTGTTCACTTCCCCCTCCAACTTCCAAGTTTTTTCACTCTCTCTCCATCACATCAATTTGTACCCGCATGTAAAGAGTATTAAATATAAGTATAAAAAATAACTAATTACACAGTTTAGTTGTACATCACGAGACGAATCTTTTGAGCCTAGTTGGGCCACGATTGGACAATATTTGCCACATACAAACAAAATGCTACAGGACTTTTCAATCTCTCTCCATCACATCAATTTCTACCCTATATATGGAGCATTAAATGTTAGTAAAAAAAACAACTAATTACATGGTTTGGTTGTAAATCACGAGACGAATCTTTTGAGCCTAGTTGGGCCACGATTGGACAATATTTACCAAATACAAACGAACTGCTACAGAACTTTTCAATCTCTCTCTTCCCCCATCTAAACAAGGCCTAAAGGAAAAAAGGTGCAGTGAAACCAATGTGCGTGCGTGTAAATATTCTCTGCAGCTTTTGATTTCGGGATGGAGTGGGGACGTCCTATTCCAGGAGCAGCTCACACACAGTTAAACTAGGTATAGACAGTTGGACATAGTAGCAGCCGGAAGCAGAGCAGAAAGGTCCAATTTTTCCTTGACTGTTAGGAAAAGTCTGAATTCTGGAAGAGAAAGGTGCGCTTTCTTTTATTTGTTTGGTGGGTAAAATTTCACTAGATTTTGCACGAGATGTGTTGTCGGTAATAATAATGATAACAACAAAAGGCGATGATATTATCTATGTAGTGTGGCAATATTGACAGCACATAATTAGTTAACTCAACTGTACCAAGGAGTAGAAGGTGCTGTAATGGTGAGACAGAGAGACAGACATGAACAACACAAATGAAACGCAACTACAGAGGAATCGTTCTAAGGAGGAGGATGATGAGAATCGATAATGGCAGGCACGTTGTGTTTGTTGTGTGCGTATCTCCAACATATTGACACTAACTAGTGTATTATTATTGTTATTATTGATTATGCGCGACAGACAGTAGTAGTGAGTAAAGCAGACGCTAAGGTAAGGTGGGCCCGCCGACAGCCGCAGACGGTGGACACGTGGGATGGGAAGGTGGGGGGCCAGCAAAGCAAAGCAGCAACCGCCGCCCCACTTCCATTGGCAGCGGCGCCGGAGTCGGAGGGGATGGCGGATGCGGTTACCTCACCTCAGCAGGGGAGGGGAGGGAGGGGCGGCCAAGGAAGGAAGGAAGAAGCTTTATACTCCTAGCCTAGTAGTGAAGAAAGAAATGGGAATGGATGCAGAGGTGGGATTACCTTGAGCTGCGCGGTGACGGTGTCCTCCTGGTTGGTCTCGGTGATGAGTGGCTGGCCGGTGGCGGAGGCGGCGCCGGCGAGCGCGTAGGAGTTGTGGGTGGTGAGCCACGAGTAGTTGTTGAAGGGGGAGGCCCGTGCCGTGGGTGGCCGGGTCCACGGGGCTGGCGCGCGTGCAGATGCTGCTGCCACCGCCGGCACCGCAGGCGCTGCAGTGCAGGCCGGACCCGCAGCCGCCGCCGCCGCCGCCACCGCCGGAGGAGGAGGACGAGCACTCGTCGCCCACCTGCGCCGCCGCTGCCGGGTGCGCCGCGAACAGCAAGAAGTAGAAGAGCACGGCGAGCCCAAAGAGCAGCCGGGGCCGGGGTCGCGGACGCGGACACGCCGGCGCCATTGATTGATGCGCTGGACGCGGCGGCGGCGGCGAGTTGGGTTGGGTTGGCAGTCTGTGGACGGCAACGGCAACGAGGTGGTGGTGGAACTTGGAAGCGCTCCTCCCTCGAGGTGGTTGCCTGGTTGGTTGGTTTGGGCAGCTCTTGGTCTCTCTGCCTGCAACTTTTTTATTTATTGCAATTGCAACAGCATAGCAGAGTGCCAGAGTCGGAATTACTACGATGGTCGTATCGTATCCTGGTCCTGGTGTGGACCGGTATTGGTGTTCTTCGATTGAATTTGAATTGAAATTGAAAAGGATGCGCTGCGATGCAAACACGATCCAAACCCGAGCACATTAGAGAGGCCCCTCCTCTAATTCCGATTCGTAATCGTAATCGTAATCGTAATCGTGATCGTGCGCAGCAGATGAAATCAAACAAAAGTCACCCTCACCGCCGTGTTTACTTTTTCATCAGGGGGGAAAGGAAAGAAAAAACGCTGCTGTGACAACTACGCGTCGCTCGTACGCGGCAACACGTTAGGAGAGGAGCTATACTTTTTTACAAAAGAAAAAAAATGGCTGACCAAGCAAATAAACCTGTGCAACAAACAACGCGTAGCAGGAGCCCGGAGGCCAGCACAGCATTTTTCTTCTCTGTCAGCTGTTAGCGCTGACGATCCACAACTCCTCACCGATGCCAATCTATCTATCTGTCGAGAACGCCATCATCAGCGCCAGTTTTCTTTTGCAAACCTGAGGTCATACGCACTATCAACAAGGTTGAGATTTTTGCAAACCTGCCTCTTAATGTTAATGTTTAGATAGATAGATAGATACATTGACAGATAGATAGATAGATACTCCCCTGTCCAGAAAAACAAGCAACTATGAGTTGCATGTCCGTTCATGTTTAACCAAATTTTTAGTAAAAATATTCATATTTATGTCTCTAAATTAATTTATTATGGAAATATATTTCTTAATTAATTTAATGATATTTATTTTATGTTATAAATATTTATATTTTTATTTATAATCAGTCAAGGATGATATACTTAAATATGATATTATGTTAGAATTGAATGTTCTGTTAGACAGAGAGAGTAGATAGATAGATAGAACGAACCCAAACCTGGTCCGAACGGGCATTATCTATCTGACTATCTGCTTACCATTGCCAATTCAAATCACAACTCTGCTTTCTCCGTCTTCTCTTCTCTTCTCGTCTTGCTGCCGGTCATCATCAGCAAACGCCCACTGTCCGTGACCCACGACGAATTCCAATGTACATACAGTATAGGTTACCGATTCAACATCTAGCTACAACATTTCTCAGGCAACCGTCATCTAGAACGAACAATTCGAGACTTGGAGTATCACGCCCAAGTTGGCTGCTTCCATACATACACACACAACATCTATTATTAGCCTTCAACCAAAGCATATATGTACCAGATAACCAGTTCCAGGGAAGCACAGGTGTTACTTGCTCACATCAGCACTGACTGCCTGGCTGGCTCATGATGCATAATTCAACTTCCCTTCAAATTCTGACCACCCTTTTCGTTTCAAATATGTACATCATACTCTTACGTAACCAGCATCCTCTCCCTACACATTGCAACTGTACCAAGCTTTAACATCACAATACACATACAACACTCACAAGGAAAGGAATGCCTCAATTCAATTGGCAGGCAGCACGACAAACCCTGCAGCAATATTGACAGACAAACCCTGCAGCAATATTGACAGCTTCTCCCATCCATACCACACGAGAGCCAGAGACAGCCCCTCATCATCATTGTAATTCAATCCATTCACATGGGCTTCCACACGCTGAGCACCTCCTGGAACATCTCGAGCATGAGCTCACGGTCTGCGTGGTGGAAGAAGCTGTGCATCTCGTCCCTCACGTCATAAATCTTCCCAAACACAAACAGGTAGGTGAGGCACCCTTTCTTGAGCCGCTCCAGCTGGTACAGCCACGCCACATGGAGCCGCTCCAGGACGTTAGCCGAGCTGATGTCCTCCAGCAGGCTCTCCTCACAGCAGTCCTTGATGTCGCCGATCCCGTACTTGTTGGCCGCCGCCAGCAGCGACAGCCGGTGCTTCCAGAACTGCCCCTGCTCGATCGTTCGTAGATGAAGCCCAGCAGCGCCGAGCACGACTCGAGGCACATGTCGCTGATGTTCACTATCGACGACTCCTTCTCCCTCAGGTCGTGCGCGAACATGCTCTCGAATACGGGGGAGCATGCCGCCAGCACCGCCTTGTGGGCCTTCAGGACACCGTCCGTCGTGTTGATGGTCACGTCGGTGTGGATGGAATCTGTCAGCATGCGGGACAGACACCCAAGGGTGCTCTTGCTCGCAACCTTCTGAACCATGCCTTCGTTTGGCCACACCAATGATGATTCAGTAGCCTACAATAATTAGCATAACATTGGACAACGTTAGCATATCATTAGCACTAACAATACCAGGACTCATGATGATGGATCTCCCAAGTCATGCATGTTTCTGCATACAGGAAGTGTTGCAGGAATCTCCCAGGTCATGGAAGTGTTTAGCAAGTGATGTGTGATGTGAATATTTATTTATTTATTTTAAAAAAATACGAGGCTCGATACTTGCATTGTTATTGGCTATCCTCAGGTCCAGGAACTCAACATCAATCGTAAAACGCCCATGGGACATTGCATCAACTTGCCAAATGAAGTCATCGCTAGTACGCAAAAGATGCTCATGAACTGCCACAGGAAAAGAATAAAACAATAACATTTATCAGGAGAGATCAGTGAAGCCATCACAGCAACAAGGGAATAAAGAGAATGGCAGGCACGGTACACTAAAATCCATCAAGCTCCTAATGTTGGATTTAGTATTCAGGTTTGTATGACCTATGAATTATGGTCTTATTTTAACTCCATTCGTATTTATCAAGGACAACCACTACTTTGCATTTGCAATACACATTTTGAACCCTTCATGAAGCAGCAGCATCAATGCTGTTTACTGAATTAGAGAGCTTCAAATTACTCTCCTGACTGGCAAGCAACTGTTTGGGGCTTTGGAATGCTTTCAAGTAAAGTAAAACTCAAAGCAGCAGCACCTGAATGCATTTTCTGCTAATTCTTGCGTTTTCTTATGGTTTTTACAGGTGATATCATTAATTGAGATTTCAATCGGCAGATGGTGGATCAAGAAACTTTCCCCAAGCCTTTCTGTGAGGAATATACTATGACAAGAATTGGAACAGGGACAGTTTATTACTAGCCATACGCTCATAGCTGAACAACAGTACTATAGTTTATAACCTTGTAAAGGTGGAAAACAGAATATATTCAACCGAAAAAAAAAAAAACAGAAACAACTCACGGCCACCATGGCAATGGCCATGTAATAAGCCTAAAATTGAGCACTACGTTACTCACTTTATATCACAAAGTCATGTAAGTCATATAACCTATACTAATGACTAGGGACACTCAAGAAGCACGAGGCAAATACTGGTGCAGTGCAAAGAAAGACTGAATATTTCAGAATCTGGGATGCTTAGAAATACTACCGGGGGAGACGCAGGATCGTCGGGGTGGGCCGGCCCAGGAGACTCGGAGCAGGAACCGCGCGAGAGGGGGCTGCTCCTTGGCCACCCGGCCGGGCTCCGGGAAGAGGCGCACGAAGATGGAGCGGCTCTTCTCCACCGACAGGTACCTGGCGCAATTGTACAGCAAGTCAGCAACAGGGGATGGATGGAGGGAGATGCAGGAGCAGGAGAAATCGGGATGGGGGAATGAGGGGATTGGTAGAGCAGGGCAGGGAGACCAGTTCCAGATGCCGAGCTTGAAGGGGTCGGAGCGGCGGTAGGAGCAGGGGCCGAAGGTGTCGATGCGCCACTGCGCCAGCCGGGAGATGGTCTCCACGCGGGAGTCCGGCCCGCTCGCCCCTCCGGACCCGCCGCCGCTCATCGCCGACGCCGAGCAGCAGCGGCCGGCCACTCCAGGTCCAGCCAGGGCAGGGGAGTGTGAGGTGAGGGGATTGACGACCGAGCCGGGGAGTCACCTTCACAAAAAAAACCTTTTCTCTGTTTCTTTTTGCCGCCTATCCTCGCTGCTCCATACGAGTATTATATATCCTACAAAATTATTGCTTCTACAGTCCTACTACCGTGTTCTAAAATATTCGTTTCAGCATCAGTCCTTCTAATATGATCGTTTTTTTAAGAACTGATCGAGCAGGTATTTTATGATTAAGGAAAAAGATTTATTACAAGGAACGAAAACAAAAGCCAAGCAATAACCATGAACGAGTGAGACTACTGCTTGGATCAGTTAGTTAGTTTTCTTAGAGTTCAATCCAAAGTTCTGAACAGGCTGATGGTAAAAAGATGAGCAAGTCTGAGAGCCGACTGACCATATTATCTATATAAATACTTCTTTTAGCAGTGAAACCCCATTGAAAATGAAGGAGCACTAATTTGTCCATTTATTGCCAGACGAATAGGGTACATGAAAGCAGGTCTGACTGAGATTGATAATTTAGCTGCTCACCCAGCGGCCCATAATCTTGGGCCTAGCATGTGTTCGGAACTGCAAAAAGGCCATGTACAAACTTCCTGTTAAAGACTTTTCTAAATTAATCATTCAGGTGTATCTTGGTGTTTTTAGTGTTCTGGCATTGGCATATACTCACTCCATTACGAATTAGATTAGAAGATGTTTTGTCTTTTCTAGACATATAAATTTTTTTGTATGAACTTACATATACACTATATCTAGATATATATGTAGAGTAGAATAATATATTCAGAAAAGTTAAAATATCTTATAATTTGAAGTAGATAGAGTAACATACAAAATCAATTAACTCATAGTCATAATCCTACAAGTTGTAACTCAATGCATACTGCAAATAGTGCTACGTTTACAAGTGTTCCGCAGTAGGCAGTACCTTCTTTCGTTTTCTTTGGGCTTGTAAACCTTGGGCAATACTATCTCCATTCTCATTTATGTACAAGGCATGCACACTTATCAAGATTCAAACTTCAAAATCTCTGGCCAATAATTTGACTGACAATTCTCAATTATTAAAATACAAACTTGATATTATGGTTAGATTAGTAATTAAATCTACTATCTAATTATCATAAATTTATAAATATAAATAGTATAAAATGTCATTACTTGTACACGTGGGTGCATTTAGCTATCAAAGCAGGTATGTGACCACACGCATTTGGTTAAGAAAAGACGCAAAACAATAGAGAGGTTCCATCAAATTTAGTGCACCGCCAGCCCTTTTCTGATTGAAACATTACTAATAATAATAATACTATTATGCAAAAAAGAAAATATGGATAAATTCAGTTACTTAATCGAGCAAGTATATACGTGGATCATAGAAGATCCAAGTCGATCATTACATGGAACAACCGTGTTATCATTGCAGTGCAAGGTGGAAGTTGCTATCGGCTTCAATTTGTTGATTAATAGTGAAGACTTCGGCTAGATTTAATTTGTAGCTGTGAAGCAAACTTGTGTCATGGATTGGGCAATAATTTGTAGCAATTTTTCCTCGCGTATATGATACGGAAAATCTAAAATAATTATGCAAGCGCATGCATGAAAACAAATTAAATGACATGATTGCACACGTGTAAGTGCACAGGCCGAAAAATCATTATACTTTCTTGTGCAGGATAGAACAAGTCAAATGATAGCAAGAGTACTTTCTTGTGCAGGATATATAGAACAAGTCAAATGATAGCAAGAGGGAAATTAAACCAAAATCAATCAATAGTTCATATATAGAATCCCAATTATGTTGTGTATTGTGAGTACAAATTTTACAAGTAAAAATCGAGATCATCAGAACAATGGCAAACAAATTAAAGTGCTAGCTAGCTTTGATCAAACAATCAGTTCCAGATCTCAGCTGTACGTGAAGTGATGAATAATACACCCTAGAAAATATACGCTGCTAGTAGTCTCTAGTGTGTGTATAGTGGTTAATACAGTACACATAATCGATCAGTCGTGCTGAATGAACAGCAGGGATGATCATGCGCATATTAATTCAGATCAGATGTTGTCTTCTTCAATTTGTCATGCATCATTGTTGTTCTTGGAGCAAGAAGAAGGGGAAGCCGGCGGCGGTGTGTGATGGAAATTCAGCTGCGCGGGCGGCAGCAGGCTGCTGAGCAGGTTCCAATCCACCGTCGACTCCGCAGCGACGGCGGCGGCGGCGTGATCGGCGGTAAAGCTATGATGCTGCAGCTGCACGCCACCGTCGAGGGTGGGGCTCTGGAGCGGCGGCATGTCGGCGAGTAGCTGCACGTGAAGCTTGGACTCAGCCACCAAGCTGCCGCCGTGGTCATCATGCGCTGCCGGAGGTGCAGCAGCGCCGCCGCCGCCGCCGCCGCTCATGAGTAGCCGTGCTGCAGGGGCAGGTCCGTCGTAGTAGTAGGTGGCGGGCATGGTGGCGTAGCTTCCCGGCAGTGGATAGCCGCCGGCGGCGGCGGCGGCGTAGCAGGCGTACTGCCTGTGCTGCTGGTTGGGCATGGGCTTCTGGAAGGCGCGGCAGACGACCCATCCTTCCTCCTGCGCGGGGGCGTGCTCGTTGCTCTGCAGCCGGTACTCGTGGATGATCCAGTCGGTCTTGCGGCCGTTGGGCGCCCGGCCGCGGTAGAAGACGAGCGTCTTCCGCATGCCGATGACGACGCTGGTGGTGATGGCGGACGATCTGGTGGTGGAGGAGAGCACCGGCTTGTCCCTGCCGGTGGCCTTCCAGAAGCCCGCGGCGGTGGCGCGGTTGGTGCGCGTGCCGCTCGGGTACTTGCGGTCCTTGTAGCTGAAGAAGTAGTACTCCGTCGGCTCCTCCTGGTCCTGGCCGGCGCCGGCGCCGGAGCTGCCGTAGTAGCCGCACCTCTCTGCATCAACGACGATGGCGTATATATCATGCATCGATCCATTGCATGCGAAACAAAGATAGATCATGCATGATGAGAAGATCTATATCTCCATGCATGGATGCATATATACCTTGCAGATCCCATGGCTCGATCCTGTAGAGGTCGACCTCCCGGATGATGTCGAGGTCGATCTTCTGCGAGGCCACCTTCCTGGCGAGGTAGTACCCCACCAGCTCCTCCTCCGTCGGGTGGAACCTGAACCCTGGAGGAACGCACGGTGTCTGCTGCTGCTCATCCATTCTCTTTTTCTTCCTGCAAATGCTCACTAGATCCACGGATCGAGAGATGATTTATGAGTTGCTTGCTTGCTTGCTTGCGTGGTTTCACTTTCAGATGGATGATGATAGAGGCATGCATGCAGGAGCAGAGAGACAGAGAAACTGAATATG
Source organism: Chrysopogon serrulatus (assembly GCA_015844335.1). Taxonomy (NCBI): domain Eukaryota; kingdom Viridiplantae; phylum Streptophyta; class Magnoliopsida; order Poales; family Poaceae; genus Chrysopogon; species Chrysopogon serrulatus. The sequence continues at coordinate 34,540 of JADLZL010007922.1, forward strand.
CATGGTCCTACAAATAGCAAGCAAGCTAGCTACCAGCAGGGAATGAAACATGCATATGGTACGGTGGTGGAAGAAGTGGAACCAGCAGCAAGCTTGCCTTCTTAAGATGGTGGACCTAACAAATCAGTAGTTGCACCATACTTTAACTTGTACCCGTACTTAGGGATGGATCATGGTCATATATATATACGTACAATTGTTGCATTGCATTGCTTTGTGATATCTATGATTTCGATATATGTAATATAGGAGTCATATATGAAGTTATATGCTGTCACATAGTATGGTAGGGGTACGTGTGTGTGTGAAAATGAAGCAGCTAAACTAACTTTTTGGACCGGAAGGTAGCTAGAGTGTACGCTGCTGGCTCCATCGGATATATATTCCTTAGCTTGGAGTGCACTTCAGGCCTCTGCTGCCTGCTGCCTGCCTCATCTTTCTTTCTTTCTCTCTCTCTCTCTCTCTCTCTCTCTCTCTCTCTCTCTCTCACACACACACACACATCTCTCCACCAGCTTGTACATCATACCCAGTACTAGCCAGCACAAACATACCCTCCTCCGTTCAACTCTTCCTTTATTTCTAGCTTCTCTCACACCGTACCGTACCAACTTGCTACCTAGCGTTGGCCACATATAGATTTCATACATTATATCTCACTGGATGTACAAAGACGATTTGACTATACATAGTATCCTTCTTCAGCATACATGTAGGCATATATATAGCTATTTTCAAAATGGTAAAGTTATTTGGTCATTTGTATATTTTAGCCGTTATTAGCTATTTGAGGAGGAAGATCGTTAAATGCCTTAGCCCGCGCTATATTTATAACACTGACTTATAATATATATACACAAAGTATATAAGCTAGCTAGCTAGCTAATCCCTTCGTTCTGAATTATAAGTCATTTTGACTTTTTTGTTCATTCATTTTGCTATATATGTATTTAGACATATTATTATATCTAGATACATAGTAAAATAGATGTACCAACAAAATGACTTATAATTTAGAATAGAGGAGAGTACTACTCAAGTGCAGACTGCGGCGGTAGCTGCATGAAGAAAAGAGTTCGGGACACCTGAAGGCTGAGGTAGTACTAGCTAGGTATGTTATTGCAACAAGAACAGGAGAAATAGGAGATGGCACTTTCGGCAATGTTATTGACTGCAAGTGACAAGTGAATTTTAATTTTCCCGTAAATGCATATGTCCTACGTATATGACTTGTACATTATTCAATGATTCGTTAATAATAAGATTCTTTTTATGAAAAGGATGGCAAAAGCTGTGCAATATATATTTTTTCAATGACTCTGGTCAAGTATGAGTGGAAACTGACTAAGACTAGCAGCTAGACGCAACATTTGATTTTACTTTGAAGCATGATATATATGCTGCAACAATTTTCGAATGAGAGACGATTCAAACAACTAGATAGATTGAAGGGCATGATGATGAGTGATGTTTTGAACACGAGTTGTTTAAATCAGTGATATTGCAATAATGACACAAAATTCATATATATGAGCATGATGATCAGTGATGTTTTGATTATGGGTACGGTACTCACCAGCCGATTCAAGAGGTAGCAGCTGGAGCAACAATAGAGAGGGCTGCCCGGGGGGCCAATGAGGATCGGAGCTACAACTAGTGTGAGGCTTCTGATGATATGCAGATGAGATATTTAGAACACGATGGTATGCAGATGGTATAGGGGCTATTTATAGATGGGTAAAAAGCTACTTCTTTTGGGTGCCTGATGATGTTAAGACAGAGAGATGATGTACTCCTAGTTACAAATTTACAATTAAGCTATGGCAAGTATGAGCGGATGTAGACCAGTGAGGGTGTAGTCTAAGATTCGAGAGAGAGAGAGAGAGAGAGAGAGAGAGAGAGAGATTAAAGGAGAGCGAGGGTGGCAGAAATTTGAGAGCGACAGGAACAGAGATCGAAAAGGTAGCTTAATTATTTTAATATTTTTTGGTCGGTAAATACTAACTAATTAAGTAGTCCTGAAGCGACCACCACCACCCCCACTAACCTGTGAGGGATCCCTTTTTTATTGTTGCACACATATATACTCAGATTTTTCCCCTTTTCTAAATTGTAGTTCACTTTAGTTCTGCCTTAGTAAAACTCTGGTAGAATGATGCCTACAAATCTAAATAAATATGCTATTAAGACTTATTTCAAGGAGAATTTCTAAGTTCGAATTAGATACCATCTTAAGAAAAAAGCAAAAAGTGAACTATAGTTTGAACGGAGGGATCGGAGTAAATCTAGTGTGAAATTTGTTCCCTCCATGTAGCATATATAAATAAAATTTTTGAAAACTTATAGTGTAGTCAAGCCTCTCTAGTATATGGATCAACATTATCGACAAAAAATCTACTCCCTCTATTTCGAATTATAAGTCATTCTGACACTTGATACATAGCTATGTAGACAGGAAATATATCTAAGATATGTAATATATCTAGACATAATATATATAAGAGATGTAACAAAATCTACAATTTGGAATGGACGGCGTACTTGAAATTGAGTTGTGTGAAAATAATACATCAGGTATTATTGTCATACAAGCATTCTTTAATAGAGGGATGGAGTAATTATATAGTAACATTAACCAACCACAAGGATCTACATCGGCCAACCTCTTAGAAGCATCCATATTAAGGTTATTAGTGTGTGCAGACTTCATCAATCCCAAATAGATTTGTCGGCCAAGCCTATAAGAAACATTTAATTGCAAACTACAATAACACACAAATTAAGATTTTTCTTTGTGTTCTATAAGATACTCCTGACACAATCTGTCACACGCTTGGGCCATTAGTACACAGAATATTTGTACAGGCAGTTTTGAACCCATTTCCACTGGCATTTTTTAAACCGCCCATTGAGAGAGGCCGATGAAAATGACCCATTTCCACTGGCGGTTGTTTGAGAACTGCCGGTAGAAATCGATTTCTACGGTTCGGTTGCCCGTAAAACGTGAAAAAAATAGCAAAAATTTTTTTTAAAACAGCAAAAAAAAATTTAAATTAGGGGAGCAAGTCATACATTTTTTCGCGCAGAATCGCACGCTACGTCGCCTGGGGATTCGAACCCGTGACCTCCCCTTGCGCATAGCCCCCTCTACTACTCCACCCACCAGTCACTTGAGTCTATATCTCATTTCGGTTCTCCACATATTATCCAAAATCGATGGTAAATTCAATATTTCAGAGTCTAAATGAATTCAAATGAAAAGTGTTCAACTATAAAATTTTATAACTTTTTAAGATCTACAACTTTCATTTAGAGTGTTTCTCCATCCGAGGTCATTTACAAAATTTGAATTTTAAATTTGAAAATTTTGGACGAAGTTTTCCATAAAAGATGATTTTAAATGAAAAAGTTGTCAACTACAAAGTTTCATAACTTTTCGAGATCTACAACTTTTATGTTTGGAGTTTCTCCATTCAAGAAAGTTTGAAAAACTCAAAAAATTAATTTCAAACTATTTCTACGGGCGGATTTCTTAAGAAAACGCCCGGTAGAAATACGATTTCTATGGCAGTTCCTTAAGAATCCGCCCGGTAGAAATATATTGATTTCTCTTGGCGGTTCCTTAAGAAAACCGACGGTAGAAATCATATTTCTTGGCGGTTTCTTAAGAAATCCGTCACTAGAAATAGAGCCGATTTCTACTGGCTGTTCTCAAGAGAAACCGTCAGTAGAAATAAAACGCCAGTGTCAAGAGAAATGGTTTATGTACTAGTGGGCCCAAGGCCCACCTGGCCTAGGGATGTGGCCGCCGCCGCCAAATCGCCGTCGTCATTTGCCGCTTTGCACGGAAGTTACCTTAGATATTTATTAAGTATTTTTTAGAATAAGTTAATTTATAAAAGAAACGATCCGGTCGATAAGGATCTCTTGCTTTTTAGAGTCCACTCGGGACTATAAATATTAGGGAGTTATAATCAGATCAATTAAGAAGTAATTGGACGAGTCCTTTATTCTAATCTCTCCGCCCTTGCGCCTTCTTCTTCCTCTCTCCCTCTCCCCGCCACGTGCCGCCGCCTCCCTGCCCTAGCCACCGCCCTGTGAGCGGGCGCCGGCCCCCTCCTTCTCTTCTCCCTCCAATCTACTATCCCCAATCCACCCTCCCGCTGCGTGTGTTACAACTGGTTTCCGACGACCAGAGGATCCATAGATTAAATCTATGGCGGCCATTATTGACTTCAAGAAGCTTTTCGGCGAACTCGCTCAGAACATCACCGTGAAGCTCGACGACATCGGCACCAAGATCACCGACATCTCCGCGCGCGTCAACAACTCCACCAATGCCAAGTTCGTAGATGAGATGCCCGCCGAACCCACCCGCGGGAAGGAGGAGCTCCTGCCGGCCAAGATCGAGGACGCCATCGACATCCTGGAGGTAAACGGATCTGTTAAATCCCTTGCTTGTGTTTATAAGCAACGCTTCCTCGCCTTGCTGGAGAAGAGCAAGGCGTCACCGGCGCCTGTGGCTCTGTTTCGATGAAGCCGGTGGCATCGTCCGCAAGCACAGAGAGCACCGCCAACATCGACACCGGGAGCCGTGCCATGGAGTTAGGGCGTGCCCCACAGGCGCCCCTACCATCACCGTCCCAACGGTGACCATCGACGCTCCAGCAGCGATCGTCAGCGACACCGTCATCACCATGGCCTGAGCCAGATCAGATCTGGATACCGCCATTGATGACAATCTTGCTGTGGGAAAATAGCAAGTTGAGATCATCACCGACAAATCCTTTGTCAACACCATGATGAAGGAGCCTATCGCCATCGGCACTCAGTCGGGCAGCGCAGCTGTCATCTCGCTGGGCGCTATGGAGGAGCGTGCCCTCACGGGTGTGGTTGCCTTCAGTGCCAAGGCAAAGGTTGTCAGCAACAATTCATCATCGATAACATATCCAATTGAGCCGGAGGGCACCGGAGATGCCGTCGTCAGCGCTCGCAACAACCCGCTGTTCATAGATGCTGATCCGGTCACTAGGTTTGACACCTAGATCACTTCCAGTTTTGTTACTACAGTTGAATCTCTGAAATATTCCAATGAAAATCATGCATTCACTGGGAGCAACGTCATCACCAAGATCCAACCAAAATTGGATTAGGAGAACACCGTCAATGACACTGGAATCTTAGTTCAGCGTGATGCTACTGACAGCTTGAGCGCTGTAGATTAGGGTCATGCCCTCAAGGGCATCGTCATCAGTGACGTGAAGATACGGATCACCACCCTCAATGCAGATATGGTACAGGAAGGCGCTATTGCCAAATTGCTTGCAGTCAAGTGAGCAGATATAGAGAACCCTATCTTCATCATCATCTTTTGATATGAGAAACATCGTTAATGGCTGCGACAACAGACGCTCAGACGACTGTTGGGATGAGCGCTTGGATGGTTATTTTTCTCGACAACCAGCTATTTGGCCACCGATGAACCAGGTGCTTCGAGCTACTCCACCCCAACCACTGTTTGCAGAGGTACTACTGACACCACTCAACTGGTCACCAGAAAGTAAGATCACCATTAGCAGTGAGACCGGCCAGCTTTATTTAGTCATCAATGGCTCTGGAGATCCGCTTGGGATAATAAGTACACAGAAGGAAGAGAACGACCCAGTTGGCAAGGATGGCAGTAAGGATAACTACAAGCAAGCTGAGGTCTCTTTTAAAGAACCAATCAGGTATGCAATCTTTGATTCACTAAATAATTTGCCATTGTTGTACATGCCTCTGATGGAGATCAAGCTAGCAATGGACTCGGAGATGTTAGCCATGGCAGGCACCACCTTCAGCACCGGTAACTACATACTTATGTTCTCAGATACGCCATGGCTGATAAGATTGAAGCAACTACGATAGTAACTGCTGCACACCAGGCTGGATACACCACCGAACACTGACATGTTTAAAAGGATACTATGGCTATCTTAGTTGGGACTCCCCTTTAGACTACACCAAGCAATGGATGATCACGGGAACGGGTATGCAATTTTACATCTGACAAACAAAGCTCCTCTGTGGTTCCTCTGCTTACCTTTCCTAGAATACATATACAACATCAACAACTGTGCCATAGGATTCATGCTCTACGAGATGGCGATGGTCATGCACTCGGCGCGACAGCCGACGGACTACACCGACAAAGGGTTCGACGAGATGAAGATGGTCATGCACTCGGCGCGACAGCTGGCGAGCAACATGTTGGATCCACCACCGCCACAACAGCATTTCGTGCAAGCCTGGCTAGAACCACCGACGGACATTGGTGCATTCAAACTACCACCATGGCTATTTCAGATGGAGTTCTTCGTTGGGCCGCAACAAGTAGTCAATGCTCACAGGAACAGCATATTGCAGACAAGGCTATTATGGCTCCTCTACTTCTTTGATCTGCCAAACTGCTACAACACCATTAGCGATGGATCTTCGCCTGACAACTTCGACAACTACGCCATTGGATTCGAGCTCCACGAGGTGGAGAGGGCCATACACTTAGCTAGACAACTGGCCTACTACACCGAAATAGGCGCCTACGATGTCCCCTGCATCATTGCTACACCGCCCAAACGCCGCCGCAATATCGACGACTGGCTCGCATTTCGGCACGTGGACGCGCCGAGCGGAGAAGAGGGGAGTATTGTCACAAGCTTGGGCCCAAGGCCCACCTGGCCTAGGGCTGTGGCCGCCGCCGCCGTCGCTGCCGCTTCGCGTGGAAGTTAGTTTAGATATTTATTAAGTATTTTTAGAATAAGTTAATTTGTAAAAGGAAGGATCCGGTCGATAAGGATCTCCTGCCTTTTAGAGTTCATTCGAGACTATAAATATTAGAAAGTTATAATCATATCAATTAAGAAGTAATTGGACGAAAGTCCTTTATTCTAATCTCTTCCATGCTTGCGCCTTCTCCTTCCTCTCTCCCTCTCCCCGCCACGTGCCGTAGCCGCCACCCTATGGGCGGGCGCCGGCCCCCTCCTCCTCCTCCTCTCCCTCCAATCTACTAGACCCAATTCACCCTCCCGCTGCGTGTGTTACACGATCACAGACGCACAAAAAAATCTACATACTAAACTGTTTACATTATTTATGCATGAAGGGTTCATGATTATGTTATGAAAGAAGTTGTCCTACAATAGTTTGTTCATATATGTTGACGTTGGTGGCTAGGAGATGAAGTTTAATTTAACTTTGTGTGCAGAATCTTTGGCGCATACATTGCTCATGGACTTGCAAGTTGTCACACGCGCGCACGCATATGTATAAATAAAAAACAATTGCGCCGTTATATTGTGCTGCAAGGCTGTGATGCTTGGAACAGACGTTATGTCACCTTCTTCACAATTCCTGGGATCTCCTCATCGATCGACATGATCCTGTTTGTTAGATTTTGAACTCGCAGTCTGACAGTGAAAAGCGTATGATTTTTATGCGTGTGGAGCCCACTGCACGCTGCACCAATCAGGCACCTTGTTTGCAGATTGTGGCCGGATGATGCTATCCATGCATTTTGATCAATCGCCGGTAGTGGGACCACCACTACCTGAAATAAATTAATTTTGATCAAACCTATATGAAAGGGTACGTAATTATACTTTAATTCATCGGCTTGAAACATATATTTTCATAGTATATTGCATATTTGGAGTTATAGATGCTAACAATATTTTATATTAATTTAGTCAAAATTAAGAACTTTTGATCCATCAAAATCCAGAATTATATCTTTTTTAGGACGGACGTAGTATAATATATGTTACATAGCAGCACTCATGATGATCAGAAGCGAGAGAAGGATCATCCTTGGGAAGCACAATTGACTAGATATCCTTATTTTCATCATTGTGCCGTGTTCCTATTCTCGTATGTTCGTTCGGACGGCAGTATAATATATTTTCTTTTTGTTGGTCAGTTCATGGTTGTGGTTGTCACTGTCTAGACCGGTGAATGCAATGCTTCTACTCAATTGATCCATCCACCAGGATAAGGTAAACCAATTGAAGGGTCTGCATGCCCTCCATCTATAAAGGATGCAATTCTTCCTGTCTGCTTAATCAAACTATCTAAAATTAGACTAAACATTTATAGCAAATGAAAAAAATACTTATAATATAAGTATACTATGAAAATGGTTTTAAGAAAAAGTATACTACGAAAATATATTCTTCATGAAGAATCTAAGGATGTGTGTTTGGGACCGTGGCATGGCGACTGCGGCATCCAACCCATGACATGGAAAACATGAGTGCTAGTTCAATCTTAAGTCCCTGTGTCTTGCATATAGTAAAAAGAATCATCGGTACCGCAGGACATTTGGAGGGATGTTCTTTTGATTCTTGCGGTAGGGCAGCCGCAAATCCATTTTAAGTGGTCTCAAACATATGCCCTAATGATACTTATATGATATCATAAATATTATATTTGTCTATATAGGCCTAGACAATAAACTAAAGATACTTTTAGTTAATACTATGGTGAAATTGTATCTTTTTAGGACGGGAGTATGCTAGTAGCCTAATTAGGTTGCTTGCTACTAGATTGCACCACGCATTTATCTATTGCGCTTTTCTGATAGTATATGTTTCTAGCTATCTAGTAGTCGTCAAATAAAGTTTCAAGGAAAATGTGGCAAGCCGCAGCAGTTCACACAGAAAAGCTAGCTTGACAAGGAGTTATATGACGTAGTTCTAGTCCCAGAGAATCCGTGATTCATCCGGATTTGGAAAGAGCTCTTGGACCTACCATGTATACATGGCGCTAATAATTAACAACTACTACTAATTAAACAAAGTGTTCGTTGTCAATGGAGAGATAGTACTAATCTTTAGTTATCATCACCATCATCAGACAGGATAGGCCCACTAACACTGTCCAACCAATCGCCTCCGGTTGTTTCAGTTTTGCTTCTGTTCCAAGGCTTAGTTTGTTGCCGCATGCATATACACACTGAAATGTGCCCGGTTTATCCCCTCACTCTCGGATATAATCCTTTTTTTAAAGACTGCCTTTTTATTATATCGTCAGTGGAAAAGAATTGTGGCACAAGCACTGTATCTCTATTAATAAAGAACACAGATGTCCACTATCGTCCTAAGAACAACGTGCGTTTTTAATTTGTTCTCTAATAAGAACCGGCAAAAGCTTTGCAAAGGAATTGCAAGAAAAAGTGAAGATATATACAGTATGACTAGTTGCATAAGTCTGTATATATGTACCTCCACTTGTTGTAAGTGGGTGGTGTAAAAGAAATTGTACCTCTGTCGGCCTTGAAACAGACTGGCTTGTTTCAGCTAATTTTTGAGAGGAAGACACTTGCAATGACTGATAAGCCGGTTGACAAACAAGAATCCCCTTTCCCACTCGAAGCTGATAATCATTCAGTTTATTGTACGCCCAGAAAGGATATTGAAGTGGCCAGAAACGTCAGATATTAGCTTATGTCGACACCAGATGCAGTGAAATTCGAGGGATGTTTTCAGATTAGAACAGGTGTAAAGATGGTAAAATTCAGCAGTTATGGTAATCAAGAATCAAAATTTGCTGCACCCAAACCGACACAACTAGGTAAAAAATAACTATCAAGCGGTTCCGAGGTTTAGCATCGAACAAATGAGCACATCAATATCACAGGCCTAGTGTCCTCGCTCAAAGAAACCATGTGACGTGATAATATTACAGGGTAATGAATGGTCATCTGCGCACCAAAAGGTCCACAAGAGCAAAATCTGACCATCTCTGAATGTTATATTCTACTACCTAAACGAACAACATTCCAGGAACATGATTCTCGGTTAGACCAATTGCAACAAGAAAGCCAACTTTCCTACTAGCACCAAATTACATAGATGCAGGTTAAGATCAGTCCTGCTTGTTACGAGCCTGCCGAGCACGGTGCCTGAGCTCTGCCCTTTTCCACCTTACAATTAGCATGCAGAGTGTCACGAGAGTGTTCACCTACAAACATGCAAATAAACATTTACTGGTAATGAAACGAAGCTGATGAAGTACATAAATAAAAAGAAGCAGAGAAATGTGATTACCAAAATAAGGATGGTTATCAATAGGAGGGGACCAGACCAGATGACTGAAATGAAGAGGCCTTGGGGATCAAAGTAGTTTTGGGTGGAGAAGCTCTTCCAGTTTTGCCCCAAGAATGTGTTTAATCTCTCAGCAAGGAATACACCAGAAACTGCGCCAAATCAAGCAGAGTATAGGTCATAAAAGGTACAAACGCAACCATATTAATCATATTAAAAGCAAAGATGTACACAAATGTGAATAGAAATTTGCAAACTTCCAGTGTTATTGAACGAAGGTTAGATCTAAAAGGTTAATTTACATCCAAAGAAAATGCTCTAATTTTGACAAGTTTAAGAAACGGACAAAGCCGAGCTTACTTTTTACAATTTTAAGACAACCTGTGAGGCATCATGTGTAAGAAAGTCCCATTTATTAGCCATCACAGAAATATCAGTACTCAGTGTTGGCAATATCTCAAACACATGGATATGTGATGTTGGTCGCGTATCCTGTATCGGATACGTATCCGATACGGATACACAGTGGATACGCGACGGATACATATCGAAAAAGTATCGGCAAAAAAAATAAATAAAACAAAAATCCGAAACGTGGACTGATACGTGTCCAATCCGTTTTGGCGATAAGGCCTAGCCCAATCGCACTGGGTGAGCTGCCTGCTGGCCACGCACTGGACAAGCTCCACACGGAACCCACCGGTGAGCTGCCTACTGAAATATCATGGCGTTTGAAACTGGTATGTTGTATCAGTACAGGAAAAGGGAAAGGATAACCAAATGTGATAAATAACTTCCACATTCTGTAAATTATAATGGTATGAAGATTCTTAAGTCTCAAAAGGAGAAGGTAATAAAAAAATGAAACTCACATGTTAGAGCTGACAAGATGAGCTGGAAATTGACATTCCTCCTTGAGATGATTGTAACCAGTAGCAGAATGGCATGGAAAGTTAGTATGCTGATTAGCCAAGGCTCCTGTAACCAGAAAAGCCAATAGGTGAAGTTGATGAGACAAAGAAGTTTGGTTAAGAACAATGAGGGCCATGCTGAAGTACTAGTATTGAATTTTCACAAGCTGTCAACCATAGACTGCAGCACAATATGGTGCCTTTTAAGGCTATCTCCCCACAGGATTAACCTTTTTTTGTCCTCCCCCACTCCCACCCCACCCCACAAAATTATCTTAGGAATTGAGGTGTATGGCTTATGATACACTAACACATCAACCGATTGAGTGCCTAATACTGTGTGCAACACTGATACATATTGCTGGAATAATGTTGAATATTTATACACTAAAAATGAACATGTTTGACGCCCGATACATGGTCAACACCTCCCTGACACCTGCTTGATTCAACCCAAGACATAACCAGTAACACAGACGCTTGTTCAGTTCACTGGATGAGTAAAATTAGGAAGCCAAGCTCCGGGCTCCGTTGTGGATTAGCGCTGATATTCTATTCAGGCGTGTGTTGATTTGCGTTGAGATTGAGGTGAGCGAGCACACCTCTGTGCAGAACTTTACACATATGTTATATATAAACAATAAGTACCATTATCAATATTAGTAATATACAGTTTTCACAACATGACGATTTCAAAGAAGAATGGCTAATCTTTGTGTCATTTTCAATGCATCGAAGGTTATGGTAGCCCCTAAGGTAGGCTGAAGGATGAGTAGCAAACATTCTAACTGAATAATCCAAGAGTTGAAAGAGGGATGCACTTGCCAAAATGAGTGCTGGTGCATACAGAATTATTTGAAGCCAAATAAAGGACATAGGATTTGGATTGCAACATTTAGAACAGGGAATGTCAAGGTCCATAATTCCCTCCCTTTGCTGGTTTGATTGAATCATCATCCCTTAACCTCAAGCAAGCAAGTTTCGGGCCATGGAGTGAAATCCAACATTGTGAGGAGCAGTATAGCTAGACTAACGCAGGCATAAGCATAGTATACAGATTCCATCACAAAGATTCAAGACGGATTGGATGTCCAGCCCCGACCCCGAGGTGGCGTATTGCATAATACAACAGTAGTAGTAGTAGTAGTACCAGTACCTTCCAGTCGACGGCGTGGAAGAATCCGATGAAGGAGTCGACGGCGGGCGCGAAGCCTGTGCGCAGCTCGGAGGAGACGCGGCCGAAGAGGTCGGCAACCACGTCGGCGTGCTCGTTGAGGGCCGAGCGCACCTCCTCCACGGCGCGGCCGAGCACCGACGACCCCGCCGCCGCCGCGTCGCCCATCTCGCTCGCTGGCTCTAGATCTCTCTCCTCCTCTGCAGTCTTGGGGAAGTCTCGGGGGTCGGGGATCGATCTGCTCAGAGAGAAGAGAGAGGGCCCTGCTTTTCTGGGGCCCGCAGGTCCCTCCTCTTATTGGGCTTGTCTGGCTGGGCCAACAGAGGCCCGTTTAAAGATGGGCGGGCCCGGCATTTTTCTCGCCAAAAGGGCCTACTATCTCACCTTGTTGTTGCCTTATAGAACCGATCCAAACAAATCTGGTCAATATATACACGATGGGGAGGGTTTTTTTTTTTTTTTTTTGAAGCCCAATTTGTGGGACCGTACGTACCGTTCGTTGTTTGGTTGTCGCTTCTAGCAACCCGGCGACCGGCTGCATGCTGACAATTCCGGTACATGTCAGTACTGTTCCCATTCTTTTTTTTTTGACAGAGGGATACCCGGCTTTTATAGAAAGCCCAAAGCATGGGATCATTCTTACATAGTTCCAGAACAGAGCAAAACATACCATGAGGTATTGAAAACTTAACAAAGAGCTAAGCAACGAAACTAGCACAAACAAAGCTACTCATAGGTAAAGACAGACACTAACAACTGATACAGAGAAAAGACACCAATGAAACCGTCAGATCACTCCTTCTATCTCCAAGTCTCTGGTATGCCTCCAAAAGCCTTCTAGCCACTTCTTGGGACCTCGAGCCGTTCATCCATGAATGATGCATCCTTCTCCTTCAAAGAAGATACGCTATCTCGCATGAGTTTGATAATTTTGCATAGCACGTCATTAGAAGACTTCGGGAAGATTTTCTCAATCGCCATCTTATTTCGCACAGACCATAACCCCCAAAGAACAATGATAAGCAAGAACAACTTAATATGATAATTCGACCCCCACAAAGGAATCCAACATTCCATCAGGTCAACCATATTTCTAGGCGTCCTATCCCACCCTAACGCTTCCTTAAAACAAAACCAGGTGGACTTGGCAATGACACTCAAAAAAGATGTGGTCCATGTCCGCCACCCCCCTACATAGACAGCATTTACTATCTCCTTTCCACTTTCTTCTTAGGTTTTTCTCACATGCAATGTCTGTCTTGTGCTATTAGCCATGCAAAGACTTTGAGCTTTTGTGGCAGTTCACTTTTCCACACTCTTTTCATTCTCCTGTTCTATACCCCTCTAAACAGCATTCTTCTATACATAGAGTTAGTTGAATATGTTCCAGTTTTCTCTAGGCTCCATACAAACTTGTCATCCTTATTGTTAGGATGGAAGTCTTCTAACATGGTTATGAGTAGTTCCCAGTCAGCCATATCTTTCTCCCCCAATGGTCTTGTAAAGACCAACTTCCAACCATCTCCACCCCAGTAATCTGACACCAAACAGTTCCTGTTTCTGCTCAGCTTGTATAAAGTTGGAAATTCTAACTTTAGTGGAATCTCCCCAAGCCAGATGTCCTCCCAGAACCTGATTTTCTGGCCATTCTTCATGACCCCCCTGACCCCCCATGTTAACTCTTCCCTGATACTTAGAATCCCTTTCCAAAATTGAGAACCCCCATCTTCAGAGCATTGCATAAACCCTTTTTTGTTCAAATACTTTTTTGCAAGCAAGCGACTTAGCACAAATATCCCCTTCCTTGTTTTGTAAAACTCTCCAACCCCATTTTCCTAGCAAAGCCACATTCATGATCCTAGTTTCCAAAATCCCCAATCCCCCAAACTCCTTTGGCAGGCACATATTCTCCCATTTAACCATGTGATATTTGAACTTTTCAGCAGTTCCCTGCCAGAAGAACTTTGATCTAATTGTGTCCATTTTCTGGTGTAACCCCTCTTGCAGCCTGTACATCCCCATAGTATATATAGGTAAACTACTCAAGGAAGTGTTGGTCAGGACTAGTCTGCCACCCGAAGTTAACAATCTGCCTTTCCAGGGTTGTAATCTCTTTCTCATTTTCTCAGGCACCCCTCCTAGATCATTCACCCCCAAGTGTTTTTCTGAAACAGGGATCCCCAGATAAATCATTGGCAGGTTACCTATTTTGCAATTCAGCATGTTTGCAATCCTTTGCTGTTCTCTTTCATCAAGCCCCATCAAGAAGATTTCAGATTTGTGGAAATTGATTTTCAACCCTGTCATCCATTCGAAGCAATACAGGATAAACTTGAGGTTCCTTATACTTCTATCATCATACTCCAAAAACAAGATTGTGTCATCTGCATATTGCAGATGTGTCAGACCCCCCTGTATCAAGTGTGGTACCAGACCTTTAATGTGTTCCCTCTCTTTAGCCTTATTTAGCATATGTGCCAGGGCATCTCCTACCAGATTAAACAGTAAAGGTGATAAAGGGTCCCCTTGTCTTAAACCCCTATGTGTCTTGAAATAGGGGCCATTTTCCCCATTTATGTTCATACATACTTGTCCTCCTTCTATGGTGCTCATAATCCATTCAGTGAGTTTACTCTCGAATCCCTTCTTTTCCAAAACTTCTCTCACAAAACCCCATTTGACACTATCATATGCCTTCTCAAAATCGATCTTAAGGATCACTCCTTTTGATTTCTTCTCAACTCGTGCAGTGTCTCATGTAGTATCACCACCCCGTCTAGGATATACCTCCCTTTTATAAAAGCTGTCTGGGCACTGTCTACTAATTTATCTGCCGATCCTGAAAGCCTATTCATGAGAAGGTTTGAAAAGATTTTAAAGCTCACATTCAAGAGGCATATGGGCCTAAACTGTCTGATGTTGAAAGCCTCTTTTACTTTCGGTATGAGAGAGATAACCCCATAGTTAAGTCTTTTTATATCTAAACATCCCTTATGGAAGTCTTCCACCATTCTCATAAAGTCTCCTTTAATGATCTCCCAGCATGATTTATAGAAAGTATAGCTAAATCCATCTGGTCCTGGGGTTGAGTTTTCCTTTAGATTTCTAATAACTTGTCCTACCTCCTCCTCTGAGAAAGGTCTCGTTAACCATTCATTGTCTGCACTAGATAACCTCCCAGAATTTGACCATACCCCCTCTGCCAGTCTTATTGTCCTTTCTGGCTGTTTGCCAAATAAATTCTTGTAGAACTTATAGATGGTGTCTTGAATCTCTTTAGGATCTACAATTTGCCTCCCCTCCTCACCCAGGTGTAAGATTGTTTTTTTCCTTTTTCTCCCATTAGCCACTAAGTGGAAGTAAGCAGTATTTGCATCCCCTTGTAAGATCCATTTCTCCCCCCTCTTTGTTGCCAATATTATTCTTCCTCTTCATTTATGATTTCCTCTAGCTCCTTTTCTAATCTGTACCTCTCCCAAGTATTGGTCTTCATTCAAACATTCTTCTCTCTCCTTTTCATCCAATTTCCTAATACGTGTCCGGGATTTCTTCCTTGATCCTCTTACATTTTCTCCTCTCAAGTTGCCACCCCAACCCTTTAGAAAGGTCCTCAACTTACTAATTAACTGGTGCCATCATTTCGGGAGAATAAAGACTCTCACCTTCTAGTTCCCCTACTCCCCTCCATTTTCCAAAGAACCAACTGGTGAAAGCAGTCCTTCTTTGTCCACTCGGCTTTCAAATCAAGATCCCTCGGTTGTTCTTTGATTGACACCCATCATCTAGGATTAAAGGACAATGATTTGACCCCACTCTAGTTAAAGTCCCCACAAATTGCACAAAGGAAATTTTTTGTTCCCAGTCAAGTAGTGCACAGGATTCTATCAATGTTGCTTTCTATGGGAACCACCTGTTTATTGGTCCAAGTAAATTTAGGACCACTCCTCTTGATTTCTCTCAGGTTATTGTTCTCAATAAAAGAGTTGAAGAGCTCCATCAGCTTTCTATCTCCTTGGATGGAACTTTTGTCCTTATTTTCTCTGATGAGATTAAAATCTCCTCCCATGACTAAAGGCAGATTGGAAGCTTGAACCCTCTCTTGTAACTCTTCTAAAAAGCTACTAGAGAAGTTGTGATTAGCAGGGCCATAGATCACCATCGGTCTCCATCTCCAATTATCCGATGCTGTTTCTCATTTCGGCTTCTAGGAAGTGCTCCCCCTTATTCCATTTTTCTACCTCCAAAAGATCATCTTTGACCCCTAGTAGAATGCCTCCTGAGTGGTCTCTTGCTGGCACCCAGTTCCAAAGATAAGGCACCCCAATGGTTAGATCTCTAAGCTCCCCGTCCCGAAAATCCCTGTTTGATTGTTTTTCGAATACCGATGATATCACACCTTTCCTTCGTAATTTGTTTGAGTTGCCCCACTCTGGTTTTTTTACCCATTCCCCTGATATTCCACCATATACACCTCATTTGGTACTCAATCTTTTTAGTTCTCTTACCAAACGGATCCCCTCTTCCCCGTGTTCCGAGACCCCTTCCCTCATTGACCTGGCCAACCTCTTCTATGCCAGATCCCCTGTCAGTAGGTGTAAACTACTTCCTTTCTTCCCCTATAGGATTATCTTCCTTCCCCTCATTAACCTGTGAAGCCTTGTCTGTGTATAACCTCTTGTCAGCACACAAAGACTGAACCCTTTGTTCCCTTCAATGATACCCTCCTTGGCCCTCTGACCTCTCTCTAATTGCAAAACTAAGGTGCTCTTCTTCCTTTTATGATCCACCCCTCTCTCTCTGTCCTCCTCATCTATTACTAGGTTTTTTGCCCTGTGAGAGATGTTATCCCCCTTGTGAAGTTCTACAATCTCATCCTTACTTTCACTCCCCTCTAATCCTATTCTTGGTTACATTGCATGTAGATCCCCCTACTTCTTCTCGTGTAGATTCAAGTGTGCACTTTTAAACTTCCTCTCCCTATTATCTATTTTTCCTAGGCATAAATTCTCAGAATCTACATGACCCAAGTTGAAGTAACTTTTGTTCTCTAATATTGTTATATTGAGCTTTAGCTACAAATTTGCCCTTAATCTTTCCTCTAAGATCATCTCATTTATAGATTCCTCTACTCCCTCTTTTGTCTCCCCTAATACTATGTCACAATCCCCAATCAGAATATTAAGCTCCTCCTCATCAATAAGATTTAGAACAGTGAAAGGGTTAGAGCTATCTACATCCATACCTGCCATGAAGGACTCCTCCATATTAGTGATTGATTTTCCTTTTGATTTATCCCCCATAGAGTCTTTTCTGAGTCTTGCACTTTGTCTTTCTGCCTTCACTGGTGGGTACCTTTTCAATTGTTTCCTTCCTTCTTGAACATCTTCCACCTCAGACGCCATCTGATCACCTTCCTGTTCCTTATATTGATTCTCATTTTGCCCAAATCTAGCTCCCCTTCCTTCCGTGATAGCTCCTCGGCTAGTGGTTCCCGAGAGCTAGGATCCTCTTCATTGTATACCCGGACTTGGCCTTCTAGATTCATTACGGACAATGGTTTTGCCTCCCATATTCCTTGAGTGATTGGGTTTGTAGAGACTATGGCTTTCTTTGGTATGATTCCCACTTTCAATCTCATCTTGGATGCCTACCTCTACCATTGTTTGGACATCCAATTTACCATCATTGTAGTCAGGTCCTTTGGTTATCATATCAGCTCTTCCTAACTCCTTGTCCCCTGATCTATCACCTTGTTCAGGCCTTGTAACATCAGCTTTGTTTACCTTTTCCATTTGCCTCTGTCTCTTAGTATCCTTCTCTTTTCCCCGACTAGCTTTTCCACCACCCTCTTTACGTATCTTTTTTCATCTTGGCTTCATACTCCTTGTGAGATTTCTCCCATTCAGTTAGTTTGTCATTGTCATCATCATCCTCTTCTTCGATTTGCTCATCATCCTTTTTCTTGCTAGTTTCCAGCTTCTCAAAGACAGATCTACGCTGGGGTATTTCGGGCACAAATATGAAAGGGTAGCCCTCCCCATCAATGAAGATCTGTATATCACCCCTAATCTGGTTAAGGCACCTTGCTCTGATCTTAACCCTCACAGGACCATCTCTGATGAGAGATAATTCATCCACAACCAAGACATCCCCTGCAAGCTCAGCTACTTTCCTGATGGCATCTTCGTCCCTAGCTATATCGGGGAACCCTGTAGCTTGCACTCATCCTGTCTCTAAGACTTGTGAAGCTCCTGA
This sequence comes from Chrysopogon serrulatus, assembly GCA_015844335.1. Lineage (NCBI taxonomy): Eukaryota > Viridiplantae > Streptophyta > Magnoliopsida > Poales > Poaceae > Chrysopogon > Chrysopogon serrulatus. Next base: position 52,959 of record JADLZL010007922.1, read on the forward strand.
GACTCTATCAGCCTTGGAGACCTGAACTTCCAGATTGTGTGATGCCAGTACAAACATCCTGGATCGTAAAAAGGTTTCCAAAATTGACTTGTTTGGGAAAACAGCCAAGAAGTCATCCTCATCAATTTATTTGACCTTCCACTCCCATTGAGTCAATCAGATGCTTCAACTCCTCTTCAATGTTGTTACAGTCAGCTTCCCCTTTCACCACATGTAGTAGTCCCATGTTCTCCACCATTGGTTTTGCTTCTAGACCAGGAATAATCAGACTGAAGAAATCCTGATCTGGGAAACCATAACCCCTCATTCCCAGGACTGGTTCTCCAGCCTCCTTACACTTGTACGCCATATGGCCCTCCTTCCCACACTTGTAACAACATGGTGGATTCTTGCAGGTTGCCTGGTGATGACCCTCTTTTCCACACCGATAGCGCTTGGACCAATATCCTTAGCTTTGAGACCCCTTTTGTTCTCCTCTTTTCCTATAATCCTATCTCCTCCTGTCTGGCCAAGAAACCCATGTTCCTTCCAGGCTCACCTTCTCTCTGACTTTCAGTCCTCCTTCAGTACTAAATCTCTCCTCTGATCCTCTTTGCCATCCGGGGCCGCTCCTTCTTTGCTCCTTGAATCTGTTGTTGTCTTTGGTTACCCTCCCAATCTCGTCCCTTCTCTCCTCCATATCCTTGTGCGTATCTAGATCCCTCAGCTTCATCCCAATATCTATCTCTCCCCCTCCTCGCCCTCATCACCTCTTCTTCTCTCTCTACGCATATTCTCCTCTCTGTTTCTCTCCCAGTTCCAATCTTCTTCATATCTCCTTTTTGGTCCTGGACCTTGCTCAAACCAGCGACCTCTTTGCTGATCTCTCGACATCTGCCCTCCTTAAATTGCTTCCGCAAAGGATTTCACCAGCGGATTTGGTTGTGGAACCCTAGCTATCTTCTTTGAGGTTTCTCTCCACCGCCGCACCTCTTCCTGACTGGCAGGATAGAGCTCTTCTCCTACTTCAATCGGCTTGGGTTTCCAAAACCACAATCCCGTCAAGCTGGGCCTCCATGAGTGACAAAAGAGATCATTAATGTTTCTCCCAAACTTAGTATCTGCCCCTCCCTCTAACTTTATTTCTTCACAAGTTGTCCTGGCCCAATTTGGCCTACACCTCAATAGCTCGGGGAAAACGGCTTTTGGATATTCTGTTTTTCTTTGGCATTGTCTCATCTTCAACCTCCCGCTTCTTTTCGGACTCCACCCCCGAAAACAGGCTTTTCCGATCTCCTCGCCTAGCCTCCTCTTCTCAACTTCTCCAAACCATGCATTCTTCCCCGGAGCACTTCTCCTGCCGTCTCTATTTTTGTCCAAATCCTTAATCATTGAACGTTTCACCTTCTGATTTAAACTGAAACTTCCTCTAACTCTCATTATCTCTGCCTCACGACCCCCATTGCAACCATCCGACGAATCCCCCATCATAAGTCAGATTTGAGGAGACTCCTCAAGAGCGACTTCTTCTCAATCTAATCCTCTATTTTCAGCACCAATCCCCGTCGGGAGAACTCACATGAGCACCACGAAAAACTTCGCCCGCGTCCGCCACGGATGCCTCCTCCGTGGATGTCTCTGAGTGCGCTCCGGATCCCCTATGTTGAGATTGGGGAGGGCATCGGGCACCTTCCCTTGTCTCCGGCGGATGTGGTCGTCGCCTTCAGAACCCGTCGTCTTCAGAGCCCACCCCTTCAACCCCCCGCGCACCACTTCCCCGACGCGAAAACTGGATCGAAAGGTGGAGCGTCTTACCCTTGATCGATTCTCCTCCTTTTTCCGCCTCGGGGAGGTCAGCGATCGCCGTCGACGTCCGGCGAAATCCTCGTCGCCGGTCCTGTATGACCAATCTTTCGGGAGAGACGCCAATTCGGGTCTTCAGGGTGTCAACCCCTAACTACACTGAAAAATTTGAATTTACTCATGTAAAGCATGGATACACGTCATGTCCGTACTGTTCCCATTCCAGATCATGCATGGTGATTATCCAGCTTTCTTTTCCGACCAATATATTCAGCAGGCAAGAGAGCTACTACTGAGACTGAGACAGAGCAGACCGATGTGCAAGACAAACAGGGCAAAGGTTATTAGGCCGTGCAGTGCACTATTGCCGTATAAAATACTATATATATACTAGCTAGCCTAGTGATGGACGCCGCGCGCGCGCCATGCATCATCATCATACGTATTGTATATCGATTCGCCGGCTCATCGCTTGAAACTAATTGCCAAAAAAACTGTACGTACGTAGTATACCGATAGAGCGAGCCAGCAGTAGTAGAGCTAGCGAGTGACGTACGACACTGGCCGGGCGTAATTAAGAAGACGTGAGAGAGAGACAAGACAGTGAGTGACATACTACTACTGACATGGCCACTGGAGCAGACTACCTGCAGCAGCAGCTTACAGTAATAATAATAATAATAATAATAATAATAATAATAATAATAATAATTTTGTTCGTCCATGCAGCATGGCTCTGCTGGCACATCCCCACCCACACAGCTGCTGCTGCTGCAGTGCAGCTTCTGTTGCTCGTCTCGTCCCTTCTCCTCGATCGATCTGCTTAATCGTGTCGTAGCAGCAACAACGTCTGGCAGAAGACGACGACGACACGTGAGTAGTAACAAGCTGCAGCTGAGGAGACGCCCGCAGTCAGAGTCAGCCGAGAAGACGTCCGTGCACGATCACGGGGAAGCTGCCCGTGATCGGGCACCTGCTTTGCTTTGCCTAGGGATAAATTTTGGGATGGCGACTATCGAGATTAGCAAATCTCATGTACCATTTCGATTGGAAGCTTCAGAATGGGGTAGTAGGGGTTGATATGTCAGAGGTGTTTGGGATGGCACTACGCCGAAAGGAGAAGCTCTTCCTTATCCCTACAATTCCAGCGTCATCCTGATCATGGTCATGGCACCAATAAGACTGAAGTTCATGGGTGTCAGGAGAGATGAGGAGACAGGCTACTGTTACTCGTCCGGCAATGCAAGTGGCCAAGAGTGTCTGATAGTACTCCACTGTTTGTTTTAGGGCAGATAGTACTCCATTATTATCTAGCTAGGTGAACGCGTTGTGAACAAGTCTGCTGTCACTATTGGGCCGAATGCGGCTTGGGCCTGGTGGCCTTGTATGGCGGGGTATAAATGTGTGAGCCAACCCATTTGTATCCTGTACATCCTATCTTAAATTCCTATCTGGTTGGTAGGCCCAATTTTAGCCAAACAACATCCTTATTACGAGCTACACCTTATTAGGTCTTTCTAAAAATTTCATGTCAAGAGAGGTTCTCAAAATCATAGTTTCTAAATTGGATCGCAAGTATTTAGACAAAATTATAATTGGAAGATAAAACTTACAAATGTAAACTCTATTAAGTAGCTATATATAGGGTCACAGAATCAGGCCCTTCAGTTAAGATCGGATTTAAAATCGTATTATAAAATCAACTATTTTATTAACTATATGCATGATGTCAAGGGATTTTATTCTTGCCTGACTAAAGGAACTCGAAAAGACCTTAATGGTGTGATCATCTACACGCGAGAATGCAATCAGGGGTTGTGACACTCTCTAAAATCTTTGTACGTTAGTCTAATACAGATCTAAGGCTAACCTCAATGGGGAGTTTCTCATGAAGTTTTATGGGTATTAAATATGTTGACATGACACTATACTGATAAAAAGAGATATTGCAAGAGTTTTATAGGAGTAAGATAATTTTATGGGGATGAAACTCTTCGGTATTGTTTTCAAAATCTGGATGTGTTTGAAACTAGGTCATAAATTTACCCTCCACTAACTAAAACTATGCTGAAAATGGAAACGGGTCCTAAGTGCTACTTCTATATTCTTGTGATGAATCTATCATCAGCTTTTCTTGCAATGCATGGTGGCTAAAACAGTTTGGGGTTAATAGGTCATGTGATAGGGGCCAATGAGATAACAAAACTCATTCAGCAGTACTGGACGAAATGGATGACCAAGTGGTTGCCGAATGAAAAAAAAATGGATGCATGCATGTGTTCTTTGAACTGCTGCTAGCTGCCTATTGGTCAAAAAGACTAGAAAACATCCTTGTGAGGTTATTACAATTAATAAAACATCTTATTTTCTTAATCTAGTTTTTGGGCTGGGCTCTTAATTCAAATATGGGATAAGGAAAAGGTGGTGGATTTTCAGTTGTCTGCTCTTCAGCTGCTGTTAGCTTCGCAGCGATCCCCCCAACTCTGCTGATGATGATCACAGGTGCTTTAGTGGACTGTGAAGACAACATGAAGGGTGGTGCCCATCTTGAAAAGAAATATGAGATGTGGATGGTTTTGCTTTGGATGTTTGCAGTATTCTATATATATCAACTTTTGTCTGCTGTTTCACGTCATTTAATTATTCCCTGGTTTACAGGTTGATGTACTTAGACGACATGTGCTGCCCACCTAAGTCAGTTGCTGTACTCCGAATTGTTCTTCCTTTGTTCTGGATTTCCACTTGTAATGGAAATGGGGTATCAAAAAAAAAAAAAAAAAACTGTGCTGAATGTCACACATGCATCCGCGAAAAAGAAGATAAAATTCAAGCACAACTCAAGAAAGATCTAGCTTGAGTATCGAAAAGAAAGTTCTAGCTGGTGGAGGGATGCATGCACAGTATAATAGGCGTGCAGTATAGTTGTGGTCATCCTTGCACAAGTGAGATTGCGAGGATAAATCGAGCCAGACAGGTGTTTTGTCGTTATTACACAACCTATTTGTAGACGATGGCGATCGAAAAGCCTCAAAACAACATACATTAAACACATGCACCCTAGTAGATACAGATAGATACGGATGCACATCAATGGTCACACATCTCTCTATCAAATTAATTAGAGCTAGCCAAGCCAGCCAGCTAAACGATGAACTAGTAGGGTTAGTAGCATGGTCGCAGCTCTATATGTATAATCTGAGGTTCTGGTTTATCCGGACGGTCGGCCAGCAGGGAAATTATTAATTGAAGTTGGATGCCACCAAATATAGATATATACAAACCCATATGGCACAGTCACCCGAATTGCAAGTTGACCGTTCATTTATTATATATTATAATTTTTATGACTATAAAGTTATAATAATTAGATAGTATATTTGATCAAGAATTTAACCATATTAATAAGTTCATATTTCAATGTTAAAAATTGTTCACCAAATTATTGGTCAAAGTTTGTTAAGTTTGAATCTTATTTTGTATATACGCCTTATAAACTGGACTAGAGAGAGTAACTTATAAACAACAAACTAAATGATATATATACTATCATTTTTTATCATATTTTTTGTGTTATTATATGAAGCTACATTTTGATATCAAGATATCAGAGAGCAATGTAAGAAATCGTCTGCACAGTATTGATGCATCTTTTCTTGTGAAAAATTATACATGAGAGAATTCTTGAGAAGCCATTATCAGAGACCACTCAGGTAAGGTACTTTCATCATCAGCCTAGACTCTAGATAGTGTAAGTAAAAGTTGTGCCACAGCTGAAGCGCTGAAGCCTGTTTTGAAGGCATCAAGCTAGTGGTGGAATGGATAATAAAATCAACTATAATAGCTGAGTTCCCAATGCTGTGAGTATGTTTCTGATGTATAATTTAGTAAGACTGGCAGAGTGTAATAATTTAAAGTAGCTCATAGATTAGCTCCTGAAAGAAGAATGTAATAATACCTTTGTTCAATGAATGCGCTCTTTCTCTCTAAGAAAAAGGAAGTGAAACACACCATATATCTATAAAGTTGTCTCCAGGTGTCATATAGGTTCCCAAAATCTCAAAATGTATTTCAGGTCTCTAAAGTTAGTTCAATTCTCATCCAAATTTAAATGGACATTTATACGCACCGTTAACAGACGTGGTATGCTGATTTAGTGCTTACATGGACTTGATAGATGAATGCCACATGTCAAAGGCAAGACTCAATTTAAAAAAATCTAATCTTTTCCATACAACCTCGGATGAAGATGATTTTTATATGAAAATTTTCTCGATGAGAACTACAATTTTTAATTCCGAGTCTTTTCATTTGAGATCGTTAAGATGGTAAAAAGTGTACTATAAGATTTCAGCAGCATATTAATCTTGTATCAAGCTTGTCGCTTTAGAAAAATCATATCTTTTCTTGTATGGTGTCAGAAAAGGATACTTTGTATATGAAAATGGAAGCTCTCTATTTGATATACAAAATCATTAGTTTTAATTTCTATTATGACTTATTTTATCACTAAAAATACTTTAGTAATGATTTATATTTTTATTCATAAAAAATTGAATAAGACAAATGGTCAAATAAGTGATGTAAAAGTAAAAAGTTAATTATTTTGGGATGGGAGGAGTACGATCCAACAATTCATTCATCACCACACATTTTCACAAATATATATGGCACATATATTTTCATCACCACATGTTATTCATCACCACAAGGAAAGGAGGAGATATTGGGAAATCAGTTTCTACGTTTGGATAGAGACATGAGACCCCAATAAGGACAAGGAGATAACTAATCCAGTCGTCTTTACGTGTAAAAAGGAGGTGGGATGTGACAGACAAGGATGACTCATACATGTATATATAATGGGACATATAAAGAGATACAGCCAGGGGCGGAGGCAGGTATTTGGCAAGCTTTGGCAGCTGCCATACCTAAAGTTTGTACAAAATACTTAATATATGTATTACATACTAGTAAATATACATGAAATACATATATCAATATGTTATACAAGCCGGTCTGTTGGTTCTTATATAAACTCTGCCACACCTAAATTTTTATCCTACCTACGCCACTGGATACAGCATGCAAATTAAATAGAGTGTGAGGTTTTGGACATTTTAGCGTTCATTTGGCCATCCAACTTTCCAAAACGATCCACCGTATACTTTCCAGAAATGTCTAGCCAAAATGTACGTTCTAGTAGTTCTATATAAAGCAGCTAAAGCGCTAGCCACCTTACATAGCACAGCAGGCGGAAGGCATAAGAACACACACACACACACACCCCACCTGAATCTCGCTTGGCTAGCTACCAGCAACCATGAGTCGCCTGGAGGAGGTGGCACACCAACTCGCCTCTTCACCGTCAGCTCTAGCACAATGGCTACTACTGCTCGTCGTTCCTCTCCTTCTCCTGCTACACTACGCCTCCCAACGGTCATGGTTAATAAGCCGCCGTCATGGCAGCAGCTGCAGCGATAACAGATCCACCAAGGCGCAGCTTCCACCTTCGCCTCCGGGGCTGCCCATCATCGGCCACCTTCACCTCATCGGCGACCTTCCGCACGTCTCCCTCCGTGACCTCGCCGCCAAGCATGGCTACGACGGCCTGATGCTCCTCCGCCTAGGTACCGTCCCCACCCTCGTCGTGTCGTCGCCGTGGGCTGCAAAGGCGATCATGCGCACGCACGACCATGTGTTTGCATCGCGTCCCGCGTCCACGGTCTGCGATGACCTGCTGTACGGGTCGTCCGACATCGCCTTCTCCCCCTACGGCGAGCACTGGCGGCAGACCAGAAAGCTCGTCACGACACACCTCCTCACCGCCAAGAAAGTACACGTGTACCACCGTGACCGCAAAGAAGAGGTACACAAACTTAATTACATGAAATATGTATAGAAATTTCAGATACCTGAAATATATATCAACTTCCTGTATGAAAATATGTATATCTGTAATCTAGGTGCTCCTGGTGCTGGCGAAGATACAGGAGGTAGCGGCCGCAGGCATGTCCGTGGACATGAGCACGATGATGAACACGTTCGCCAATGACATCATCAGTCGTGCCGTGTCTGGTAAGTTCTTTAGGGCAGAAGGTCGGAACAAGCTCTTCCGGGAGCTAGTGGAGACCAACTCTCTTCTGTTTGGAGGATTCAACCTAGAAGACTATTTCCCCGAGCTGGCAAGGTCGGCACTAGGATTCCTTAGCAGAAGGTTTCTACGCAATAGGGCCCACGAGACACACAAGAGATGGGACGAGCTGCTTGAAACCATATTGTGCGACCATGAGAGAAGAAGCTCCTCTATGCATCGCCATGACCATGACGAAGGTGACTTCACCAACGTGTTGCTCTCTGTGCAGAAAGAGTATGGTATGACCAGAGATCATATCAAGGCCATCTTGATGGTGAGTATGTACATAACATATACCGAACATAATAGAGTCGATCCTCGCATAATAATTTATAATATATAAGTCCTGATGAACTCCCAATTATTTGATGATATCCAGGACATGTTTGCCGCGGGCACAGACACGTCGTCCTTGGTACTAGAGCTCGCCATGGCCGAGCTGATGCGCAACCCAAAACAGATGACCAAGCTAAAAGAAGAGGTCCGGAAGCACACACCAGAGGGACAGGAAACGGTGGAGGAAGAGGATCTAGCCAGCATGCCCTATCTGAGAGCCGTCGTGAAGGAGACACTGAGGTTGCACCCGCCTGCGCCGCTCCTCGTCCCTCACCTCTCCATGGCGGACTGCGTCATCGATGGCTACTACGTTCCCTCCGATACTCGGGTCATCGTTAACGTGTGGGCTCTTGGCAGAGACCCGACGTCATGGGAGAAGCCAGACGAGTTCATGCCAGAGAGGTTCATGGACAGTGGCAACGCTGCGAGCGTCGACTTCAAAGGGAACCACTTCCAGTTCCTGCCATTTGGAGCTGGTCGAAGGATCTGCCCTGGCCTCAACTTTGGGATGGCTACTGTTGACATCATGCTAGCAAACCTCATGTACTGCTTTGACTGGCAGCTGCCCGTCGGCATGGAGGAGAAGGATGTTGACATGACAGAGGTGTTTGGACTGACGGTGCATCCAAAGGAGAGGCTCATGCTTGTTCCCAAGCTTCGTTCTGTTGCACCTGCAGCTGGTCGTCACTGCTCCATGTAAGCTACTGAGAACGCGCGCAAAAATAATAATTTGGAGTAAGGACGGCAGAGGTTGTAGAGCACGAGCATAAATGCACAGATGAAGTAAACTGGAATCTAAAAAGATATGGTTGGTGTTTGGATTCAATGTATATTGTATGGTAATAATAGTGTACTAATAACTCGATCCAATCTGATGAAAATAAGTAGACCGGTATTCTGAATGGGTAAAATCTCTTTGTTGTCGAATTGAAATTCCATCTTATGTTTTTGAGGAGCTGCTGGCAAGAGCTTTTCTGGGCATATATTGATAAAGAAGGTTGCAACACCACAAATCTAATCACAGACGACAAAGATTGCCCTATGCAGGTGAGGCGAGTTTCTGTTGGGGGAGCGGGTTCTTAACAACGATGCCCTCCAAGGAGGTTGCGACGTCCTTAGATGATGCCAATGACAATTGGAAGATCGGCACTAGGTTTTTCAACCAAGAGAAACCCAGGAGATGGAGGACCTCATGACAATACCTCGAAGGAGCTAGGGACATGACGCAAAAGGCATCGCCATTGCTAGATCGACAGAGTTCAGCAGGTCACTTATTAGACATTGCTTCTTGTCAGAATCACAGACATCGAATTGGCCTGCCTAGCTAGAGTGTGGTTGGCTACACTACTACACAAATGATTTTGTGAGACGATAGGATTTTATTGATCATGGTGTTTATAAAATCCAATTGCCTCAGTTAATAAGACGGTCCTTTCCAATTAACCGAGGTGGTCACAATTAACCGCCTCGCAAAATCTATTAACGGAAGCAGGCTCTCTATTTTCAGAGATGGACCTCATGGCCACCTTGGGAAAAAAAGGCTCGAGGCCCAAACTAGACCCGTTACCATGTATAAAAGCAATAGTTAGGGTTTTGTCTCTCACTTTTGTCTCCCCCTTCACACAGTCATGTAGACACGTCTATGGCCCTGCTGAAGTAAACTACATTCTACATATATTGGACTGAATGTATATTATATATGGTAATAAATAGTGCAGTGATCGATAATTCAGCCTGGAAATCTGATAAAAATAAGTAGAATGATACTTTATTTTGAATAAAGGAAAAGATCTCTCTCCGTCTTAAGATTTCCTCACCTATATATGTGCTTTCACCCTAGGGACTGAACTTGCTAGGTTTATAGATGGCCAAATGAACGACACAAGCTAGCACTGTTTGGCACGTCACTAAGGGGGTTCTACGACGATTAGACACTATATGCATTGTCACACCCCAAAATTTCTGATTTTAGTTTGTGCTTAGAAAACTCAAAATAAAATGATTGATTTTTAATAATTGGCTAGATTTTTCTCAAGTTTTGTTTAAGTTAGTATAATACAAATTTAGTTTAGGAAAAATATGAATTTTAACTTCTCTAAACTAATTTGATGAGTGTCTGCATGATATAATAATGTTTGCTTGTTGCCCGGCTTTATGTTGCGAGTGAATAAAGTTTCCAAAGTATGTTTAGTGAGTTGTTTATCCTTCTCCAGTATGTTGTGCCTCTTTCTATAATCAAAATCCTCGTTTCTAAGCATAGGCCTTCGTTCGGTGTTTTCCAAAATCTTTTCCTTTTCTATTTGAAATTACTACTTTGAATTCATCATCTCTCAACCTATCGCTCAAAACTTGTTAGTAATTATTCAGACTTTTTCTACAACTCGTTCCTACTTTTCTATGAGCATAATCTAATTTTAGATGCTCCAAAATATCTTTGTATGAGCTTCAAATATTTTATTTGAGTTCGTCATGTTCCCAACTGTCTCTAAAAATTTTCTTAGAATTTTTGGAGCTTCCAGAGTATTTTTCATGGACCAAATACAATTCTGGACTTTCTAGAAGAATTTTAGTCATGAAATTAAATAATTCCGAATATAGTTAATTCTAATCCTACTCCGTCTCAGCCCAAGCCGTTTTGCTAATCGATGATACTTGATCTAGTTTTATTTGATTCTTGAATTCCTTTTGCCTCCTATTCTTCTTATTGAAATTATTTTTCCTCCTGATGCATGGACGATCACCCTGAGCTGCATATGTTGTGCACGTCAAGGACTTCGTGTCCATCTTTCTGGTTGATGTGCACATCTATAAATAGCAAACAGCTTGGCCGGTTGTATCTTTTCCAAACCCTTGAAAATAAACCAATCTATCATGACGCACGCCGCCGCTTTCGTTTCTCATCACCGGCCTTCAGCCGATCTCGCAGAAACCATCGAAGCCAGAAAAAGCCATCTCCGAGAGAGAGTTTCGCCGCAGCCTGCCCAGCGAGCGTGGCCACACTGCCCCTGTGCCCGAGCATGGAGTTTCTGCTCCAGCAGTTCGTGCTGGGTTCATGCTGTCATCGTCATCTTCAGCTGGCCACGTGACCCAGCGCCGCCCCTCACCGTCTGCCCTGCAGCCAACATCGTGAAGAATAGCAAGCAACGGAGCATGAGAGCAGAAGGCGTTGCCTTGCATTGAACCGATCTGCTGTTGACGACGTGGTCCGCTATGATCCATGGTTCGGCAAGCATGTCCCTTCCTTTTGAATCTTATAATAATCACCGCATGCCTTTAAGATAACCTTTAGGCCTTGTTTGGCTGCTAACAAATACACTTCAATCCATATGGTTTATAGGGGATTGGAGTGGAATTTGAACTAAAATACACCTCAATCCTCTACAAACCGTATGGATTGAAGTGTATTTGTGAGCAGCCAAACAAGACCTGTTAAGGCTATAACTGTCACGCTAACTGGGCCGAGCTTACTCAGGCCAAACCCAGTGATCTAGAGCCCAAATGGCCCATAACGACGGTACCATCTTAGCCACTGTTGCCCACCTTCTTCTTGGTTGACTTTGGCGTCTTGATGAGGGTCATGATAGCCCTATCCCCCAGATAAGATTCAGTGCATATTGAACTATACTCTATCCATCCCTAAATAAGTGTCGCTGTAGGATACATGCCACAAATTTAACTTGATTTATATAAAATACGTGCAATATTTCTATCCCCAAATACTTTTGTTAAAAAACTAGATCTAAAGATATTTCCAATGATACTAATTATGGTACTAATCGATAATATTTATTATTTATTAAAATTGCCGGCAGTTGTTTTCGGGAAGCGGCGACACTTATTTAGGGACGGAAAGAGTATGTTTGCCCTTCATGCTGCTCTTCATGAATTTATTTCCATATTTGCTTGCTGGAATCAACATATGCTATTTGGCTTATGAGCCATTTCAATCTAGAATATATATATAAAAAACAAAACAAATGTCTAAACCATCTTTTGGCAATGTGTGTGCCAATCATTACCTTTTGCTGGATTAGAGAGGTCAGGTACATGACAAAGCACTACGAAACACTAGATTTTGTAAATAAATTGTCCAGTTTCCATCTTTCTTTCTGTATATGCTTAGAACAAACATGTAACTTCAAGCTTTTATAACCTTTTGTATCCTATATAACCGACAACTATGGCATATAGGCATGTAATGATAGACTATTCTTGCTCATGCCTATGCATTGCACGGGGTACCAGCTAGTTATATACACATGTATTTACTCCCTACAAATCGGAATCCACTCCTGAAGAGAACACTGGTCCACGTCGCCCTAAATTCTCTCAGCCATCCGATCTCCGGTTCGACGGCCCGGATCGCTAGAAGCGGATTCTTTTCAGAAGTCGCTTCTCTCGCTTCCCGTCAGCTTCTGTCTTCTCTCACTTCTTCTCTGCTCCTCTCACTTCTCATCGGAATCCACGTAAAGAAATATATACCCGACTTCTGCTTCTCCATCTAGCTTCTCACCTCTTCCTCTCTCCTCTTTTCGCCCTTTCTCTCTCTCCCTCGATCTCTCGAAGCGGGGCCGGGCGATGGCGGCCGGGGCGGGGCGGCGGCTGCGGCCGCCCTTGTCGTCCTCCTCCCCTCCCTCGCGTCGCGGCGTCGCGGCAGCCCTGCCTTTCTTCCTCTTCCTCCCCTCTCCCTCCCTCCCTCCCGGATCTGGCGGCGGCGTGGCGGCCGGGCTCCGCTTTGCCGCCCTCCGATGCGGCCGGACTCCCGCCGGTGCCAGCCCCCAACAGGCCGCAGCCGCTCCTCCCCTTCCCCCATTGTGAGTGCATCTCTCCCTCGCCGTGGCGGCCTGTGCTCTTGGCTCCCAGCGGCTGCGCTTGGCCGGGGACACGACGCCCCCGCGACGCTCGGTGCGAAGTTCGCCCCGATGAGCGGTGCCCTCCGGCACGGGCGCGGTGCCAGCGGCACAGCACGGGCATGGCCGGGACGCTGCGCCCCCTTTCCTCCGTCTCATCTCTCCCCTTCCTCTCTCCCTCCCTTTATCCGGACGAGGCAGGGGCGGGCGCAGGCGGGGAGCAGCCGCGGTGGTTCTCCTTCTCCGATGTGGTGCAGCACCGGTGAGGCGGCGCGCCGGCGTTGGTCGCAGCTGCGCCGAGGGGCTCAAGCGCTGGTGGCTGGAGGCCGTCCTCGTCTCTGGTACTGAGGTTCGTCACTCCTCCATCTTGATATCAATCTCGATCTGTTGTTCGATCTTCATCATCTGCTCTTCTCTCATATCCTAGCGGTGGGCTTTTGGCTCTCTGATTTCTCCCATTCCTGTTCTAGGTTTTGGACTCCAGTGCCTGCTTCTCCACTGTTTGTCTTCTCTATGTTGATCCCTGGGACGCACACTTCAGACGAACTGCGGTGGCGCAGCTACTGATCAGGCCGATGGCCAATGCCCAGCTATGTTCTCTTCTGTCCAATTGTGGCTGTGTTTTTTTCTCTTTCCCAAATTATTCTTGCTTCTGACTTCAGACATTATTTGCGCCAACAAATTATGCTTACTGCAGGTGCCTCTTGCAGAGATATATAAGGGTGAGCAAAGCATCCACTTTTATTGACCTTTTGTTCCGTTGAATAAGACAACAACTGCATATATATATATATATATATATATATATATATATATATATATATATATATATATATATATAGTCGGCCAACAAAATGCTACTTACATCCTCTGTTATCGTGGAAACCACCAGACTCTTTCCAAAAATTATCTAGCGAGGGCCCTCCGACGATGTCGATTATTACCCTTTATAGCCTTTAGGTAGCCTTCTCAGCCTTCTAATATGTGGACTTAATTTTACTTATTTGCAGCCAGCATTTGATTTCTTTTTCTGGAAGTCTGTGTGGTGTGACAAATACTGTCTATAAGCTAATCAAACACACTAAGAATGAAAGATATCTCTCAACAGGTCAGCAACTTCTCAAAAGGTGAATTTAGTTCTATTAAGGATTATGTCAGCAACTTCTGAACAGGTTAATTTAGTCCTATTAATCATTCTATGTCGAAGAGCAGGAGAGCCTAGACAATTATTGGTTATATATGTTTCGTAGATGATCTTACTCCCATGTCTTAGTTTAAATTGCTGATTGGCAAAATTAATGCCCAATCTACTCCAATGTCCCGGTTTGAGTTGTTCACCAGAAAATTAATGGTTAATCTTTTTTGATATTTTCTAACAAACACTAGATAGAGACAACAGTATTTTCTGAGCTCGGTTGCTCCTGAATAAATATTTGTCTATTTCTGAGATTGTAGCGAGTCATGACACTAGAGTATGAGATCCTGCAGCTTGAGAATACCGTTGTTATCTAGAGCAACGATTGTCTTAGGTTAAATCTATAAGCACAGAAGATCTGTAGCTCATGAGTAGTTGTGTGGTCTTGTATAAATAATGACATTCTTATTTTGCCATTTAAAAGGTTGGGACCATGGAAGAAAGTTGACTGAAAGCAATGAAGATAGTATGATACTGCACCAACCTGGTTGTTTCCTGTGAGCATGTTGTATAGAATAGTGCATGCATTTGAGGATTGTCTAAACCTCAAAGGTAAAAATAAAGAGATGGGGATCATAAACTTTCAAAGGTAAAAAAAAAAAAGAGATTGCTCTTGATATTAAAATTTCCGCTATGTACCTTTGATGACGACTGCTACTAACCATGACAATGGTGTTGCCTTTAGGTGAAGCCAAATGCCATGTGTCTAATTGCAGCAGCTGCAGCAGAGGCGGAACTGGGCAGTGGAGCGAGCGCCGCTGCCTACAGTGGTCTTCACAACAGTAAAGGCAGTTGGGCTTGGTAACAAGGTCTTTCTTACTCGCCCGACACTGCAATAATAGTGTACTTTGATTTTTTATCTTTTAGTTTCTGCATTTTAAAGCTAAAGCTATGGATTAGCTTCGTTCTTTCGTTCCTATTCTGTAGCAATTTCTGAACTATTGCTATGAACTTCGCTATCTGAAATCTGACGTTGCTTTTGGCTAATATCAACTCTACATTATATCTTTACGACCTACAACATAACATTGCTATATGCATATTCATATTCTGTTTCCCCTTGCAACAAACTGAATTTGTGCTTCCCCCGCGTTAAGTTGAACCAAGTTATACCTCACGAGTTGTAAATGGTATCGATTAAACCTCAGTAATCCAATTGGTCATGATTGCATTTTAATTCAGTCACATTTCTTGAATATTCTTTTTCCCCTTCCAAGAAACTGAATTCATATTTCTCCAACGCCCTGATGAAACCGGTTATATCTCGTGATTTGTAAATGATATCACTTAAACCTCAGTAACCCAATCGGTCATGACCATATTTTTAAATCCGACACATTTCTGAATGCTTAACAAATTTGCCTAGACAGTTTGCCTCTTTAGATTTTTGTGTACCATGCATTAATTTCAGTTACTGTTGCTCCTTTTTTTCCCCTGGTGAGTTTCTTCGTTAGGCATTGCGGTAAACCTGGGTGCAGAGATATTTCATTTCCCCTGTATTCTAGCCTTAAGTACAGTTGGTTGTAGTAAATTTATTAATATATGTTTCCATAAATTCTTTCCCACTTTATCGATTTGTGCTAATATACTTGAGTGCCTTTTCTTTCTGTTGATAGGCATTTTTTGTGACTTCTCTCTTTTAATGATCTTATTTTTCCAGTTGGTACAACTAGGACCAACTTTTGAGAACGTTCTGCATGCACCTTCCCCTGATAACACATATGGTGTTGATACTCATGATTTGTTTTATAGCGACACATACTATGTGCTACTCCAGATTTCTTTCATGTACCATGAAATTGGCATGCGTTTTCCTATAAGAACCTGCCTTTTTAACTCCTATGTATTATTCATTTTTGTATTACTTTCAGGTTTTCTCTTCTTTTTGAAAAAGGCTGCGGGCTTTTAGGTTAGTTAAATTTGCATGTTTGTATACCTGTGTTAAAAGAGACCTATTGCAAACCAATCCACCTAACTCACCGTATTGCCTGATTTTACATTGATTTTAATTGCTTCCTTTGTGCACCCATTTGGCATCTGATCTATTGCCCTTGATTTGGCCGGTGACCTTTTTGCCCTCAGCTACAGCTTATCACACTCTCACTGTAAATCCTTCATGAAGATATTTTTTTATTTCATGAATTTGTTGCTGACTACAAATACAGACATCTACCTCTTCATAGATTAAGGTTTGCAGTTTGCTGTGTGCTTCCTGTATATCTACATTCTACAGATTCATTTGTCACACCTATATCTGTGGGCAGGATTTGATTTGCATCATTTGTATTACCCTTTAATGATTTCCAAATATCATCGGGTGCATCAGCTTTGCCTTTTATCACCACAGGTATTGTGACCTACTTCAAGGTCATCCTTTTCATTTTCACCTCTTGTCTGTCTCTGCAAACATGCCTTCCTTCTACACAACTGCATTCCCTGATTTCTTACTGTTGTTTACCTCTATAGGGTCATCTTCTGAGTTTTGCTGCTGTTTTTGAACAGATCATTTTTTGTTCTATCGTTATTGGCCTTTAGCAGTTCAGGAGGTGCCTGCTTTATACATGTAGATTCCCAGTTCAGGAGGCCTAATTGGTGTTACCTTAGGCGGTGTACTATATTCTACCGCCGCCTTACCGCTGGGACATTGCCTACTTTTGTAAAACCACTACTATGTCTACTTAGTGTATTTGGATTCAAAGAGTGGATGCTCTCCAAGGACCACTAATATGTCTAATAATATAAAAAAAAGGGTACCAAGTATAAAAAAGGTCATAACTTCAGCAAATATAAAAAAAGGTACCAAGTACTGACAATATGTTGCTCCTTATCTCAAGTTGATCATTCATTTAAATTCCATGGTGTCTCAATTTTGACAGGCGATGGCTACAACTCCTCAATTCTTATTCTACTGACTACTGAACTACTTGCTGGACAAGTAGTGCCCTCACTGAATGAACAATATAATCTAGATTCTGGGCTTACAAGAAACTCAAGTGTTATTAGTGCTGCATGATTCTCCAATACATGGATATTCTTAGATCTAGGCCACTTACAGAAGACCTAAGGCTTTGCTTTTTAGGACTCTTGGTCAAAATACGTTATTAGTTTTAATGATTGACCTTACTACTTTACAGGTATTCTATGCTGCTCCAAATTTTTTGCTTGGATTTTTCCATTATGAGAAGATTTTTCTCTGCTTTTGCTGGTGACGCATCCTCCAAGCTGGAAAATGTAGGCTTCGGTTGTACATCGACGTTGAGACATGAAAAACTTTGTTTAGAAAGTCTTATGACATATCTCCAAAAAGCAAGATGTATGCATTATGTACCCCAAGCTTATAGACTCTTTCACTTATAATGTCTGTGTCTATTGCATTAGCTGCCACATCTACATAAGACATGTAATCTACTCATAGCTGGACTACCTCCATTCCACATTATGTGTTTTTTTTTTCTTGGCTTTTGTAGAGGTATATATAATTTTTTTTGCTGTGCATCTAAACTACCTCTTAAATCAAATCACTGCAAGATCAATGACCTACGCGCACAAGGGCGCACGCTTTACACTATCCAGCTTCTTTGAAATCTAGATCCCTCTTTCCACCACCCTTCTACTTCCCTCAGATATCACCTTCCATCCTCCTCTTCATTTTCTCTTCTTCTACTCTTTTTTTTTCTTCTTCTACTCTTTTTTTCCCCATCCAAACACTACTTCCTGTACCAACACCGACTAGCGTGCAGGAGCACGCATTACTACTAGTATAAATTTTGGTACGATAAGTAAAGGCCTGTTTAGGTCTAATGAATTAACAACTAGTTCAAATAGTTAGGTTTAATACACTAATGAACTAGTAACTAGTTGAGTCTTGGATTAGTCATTAGTTCATCCACCAGTTTACCTGTTTAGATTTTTATAGATTAATCGTTAGTTAACTAGTTACTATACATATGATGCTGTAGGTGTCCTGCCTGTCTCTATACATATGATGCAGAGAAAATCGAATGCGTGGTGCATGCACGGTATATTATATAGCTATAGCAAGATTGTTGAATATGTGTATATTAATTTTGGAAGGACAAGTAAAGTGGCAAGCGCTCATTTAATTATCAGATCTGATATCGACTGCTTCTTTTTTATTTTATTTTATTTCGGGAGAAGTCGCTATCTTGCTGTAGGTAGCCTGCCTGTCCCTATACACATGATGCAGAAAAAATCGAATGCGTGGTGCACGCACGTACGGTATATTATATAGCTATATAGCAAGCTTGGTGAATAAAATAAGGCAAGCTTGTCAGATTGCCATTATCGATTTCACTTGGTGAAAATACACGCATCAACTAGTCTTTGTGAGTGACATCGATGTTCACTAGCTAGCAAGATGTAAGTTTTAGTATTAGTATTAAATTTAAACAAAAACAAATATTGGAACTAGTTTTAGCTATATATCGAATGCGTGGTTATACTAAAATATTAAATTAAAACAAAAAATAGAAAACCAAATTAGAAAAAACATCCTCATTTTCCTTTACCCCTATTTTTTGTTTTCTATTTTTTCCTCGTTTTCCGTTTTTCCTCGCTCGGCTCACAGAGTCCTTCCCCCATCTCACATATACACAGCCATAACCGAAGGAAGAATAGAACTGTCAGGGAAGCCTTCTTGAATGGGAAATGGATTAGCGACATAGCGTACGATTTTAAATGCAGCACTCCTAAAGAAATTGTTTGACTTGCGGCGACATATATAGTTGTTAGAGACCGAGCGATGTTCAGATGCCCCAAGAGGAACAGATTATTTAGACCCTTGAAATTAAGCTCTGATGGGGAATACTCTGAAAACTCGGCACATACACCATCCAATTAAGTGGACAAATTATCTCTAATTTTCCCAAACTAATCTAGATTACCTGGGTAACTCTCCGCTTCGTCCTTTCTGTGGCAGCTACCACAAGACATATTATGGACCGACTCTAGCTAAGTGGGTGGAAGACCAACTATCTTTACCTGTTTTTCATTAAGGCCAAAAACTACAAGAAACCAGATGGATACAAAGGACTTACAAATAATCCTTGGTTTACCTGTGGAGTCCCTAAAACACAACCGAACAGCAAGAAAACACAAGGGGAGCGAGCCTCCATGTCACACGTCTGATAAAGACGGTGACAAATAATAGAGTTTACGGGCCCAAGGGACCCCCGAGGAGGATGCGACCAAGGCTAATGGCCCCATGCCCCCACCCTAGGATGGGGGCAGCGTTGGGGCGCCAGGGGGAGGACAGCGTCTACCCTACCGCTGCCACCGCCACCGTGCACCGGGTGGCTGTGGGCCCCATGTGGCCGTCCACCGTTGTCATCACCGTCTTCGCCACGAGTTATCTTAATTATTATTATTGTTATTTAAAAATTAAGAGTAGAAAAATGGAAAGTTCATATTTGATAAGGACTTTCCGTTAGAGTCCACTTGGGACTATAAATACTAGAGGATTGTAATTGGATTAATCAAGAAGTAATTGAGTGAAAGTCCTTTATTCAAAATCTCCCACTTTCGCACCTCCTCTTCCTCCCCAAGCCGCACACCGCTGCTGCCCTAGCCGCCGCCCCTGCGCCACCGTATGCCGCACCGCCGCTAGCGGTCGGCCCCATGTGCACGCGCCACCCCCTCCTCCCCTTCTTTCTCCTCCAATCCACTAGCCCAATCCACCCTCCCCACTGTGTATGTTACAATTGGTATCAGAGGACCATGGGAACTCCATGGATTCCACCTCCGTCGCTAAGATCAAGGTGATCCTCAAAAGCTTTACCACAGCCTTCCATGGACACGTGGATGAGTTGAAGCTGCGCCTCGACATCATTGACAATCGCTTTAGTGCATTGGAGATTGCATAACATGGCAAGGATGGAGATCGTCTCAATGAGATGGATCTACGTCTTGCCAATCTGGAGGCTCGTTTGCACATCTTCGAGCAAGAATGCCGGCTAGGAGGACCGATGGCATTCAACAGCATAATGGCTCCGATTGCGAAGGGAACCAGTGGGATCACAGATGCCGAGGACAGCACCCTCCACAACATCGACGTGCGCACTTCGATGGCACTGCTAGGTTAGGATGCGTTCTTTGTCAAGCAAGAGGCTGAGGAGATCATACAGGCACCTCTAGCCAACGTCCTCCCTGATCACACTGTAGAGAAGGAACTGCTGGCCCAAGATGCTAGTAGTTCTGACTGGGGATGACAACGGGAGTCGACCGACTGCTAGCAATGCATAGATCATCACAACAAACAGCGTAAAGCACATGCAGTAGTGATAGCATCACCAAAAGTGACGACAATCATGCCAGGTTGGCAACCTAGGTACAATGCACAAATGTCAACCCCAATTTTTTATGGTAATATAGATCCTATTTCTTAGATTTTATGGATGGAAATTTGTTTCAATTATATGAGGTGTCAGCGAAGCAAAGGGTACCATATGCTGCTCTACACTTAACAGATATTGTTTTTGTCTGGTTTTTGAGGATTTCCACAAACGGAATACTAGCAAATTGGGCAGATTTTTTAGAGTTGCTATGTCAGGAATTTGAACTGGATCCGCGTGCTAGTGATGAAGCAAATCGGTTGATTTCAGAACCAAGAATTCCAAATAGTGGTGATGCTACACGCCCAATTATTCCTGTATTGGAAGCTCAGGTATACTTCAACCTTTCATAGACATTCATGCACTGAATCTGTTAGCAAAGTTACGCCAAGTAGCCTGGGAGCATGAATCCATGCAGGTAATTACTGATACAATTTGGCTGAATCAAGCGACACCTTGGTGGACTCTAGAGGATGGTTTCATTTGCTACAAAGACATGTCTTACATCTCAGAAATATCTGCCTATTTACTAGATTTGATGGAAACATAGGGAAAATCTCTTGAACTTTTGATGTGGGTTTCAATTACTGTACTACTTACAACCTAATATCAGCTTTTCTGATTTCTGTTTTGTCATTGGACAAGTAAACAACCACATGGATGCCTTAGGTGATTATGATTTTTTATGATAACAGACGTCGCTTTGTGCAGATAGGAGGAATTGAAACCAATCACAATGACAGGGATGAATTAGTACTGTCTTCGAATGATTATGAATAAGGGAAGTTACTACATGGCAGCATAAAATACTTTCACGGTTACTTCTAGCAAGGAAGCCAACTGTAATTTGTCGTCACATTTTGAGTCGGGTTTGATATTGAATAGTTTATACTCTCTACACTCTGTCATAGGAGATTATCAGTGTTGACGGTGGATAGCGTCAATATTTAGTAGATCAATAGACATGAGAAACACATAAATATCTAGAATATCTAGGGTTTTATCTAACGATTTCCACGAGTTTTTGTGATTTACCAATTTTCAAGGACTAATCCAGAAAATACCAAAAAAGGGACATAACTATAAATCTACAACACAGAATTATCTGCAACTCAGGAATACGCCAAACTACTCTAGAAGGATCCAGAAGACACTAGAGCGAAGGAGAGGCAGAGCCGCCATGAGGGGGCCGGCCGGCCCCACTGCTCAGGCTGGGCGGCCTCCCCCTAAAAGAAACCCCTACGCCCTTCCGGAGTCTTCCTCCACCGTAATTGAGGGTTCATCTTAGCCGTCCCTTAAGTAGGTTTGATCCTACGGCCATCGTGCATCCCACCGGGCTATATAAACAGGGCCAGACCCCCCCCCCAGGGGAACCCTAATTCATTCAAGTCATTTGGTGATCAAGTCATCCAGAGCTAAGAAGCCCCAGTTCATCCAGAGCCCTTCCAGTTCATAGTTTACTCTAGTAGTTATATCTAGA
Organism: Chrysopogon serrulatus; assembly: GCA_015844335.1. Taxonomy (NCBI): domain Eukaryota; kingdom Viridiplantae; phylum Streptophyta; class Magnoliopsida; order Poales; family Poaceae; genus Chrysopogon; species Chrysopogon serrulatus. Next base: position 75,085 of record JADLZL010007922.1, read on the forward strand.
TTAGAGGAAGTTAAGTTCTCCATCGATCTTAGATTCCCGAAGTTGTCAAGTAGAGAAGAGTCTGGTATAGTTTTTAACCTCTCTTCTTTCTTATTGTAATATCCGTGTTTGTACGATTATTACTAGCAACATTATTCTTCATTATTATGTTCTTGATTGCATTGTTCATTGTCTACTTCAATATGTCTAGTATAGTTAGTTTGCTATTATATTCATGCCTTTGGTTCGCATAGCGCTCATATATTCAATTGTATGGTGAGTGGTAGAAAATATGTAGACGTGGTGTCTAGATGCTTTGCTTATCTGCGAATATCCCGCTTATGCCGGGTAGTGAGGTAGATCATGGATGCGACAGATCCAAAGTGAGTCCTCTGTAGGCCTCTCCCCGTACGGTGGATTGGTAGAGTGAGATTGTCAGGTTAAGAGTATATTTATATATATGAGGTTCCTGTACTCATCTTTTCCTATTCATTGCTCCGATGTGTTTGGAAATTATGGTAGTATTACTTAACGATGATTGTTAGACATACTTGCACTAAATGGAGTAGCCTTGACTGTAGCTAGAATACTTAGGAGTTATTTCTCTATTAATTGATTAGATGATGTTAACATGACTAAATTGCTCGAGTGAATATATCTTTATTATGTGACTTATTCCTGTTATGATTAGAACATGACATTGGTTACATCTCTCATTCATTGCATATAAGTGTTATCAATGCTATAGATTATATGTTTAGCTAGACCTTCCGATGGTATAAATATAAATCGACAACCTAGTAATACTCTAGGTAAAATGCTACAATGGTATAATTATCTGTCCGCTTGTAGAATCATTCTTCATCTATACATCATTATTTCTGCCTAGTCATATAAAATGATAGATTAATATTAGTACCATTAATTATTCCTAGCTATATAATTGGGGATGACAACCTAATTCAATGCTTAGGAGTATGTAAGAGGTAGTGGCTAGTTGCTAAAGACAAGTTAATCAGTACCATACATCTTGTAGCGTTGTTATTTCGATAACGCTATGAGATGTCAACAAACATTTTTGGCGCCGTTGCGGAGAAGACAGATTAAACTTAGGAAGTATTGATGACTTAGATGCACCATAAATAAGATTGATCACCCAATTTACCCCTACTCAAGCAGGATTACCCTTGTTTTGCCTACTTTAATATCTTATGTAGGGTAATGAATGAGTGGTTTACAACCTTCCGACAATCTCCTACAAGAAAAGAAACACATGGAAGAATCCAAGATTAGACAAAAAGGTCGACGTCACAAGAATTCAATTCATATCTCAAGTGACGGGAACAAAGATGTTGCATCACTCACAAATTCCATCATGTGAGTCATGGTAAGTATGGTCAAATAAAGGTGAGAAAGTGTTGCTCATGGACTTTAAATTTGATGAGTAGTTATCTTGTGCATTCCATTGCATGTTTACTTCAATCCATATATCCACCTTGTTTAGTTTAAATTTTTTTCTCATCCATAACATGTTTAGTTCTATTCATATATCCATCCCACTTGCATTCTTATAAATAATAATAAAAAACTCACCATGATCATGCTTTTTTATCTCTACTTAAATAAATTTCTATAGTGCTACTTGTATTTGCTATGGTATGCTTAGGTTTGGAAGTATCTTCATACACCTTTGAAATTGGGCATTGATTACTTTCTTAAGTTAAAGTAGACATAGTGTCTAGTTTAATTTTTGAATCATAAGGTTTGATCTTACTTCTAAAAGGTTTTTGAATTAAGCAAGGTGTTTAGGTTAAAATCCTTTTCTGAATCAAATTGGACGTGAGTCTAGGTTGATTTTTAAGCCGATAGTGCACTTAGTAGATACTTGGTTATTTCGTTGGACTAACCCCTGTAGGAGAATTTTCAAATTCAATTTGGGTAAGTCAAGAAAGAAATTTACATATGAGATGAATCAAGGTAGGTGACTCTGCACAAAGAAGACCCAGCTCATCCTTCATTAATGAAGAACTGTAAGTATCAATATTTATTCATTTATCTTTGTTGCAAGCTATCTCTGTCTTGAACCATGTTAGAATACAATAACAATATGAAACATGATAGAAACAATCTATGCTAAACAATTTTAAAACCATACATCATCTTGTTAGCATAGAGTTGCAAAAAGTATGGACAACAAAACTCGTATTCTAAATTTGCTATATTCCCTCGGGTATGTGTTCATTAACATTTTGCGGGGAAAGAAACAAATCAACTGATCATGAGTAATGTGAAAGGCAATCTAGCATTGAGCCTTTCCGGGACTCAAGCTAGGTGGATGATGAGAAGCAAGGAGTAATTCACTTCATATCAATAAATCAGTGTCCTTTTTCTCATTACCTTCAAAGGCACCATTTTATATGTGAGCAATAAGGATGTCTAGTAAGGCCATGGACGACCATGATCACAGAAGAGACATAGCTAAACCATTGAAGATAAAGTTTTCACATAGACATTAAAAAGTTCCCTCAATAACCATCAAGACGGCTGGTGTATCACTCACAAAGAAAAACCACTCATCGCCATGCCAAAAGAAGACAAAAATAACCAAGGAGGAACTTAAGTTTGCATATCCAAAGTGGACTCTAGTTTATCAACCATGAATCAATCAAGATCAAGAAAAGGTTGATGAAGAGCATGCAATTGTTCGTACTTCTATCGAAAGATGAAAAGACTAAACTAATAGAAGGAAGACCCCTGCTCAAAGGACCACAAGCTATCACCAACGGATCAATCGAACAACCCTTCTTCTCCAAGTAAAGTTTGTCACCACTTATTTCTAGAGAAGGAAGGATGAAGACATAAGGTATGTTTATCTAAGCCTCATGCAACATTAAACTATATTCAACATCCCATACCATGTTGCTAATTTATCCACCTTATGCCATGCTCAATTTGCTAAAGCATAAAATAAATAAAATAATCCTTTGGGTTCACCATACATATTCTTGGTTCTAATTAAAGCTTTAGTCTTTTAAACTTCCTTGTTCTATTATGAGTATGCTTGAGAATATTACTCAACATGGAATCAAAACATACTTGTATAAGAATTCTGTTGTATATATTGACTGATCTCTCCTGTAAAAAAATGTTTAAATCATATTAGGAGACTATTCATAGAATCAAATCAAGGTTAGAGGTATTCTTCAAAATAATATCTTTATCTTAACCTTGTTGTAAAAAGAGACAAGTTGAAGTAATGGTGAATCATTAACTCCGTGGCAAACACTATCTATACTTTAATTATTATATTCCTTCGAGTATGTGTTGTCTAATCCTTTGCAGAGAAGAAATAATGAGAAGCGTAAGACCTGGAAGAGTGAGAAAGGGAATACTACATATGGGACAAGATGCCAATGAACAACTCAAGATGCAAAGAAGGAAAAGACCAGTGAAATTCATCAATCCTTTACCACATGGTGTCATCACACTCTATTAATAAAGATTGGTTTTAAGATGTTAAACAATAAGGAAGGAAGAAGGTGGAACCACCATTGGAAGCGCCACTAGTGGAGACACCACCTCAATCCTTATCCTAAAGAGCAACTTGAAGTACTCAATAAGCCACTGCAAGGAGGAGTCTAGTTCAGAAGACTCAAAACGTCGAACCTTTGCCGTGAGGTAACATCGGTAGTTATCCATATCTACTTTCTTGCATCACATGATTTATTCTCTTTAGCATATTTACTTTTCTACATTAGTGTTGCATAGAAAATAACAAAAATAAATAGGCATGCATAAGGCTGTATTCATCTTAAAAATTTAAAGCCCTATGTGAAACCCTTGTGGTGTAAAAGCTGTAGGAGTTCTCACCGTGGTGGCCTTAAAAAAAAAAAAATATCATGCATATTTCCCTTCTACATACAAATCTAAAAACTCCAAAAATATTAATTGAGCATCTCGCTGCAATACTGCTGTTATAAAATAATTTGAAACCTCCACAACATCCAATCCTCTAAATGGTGATCCACTAACTTTTTATCCTAATACCGTTCCACGAGTTTTGGTGTTTTGTGAGAGATTTCTGCAGGATGACTCTAAGAGCTAGCTCACCTAGGCATCTTCATCTTCACCACTCAAAGTCGGTGGCGGAGGCAAGGGGGGCTGGCGGGGGCCATGGCCCCCGAACAATACTCTACAATATGTATATAGGATTTAACAATCTATATTTATATTAAAAGGATATAATAAATTATATATTGTTATATATATCTAATAATATCCTCTTGACAATAAATTTGGATAGAATACAATTATGATAAAGTATTTTTATTTATCCAAAATTTGTTTGTCCACCGTATTAGAACATATACATCTATTCACATTTTTTGTTCCACTAGAATACTTATGTTTCATTACACCTTATATTTTACTGATCGCATACTTGACTAGTAATAACAATTTAGTCATTATCTTATATTATTATAAATCACATTATAGATGCAGACGCTCATATATATATATATATATATATATATATATATATATATATATATATATATATATATATATATATATATATATATATATATATATATATATATATATATATGCATACATACTCACATCTATAAACAAACACATGTCTTACTCCACTATATGGGCGCTTTCAAATACTTAGACGGTTGATTAACATTCATGAGTCATCACAAGCATCGTATTGTCGACAGAACGGTCACATACTACGGGTATGAGCACTTTCAAAATACTACGTCAGCAAATTTTAATTCATCAGTCATCATATATGCTCTAACGTTGATAGAAATGGTCGTCTACCATGAAAAAAATAGCAAGCATGTTAAATCATCAAATAAAGAAGTATATCTAGAAAAATAGAGCTTAATCATAGAGCAAAAATCTAAACAATTAAGCTACTCATCATTATCCTATATTGAAACTCTTTGATCGGCCCCCCTTATGCAGAATTCCTGGCTCCGCCACTGCTCAAAGTACACCTTTCGACATACAGCTAACCCCTGTGTAAAGGAAGTAACTTCTTGGGTGATGAGATTGGAATTCTTGGCAAAACTTGCTCTTATAAGCATAAGTTTCTTTGTGAGGACCACTCAGCTTCAACGCTCAACTATGATAACATCTAGCTTGAGGGAGAGCATCCCCTATTTATCAGGTAAGTATACCTATGTGATTATTGAGTCTGTCCTATAGTCATAAAATACCAAAAATATATGGGCACATAAAGGTCCACGTCTATAGAGTCTTTTGTGAGTCCATTAGTTAAAAAAATAAAAAGAGGAATAATAATTAAAACCAAATAAAGATTCTCTAGCTATTTATTAAGGTGTGATAATAGAGTGTGTTTACAATTTTGTCTAGTCTGTTAAGAGTCAAATAAAAACTGAGGAACAATAAAATTTTGTCTTAGAAATAATGAATAGTTACTCTGCCGTAATTTTCTTTCAAGTGCCTAGTTTTCAACCTTGAGTTCTCCTAATAAGTTTTGGACATGATTGCTTTAACATAAGAACTTACTCTAAAAACCTAAAACTTGTGGAGGCATATGCTTGAGCTAAGTCTAGGTGATTGATGGATATGATATGTGAAAGTCCGAGCTGCTATTTATCTTATTCCTAACGATACTAAGTTCTAAAGATTTATCTTTAAAAATTTAAAATTCTACATGATGAGCTCTTGTATGACAAAGTTTGAATTTCTATCAAAGCCATATATGATATACATTTAGACTAGAAAAAACTTGCTCATTCATGCTACTTACTTTGCATTGAGTTTAGTCAACCTTTGTATACCTTATGAGAGTCTTGTCATGCTTTTAAAATCAGGATCACTTACACACTCCACCCACATATGCGTTACTCTTACACTAAGAGTAAACGCAATTATTTTCTATTTTCACCTAGATCCACCTTAAAAATGTTTTTCTCCTACACTGGGAGTGAACACCCAAAAATATACCCCATAGGACAACCCTTGTTAAATGCTCTAAGTGCTTATTGTTGTCTCTCCAATCATTCATTGTATTCAAAGGATGCATGTGGCTATGCAAAAGAAAAGTTATTGAAAAGAAAGGGAGTTAAAAAAAAATAGACAAGTGTCCAATCAATTAAAATAATAGATACTTAGATGTCCGCCTCCCTAAAAAAAAGAAGAGAAAAGGAGACGGAAAAAAAAGAGAGAAAGAATAAAGATAGCCCATGATTTCCTACGAAAGTTCTAAAGTTCAAGGGAGAGAGATTTATTTCTAAAGAGCATTAGTAGAATTAGGTTTAGCCACCATATATACACCTATCCACCATATTTCATACACATGCACATCTTGGTTTGATTTTATGACTTGACTCTCTTTGGATCCATCATTTGACTTTACAATATATGAATTGCAAGTATGCTCATCCTTGTTTAATGCCACTCCTATGAGCTCCACTATAATCCTTAGTTGTAGGAGGGCATGACAACATGAATATCTCAAGTAAGATCTATAAATACCACATATTAAGAGATTTGAGGGTGTCATACAATTAATCTCTGAGTTTTATTTCGAAAACTTACAAAAACTCTGAAATTTTGGTTGAGTGAAGAATTTGAGACATAGTGCTTGACTTGATTGTTCTATCTTTCAATTGCTCAAGATCTATGTGAAAGTTAAAAAGCTCCATAGATACAGGTAAAATGAGAAAGTTTGAAAGTTAGAGCAGTTTTGTCTAATTCGGAGGAGAATTTACGTTTGAAAGCATGTGTACTTTTGAGGCGTGAAAGCATTGTAGCAACTCCCCGATCCAACTCTAGGCTTTGCTAAGGGACTAGCAAAGGGTAAGCTTTGGGGGAGTTGTTGACGGTGGATAGCGTTAACATTTAATAGATCAATAGACATGAGAAACACATAAATATCTAGAATGCCTAGGATTTTATCTAACGATTTCCACGAGTTTTGGTGATTTACTAATTTCTAGGAACTAATCCAGAAAACACCAAAAAAGGGCATAACTATAAATCTACAACACGGAATTATCCGCAACTCAGGAATATGCCAAACTACTCTAGAAGGATCCAAAAGACACCAGAGCGAAGGAGAGGCGGAGCCGCCATGAGGTGGGGCCGGCCGGCCCCACTGCTCAGGCTGGGCGGCCTCCCCCCAAAAGAAACCCCTACGCCCTTCCGGAGTCTTCCTCCACCGCCATTGAGGTTTCATCTTAGCCGTCCCTTAAGTCGGTTTGATCCTACGATCATCGTGCATCCCATCAGGGCCAGACCCCCCCCAGGGGAACCCTAATTCATTCAAGTCATTTGGTGATCAGGTCATCTAGAGCCAAGAAGCTCTAGTTCATCCAAAGGCTTTCTAGTTCATAGTTTAGCCTAGTTAGATCTAGATTAGAGGAAGTCAAGTTCTCCATCGATCTTGGATTCCTGAAGTTGTCAAGAAGAGAAGAGTCTGGTATAGTTCTTAAGCTCTCTTCTTTCTTATTGTAATATCTGCGTTTGTACGATTATTACTAGCAACATTGTTCTTCATTATTATGTTCTTGATTGCATTGTTCATTGTCTACTTCAATATGTCTAGTATAGTCAGTTTGCTATTATATTCATGCACTGGTTCATATAACGCTCATCTATTCAATTGTATGGTGTATGGTAGGCAATATGTAGACGTGGTGTCTAGATGCTTTGCTTATCTGCTAATATCCCCAGTTGTGCCGGGTAGTGAGGTAGATCGTGGATGTGACAGATCCAGTGAGTCCTCTGTAGGCCTTCCCCCGTACGGTGGATTGGTAGAGTGGGATTGTCAGGTTAAGAGTATATTTATATACATGAGATTCCTGTACTCATCTTTTTCTGTTCATTGCCCCGATGTGTTTGGAAATTATGGTAGTATTACTTAACGATGATTGTTAGACATACTTGCACTAAATGGAGTAGCTTTGACTGTAGCTAGAATACTTAGGAGTTATTTCTCTATTAATTGATTAGACGACGTTAACATGACTAGATTGCTCGAGTGAATTAGTATTATTATTGATAACTGATCTATGCTTATCATTTATATATATCTTTATCATATGACTTATTACTGTTATGAGTAGAACATGACATTGGTTACATCTCTCATTTATTGCATATAAGTGTTATCAATGCTATAGATTATATGTTTAGCTAGACCTTCCCAGTGGTATAAACATAAATCGACAACCTGGTAATACTTTAGGTAAAATATTACAATGGTATAATTATCTGTCCGCTTGCAGAATCATTCTTCATCTATACATCATTATTTCTGCCTAGTCACATAAAATGATAGATTAATACTAGTACCATTAATTATTCCTAGCTATATAATTGGGAATGACAACCTAGTTCAATGCTTAGGAGTATAGGTAAGAGGTAGTGGCTAGTTGCTAAAGACAAGTTAATCAGTACCATACACCTTGTAGCGTTGTTATTCTGATAACGCTATGAGATGTCAACAATCGATTACACATAGGGGATCAATATCTCGGCAGGACATGAATTAGAAACCATCGGGAATAATCCAGTCAAACAATCCATTCAGTCACTTTATTGATGGACATCTTGGTTTGTTCCACTATTACTTTCTCTTTGTTGCAGATGAGAATATAGACGACACCAATTATAAGGGCCAGTTACTCGTCCAGCTATACTTAGACCGGCAGAACCCCACATACTTTGCAGAAGGTCACAACGATTGGACCGAGATTCAGCGTGAGGATGCGCTGATCGGGAAGGGGAGTTTTTTGTCACACGTCCAATAAAGGCGGTAACAAATAATAGAGTTTACGGGCCAAAAGGGACCCCCGAGGAGGATGTGACCAAGGCTAATGGGCCCCGCGGCCTACCCTATGATGGGGGTCAGTGTGGGGTGCCAGTGGAGTGCGGCGGCCACCCTAGCCGCCGTCGCCGCCACCATGTGCCAGTGGCCGTGGGCCGCACATGCCCCCCCCCCCCCCGCCGTCACCACTTTCTTCGCCGTGAGTTACTTTAATTATTATTATCATCATTATTTAGGAAATTAAGAGTAGAAAAATGAAAAGTTCGTGTTTGATAAGGACTTTACTATTAGAGTTTATTTGGGATTATAAATACTATAGGATTGTAATCAGATTAATCAAGAAGTAATTTGGTGAAAGTCCTTTATTCCAAACCTCCGTGCTCGCGCCTCCTCCTCCCCAAGCCGCACGCGCCGCTGCCGCCTGCGCCGCCCGCTTGGCCGCCGCCCCCCACGGGCATGCGCCACCCCCTCCCCCCTTTCTTCCTCCTCAAATCCACTAGCCCAATCCACCCTCCTCGCTATGTGTTACACTCCATCACACCACACCTACTGACTATGCATGCCAAAGAAAGATACATGTGCACAAAGGTCACAAACACCGAAGGAGAAGCCGTCGTGTCGTAAGTCTCATTGGTTATTTGTTTTCCGTCGCATGCAGGTACGGTGTTGATGCACCTCCATAGGACTAAAATGCCATCGAGGAACATAATGGACCGATGTAGGAAGGATGCGGTAGAAGTGAAAGTGATGGATGGCGTTGCATCCAGGAGATTGCTGTTATGACCGACCTAGCAACAAACATCACAGCTGCCCATGAGCCCAAGCCCAGGAGGAGCACTCGAGCCCAGAAGCCCAATACACCTCTAAACTCATCTCTTCTTCATCTTATTCTTTCCCAATACTTCTCCTCCTTCCCAATTACTCTGCTGTGTTTTTATCAATAATTGCTCTGTGAGCAGGGAGACCGCTGAAACCTTCTTGGGAACTCGGAAGCAACTGATGCTGAAATGGCTGATGTGGACGGCTCTATATGTGGATGAGGTAGGAGGACAAGCTAGCCCTGGTCAGGATTATTATTTCATCAAGTCATCAAGGTCACTCTATGGATGAGGGGCGGCTGTAGGAGTCAGAATCATGAGTGAATGAAGATGGATGAAACAACCAGACCAACAACATGTCCGAAGGGCAAGATCCATTGTATATCCAACAGCTTCCCTATCTAAAATAACATATAGGGTGGATAACACTTTACTCTAAATTATTCAGGCGAAAGGGAGGAAGATTTGAGGTACCAATAATTAAATATAAGACGTTCGATAGAGAAACTATTAGACAGTGATTTTTATTGCACAACAGACCTTAATTGTGGCTTTAAGAGGTTGTATAGGAAAGCTCTTGCACCGAGATGCTCTGCAACGTATAGTATTGTTCATTCCAAGACTGTCTGCAGTATTGGTTCATTGGCTGATTACTGTATTGGACTTTGTTCTTAGGTTGTTTAATTCTGTCATGTTAGTTTGTCTTATCAGCCGGGTTTACCAGCCGTTTGAGCAATATTTTTCTCTCACAACTGTATTGGACTTTGTTCCTAGGTTGTTTAATTCTGTCATGTTAGTTTGTCTTATCAGCCGGGTTTACCAGCCGTTTGAGCAATATTTTTCTCTCACAGCAAACCAGCTGGATTATCTTATCAGCCAGCTTATATAATCAGCCGGACATAGTATTATTAACTTATGAATAACTCATATAGGTGCAGATTTTTGCTTTTTCCCCATAAAGTAAATAATTAGGAAATATAATACTTCAATTATATAGCTCACGTAGAGATACATGGATGCATTACCTTTTGTTGACTGGCATCTCGTACACTCCTTGCAAATCAAGCATTATATATATCTTATAGGCCGAAGCTCTAGGGCCTGTTTGGTTACCTTCAAGCTGAGCCAGGCTGTACCGAGGGAACCAGGCTCTCATGATCCAGGTCGATGGCATGCACATGGGTGGTGTTTGGTCATCGTACTCGCGGAGCCTGGCTGCTTGGAGATGTCGTTTGCTTAGTTGCATGCAAGTACCGCATCTCTCACTGACATGCTCTGTTCGTACGTTCGCTGCGCTCGAACGAGCCTGGCCGCGTAGATATGAGAATTTTTGGCGTATGAGCAGAGCCTGGCTCACGAGAGAATCTTGCACTGCATGGACCAGGCCTCAACCTCTAACCAGTCAACCAAACGCTCGATGGCTGCATCCATGGAACCTGGCCCTGGCATATGCAGGTAACCAAACACCCCCTAAGTCTTCCTATATACATCTGGTTGACATCGTATATTGCCTAGGGAAAGAAAAATAAGCATAAGATGAACTTATTATATAACTAAAAAAACAACTATAGTCTGTAATTACATATCCAAGGACACAGCAAAATGGCGTTGGCCTGGATGTGTTTCCTACTTTTCTCATTATAAACAAGCTCGCAATTTGCCATTGGTGCATCGCCATAGATACCTTGAAGTTCATCAGGTTGACACGTAGGGATGCAACCTTCAGTCTAGCATTCCAGAACCATAGTAGAAAGCTAGTGTCCTGGATGAACAGGAACAACTTCAGAGAGGCAATGCATGGAATTGATTCTTCCCGGCCTCCCGGGATGCCACCAATGCACATGCATGTATGCAGGGTCAACTTTGTCCTGCAGATTGAAAGAGGGCATGATGTGTGGTCTCACATGGATTGGCCTCACGTAGATGATGCATGTCCGTAGGCCATGCATGCAGATGACCATGTCTCGGCGTCGCCGGTGCAAATCGCCTGCTTCTGGCACTTGAGACGTTAGTGGTTCGTGTCTCTCTTGTCTGTCTCTCCACATCTGCAATGCGAGAACTCCCCGATCCAGCAGGAGGATTAACAATGCACTCGCGAGATTCTCATGCACCGATCGAGCCACTCAAAGTCTTGCCCGCTCCTACAACAGCTGTTGACGAAGCCATGTTTGTATGGCTTGGCATGTTGTTGGCTCGCCGCCGCTGACAGGAGTCGTAACTCCGGCCGGGGGGAGCAACGGGAGCAGCTGAAATTGCGATGTATGTGCTAGGATATATTAGATTAGATGGATTCCAAGAAGACGCAATAAATGACAGGATTTTTTGGTAAATGATTTAGGCAAAGTATTTTAATTTAATTCTATAATGGCAGTGGTGGGTAATTTTTTAGAAAACTAAATTGATCTAATGGTTAATATTGCTAGTGATGATTAAACATCATTAAATTGACGGCTAGATGTCTCTGATTATTGTGAGAATTTTTTGAATTTTTCTTTTTTTTCTAGCGCATCTGGTGAGAATTAACGTGAGTCTCCGTTGCAGCCTCTAATTAGTAATAGTAAGATTTATTCCTCATTCACCGGACTTATCATTTATCTTTCGATTCTATTGGCCGTGTGGATTAGGAGGATTATTTGCCTATATAGTTAATGATTTGCTACTAAAATATCAGAGCGCTAACTTACCATTGCAAAACAGGTTGGTTCAAACCCTCGGGCAAATTAAACCAGAATTAGTCGTACGTCATTGCTTGGACACATCACCAGCATTGCAGTGGTCTTGCCAAAATTTGTAGTACGCACGCTGTGAGAAACGTACTATATATATAATGTATATATATGGCGTAGGCCATTTCTCTAGCTAGTAGTAGTAGCTAGTTCGGTCGATTGGGTGCTTGTCGCATTCCTTCTGCGTTTAATTTGCACGCTCTGGCCAGCTAGAAAAATCAAGACACATACATATTTGACACGGCTGTGATTTATTTCATCTTACAGTGCTCTTCTTTTTTGGATCGATATATATGTTATATATGACACACATCAGATCGACATATGGATCGGACGATGTCGTGAAGTGTGCTAATAAAGAAGATATTTCGGGATGTTGACACTCGAAAAATGGCACGCGAACGCAAATAATCAGTGTGTTGCCATGATCACTAGACAAATTAAGATTCTCTCTGCAATTATTGTACAGTCATCAATTCATGAATAAAGGAAACCATATATACTATCAGTGTCATCTCTACCACACACGTCGCATACACTGCTCTCCAGATTTTTTTTACTTCTCCCACCTAGGGGTGCAAATGGTGATATTTTGTAACCATATTCCATTATGAATTTGTCTAGAGTTGTTGATGCCAATACCTATTCTGTCATATCTGACGTAGTTGTTACTATCTGTATTCAGAAGAACACAATCCAAATAGAAATACGAAATAAATATAATGTATTATCAGAAATATTCGTCCACATCCAATCCGTTCGCACCCATACTCCTATCTCCTATCGCTTTTCTCTTCTCCCTCAGATGTATCTACTGGGAGCAATATCATATCTATCCATTTCACAGGTCCAGGGCGAATGAGACGCCCAACACATATATGACAAAGGAAAAAAAAAATACAATACACAGAATCTTACTTTGTTAGAACAAACAAATCATCACCAATAGCGACTAGCAACAAGACAAATAGGGACATAAATTCAAAGCAATCAGATGGACCTAAATAGGTTTATTGGAAAAGTCCAAGTTACTTGCCCCCTGGGTTTGGTCTATTTGTCGAATAACTCCCTAATAAACTAAAATTTAGTTTGATTTATTCCCGCTAACCAAGTCATTTCAATTTACTCCATAACAATTTTTTTCTCCACATGTACAAGTTTTAATTTCAAAATCTATGAGGTGATAGAGGATATCATATTTGAGGTTAAAATACCCTTTTTTGGTTCATTATTAGATCTCTTAACCTATGATATATTTTTTTACGTAAATTATGGTGTACAATCTGTGACATAATTTTTAAATTAATGTCACAAAAACATGATACTAAAACTCAACATTTATATCGAGAAACAAAAGCAACGAATCTTGGTATGTAAATTGAACCAAGCTAGACTGCATAGGACAAACTCTATGGGAATATTTTGAACTTTTTCTATAATAAGTTATATCACCGTGAAAGAAACTTTAGCAAGAGCATTCAAATATAGGATCCTATTTTTCATTTGAGTGTGGCCCCTTACTGGAGAGTATGTTTTGTTTGTATCTATTCCGGCAGGAGCCCTCAAACCCATTCTAGTAGACACTAGCATATGAGACAACTTGTTATTCGGTTATAACCATCATCGTTCCAATAAACTAAGCTATAAGGACGCGGAAGAGGAGCTGAGGTTCGGACAGCATGTGGGGTGGGGGAGCCATGGCAAGGTCAAGTCCATTGGAGGAAGGAGAGGAGCCACATCGCTGACACCAGATGGACCAAACAGGCCCGATGATGGCTAGCCACACCGGACCGAGGAGCATCAGTGGCGGTGTCGTGTTGGGAATGGAGGTGGCGGCACTGAAGAGAGTCGGGACGAAATAAGGTAGGGGATCGGAGTGAGTTAAATACTGGTAAAAAGTTTCAAGGAAAGAAGTAGCTCCCTACAAACTCTTATTAGGAGATGGAACTAAGAGAATAGATTTGGGGTCTCCATAAAGTAGTAGAGACTTGATATATATATGCATGGGACCCTATCAAATTATTTTTTTTACCTGGGCAAAAAAAAAAGAGGGATAGGATCCCTGTTCAGGGTACCTGTTGGAGATGCTAGCTAGCTCTTATGTGCGTTCCCACCTTTTCTTGTATAGCAGTGCAACACACATGTATATATACCACTTCTTGCGAGTTTAGCAACGCAGAACGCACATGTATATAGTTTAGATAACACGATCGAGTTAGGAATTACCAGCGGTACACTCAACCCACTAATCTTCAAGTTCTGCATTCCAACAAACCCATCATCACCACGCATATATACTTTCATAATATATATTGCAATAGGCACACATATTTAATTACCTAGCATGTCATTGTTACACAAATAAAATTTGTTTTCTTTCTTGGACCTTCTCTTTCATCGCCCCTCTTTTCTTCGTGCGTTGTTGCATCCAACAACAACGGCAATTATGGAAGAAAATTGCGCGCGGTTAATTTCTACGTTTGGATGTAGACGTGACCTCAAGGACACCGAGAAAATTACACGTAAAGGAAGTGGGATGGGAAAGGTAAACCAAAAAGTAGATAAGGATGAAAATTCGCATGTAAGAAGAGAGGAGATACTCCAAATTAAAAGAGCAAATTGAAGATAACTTAGTTGGTTAGGTTTCTTGTAGCATGGAACTTATTCACTTAGGTTTCAGTGGCATCCGAGACATGCGCATCGATAATGAGCCGTACATGATTGATGATATACCTGTGGTGAGTAGTGACTTCGTTAATCTTGAGACTTGTTATGCCAGTCTCAGTTGTCTTATGCGTGTATGAGTGTGTTTGTGTCTGTATTGTGATTCAAAAAAGAAAAAAGATAATTTACAAGAGACCGTCAGCTAGAATACATGCTACATATAAGTTACCAATGCAAATAGCTGTGAGGTTTGGACCCCTTATTTAGCGTTCGCCATCTGTATCCAACTTTCCATGATCCAGAAGCTAATCTACTCATACGTCTAGCCAAAACGCGTATATATATATATATATATAGCATCCAAAGGCTACTAGGCAGGCAGCCATCTTTCGTAGCAGGAAAACAAAGAAACACGCCCACACACTAACAGAGCCAGGGCACTAGCAACCATGAGTCGGCTGCAGGTGGCATACCAGCAACTCACGCACGCGACCACACCTCTAGCTTTAGCACAATGGCTATTATTGCTCGTCGTTCCCCTCCTGTTCCTGCTGCACTACGCTTCCCAACGGTCAAGCCGCCGCCGTCGTGATCTTGGCAGCAGAAGCTGCTGCAACGACGGCGAAAAATTCGCCAACAACAAGTTGCAGCCTCTACCTTCGCCTCCAGGGCTGCCTATCATTGGCCACCTCCACCTCGTCGGTGACCTCCCGCATGTCTCCCTCCGTGTCCTCGCCGCCAAGCATGGCCGCGACCGCGACGGCCTGATGCTCCTTCGTCTCGGCTCCGTTCCCACCCTCGTCGTGTCATCCCCGAAGGCCGCGGAGGCCATCATGCGCACGCACGACCATGTGTTCGCATCGCGGCCCGCATCCACTGTCAGCGACGACCTCTTGTACGGGTCGTCTGACATCGGCTTCTCCCCCTACGGCGAGCACTGGCGGCAGATGAGGAAGCTCGTCACCACGCACCTCTTCTCCGTTAAGAGGGTGCACTCATACAGCCGTGCCCGCAAAGAAGAGGTACATGACTAGCTACTATATATATCTATATATGTATATGCAACACATATACAAATCGTCTGTGTATATATGTTCATTTCATGTATGAATATGTATATATGCATAGGTGAGCCTGGTGATGGACAAGATAAGGGAGGCAGCGACCGCGGGCATGGCCGTGGACATGAGCACTGCTGTGAACACCTTTGCCAATGACATCGTGAGCCGTGCCGTGTCCGGCAAGTTCTTCAGGGCAGAAGGCCGGAACAAGCTCTTCCGGGAGCTGGCGGAGGCCAACTCTGCTCTGTTTGGAGGGTTCAACCTAGAAAACTACTTCCCCGGACTCGCAAGGACATTAGATTTCATTAGCAGATGGTTTGTGCGCAACAGGGCCCAGGTGACGCACAAGAGATGGGATGAGCTGCTTGAAACCATACTGAGCGACCATGAGAGAAGAGACTCCATGCAGCGACATGACGGAGGTGATTTCACTCATGTGTTGCTCTCAGTCCAGGATGAGTATGGTATAACTAGAGATCATGTCAAGGCCATACTGATTGTGAGTAGCAAACCCAGGCTGCCACCCAATATACATACCCAATCTATATACATAAGTTTTAATTTCTTTGATTTATACATCCTGATGATCTATAAGATGACTAACAAACATATATATATGAGTAAACAGGACATGTTTGCTGCGGGCACAGACACGTCATCCTTGGTCCTAGAGCTCGCCATGGCCGAGCTGATGCGCAACCCACAGAAGATGGCCAAGCTACAAGCAGAAGTCCGGAAGCACACACCAGATGGACAGAAAATGGTGGAGGAAGAGGACCTAGCAAGCATGGCCTACCTGAGAGCTGTCGTCAAGGAGACACTAAGGTTGCACCCACCTGCTCCACTACTCATCCCTCGCCTCTCCATGGCGGATTGCGTCATCGATGGCTACCACATCCCCTCCGGAACCCGGGTCATCGTCAACGGCTGGGCTCTTAGCAGAGACCCAGAGTCATGGGAGAAGCCAGAGGAGTTCATGCCGGATAGGTTCATGGACGGTGGCAGCGCTGTGGGCGTCGACTTCAAAGGAAACCACTTCCAGTTCCTACCGTTCGGGGCTGGACGAAGGATTTGCCCTGGCCTCAACTTTGGGATGGCTACTGTTGAGATCATGCTAGCGAACCTCGTGTACTGCTTTGACTGGAAGCTCCCCATCGGCATGGAGGAGAAGGATGTTGACATGACAGAGGTGTTTGGACTGACGGTGCGTCGGAAGGAGAAGCTCATGCTTGTTCCCAAACTTCCAGATGCTGCTGCACCTGCAGGTTGTTGCCATACAAGCTGTTGATGAGGTCGCAGGTCCTGTATATACGTGGCTGGGTCATCTAGAGTCACCTTCTGCTAGTATGTGTATTTATAAATCAATCCACTAATATAGATCGCACTCACTCGCACACACGGACATAGATACGAAAGCCTTATGTATATACCATGCTGCTAGTCGTCACTACACATGCAAGCTAGCTGCTGAGGACGTCGAGGCCCTCTATGTAATCATCTGCAGTCTCCTCTATATACTGTATATATATTATATGTAATCGATGCATGTATGGCACGAGCACAATGTACACACCATATATATGGCCATGCACGCTCACGCTGAAATGGACTAGACTATATATACACAGATGGTTTGGAGTTTGGACTCTATGTTTATTATATGGTATTAAATTGTGTACACATAATATAATTCATTTTAGAATCTGATAAAAACATTTGTGTCGTGCTTCTGACACCTATGGTATTTTGAAGGGGAAAAACCTCTCTATTGTCGAGATTTCCACATCTGTGGCATGCTTTTGTCCCAGCAAGTGAACTGGCCCCGCTTTCCTTTGTTACGTTGGCCAACAAACGCAGTTATTTCTTTTTTCTTCGTTTCACTACTACACAAACATTGTTAGCATCGGCTCAGAAATCGCTACACAAACTAGTTTTTGATTATTTTATATTTTTTGGAACATTCTCATAGACTCGGTAGAAGTTAAACACCTGAGAGAGAGGGAGCATAGTTGCAACAGGAAAAAGTGTCAAAAGGACTTCTCTTCATCGACCTCATTGCCACCGCATCAAAACAATAAAAAAGGAAAACAAAATCTAGACAAAACTAGTGCGACCTAAAGCTACACCATCCCATATGGAAAATTGCAGAGCATTCTCATAGACGCAGCCAGAATAGTGGCCAACTAACCGTAGCTAGGCGGCCCTCTTTCTACACGAATGTGTTTCATCTATACCCTAGCGGTTTCACACGGAGCAAAAACAACATCTTTACTTGGGTAGATTTTTCTTTAATTAAGTTTCACAATTTTATTGCATGCCAGTAATGTCAGCAATTTTGTTTTTCTGTCATATACAAACAACAGCAAGTGAGCTTGCTATGTATAGGCTTTGCTCTAGAAAAGATAGTGGCGTATACACTACTACAATAAGGGCTCTAGAAAAGGTTTGTACCAATAAATTAAATTTATAACTGACAATATTCTTTTGTTTCACTAGTACACAAACCATTTCTCTTGACACTGGCGTTTTATTTCTACTGACGGTTTCTCTTTAGAACAGCCTGTAGAAATCGGCCCTATTTTTATAGGCGGTTCTCTTAAGAAACTCCCAGTAGAAATACGATTTCTACTGGCGGTTTTCTTAAGGAACCGCCAGTAAAAATCGACTATTTCTACAGGCGGTTCTCTTAAGGAACCGCCCGCTGTAGAAATAGTTTGAAATTAATTTTTTTGAGTTTTTCAAACTTCCTCGGATGGAGAAACTCCCAAAATAAAAATTGTAGATTTCAAAAGTTATGAAACTTTGTAGTTGGCAACCTTTTCATTTGAAATCATCTTTTTATGGAAAACTACGAATGAAATTTTTAAATTTGAAATTTAAATTTTGGAAATGACCTCGGATAGAGAAACACTCTAAATGAAAGTTGTAGATCTCGAAAAGTTATGAAAGTTTGTAGTTGAACACTTTTTCATTTGAATTCGTTTAGACCCCGAAATATTGAATTTACTATCGGTTTGGGTTAATATGTGGGGAACCGAAATGGGATATAGACACAAGTGACGTGTGGGTGGATTGGTAGAGGGGGATACGCGCGAAGCCGAGGTCGCGGGTTAAAAAAATATTACTCCCTTCATTCCAAATTATCAGACATTTTAGCTTTTCCAGATTTATAGTTTTTTTGGCATGTACTATTCTACTAGTAAAAAAATGTACCTCAAAAAGCTAAATCATCTTATAATTTGGAACTCAGACAATACATATTTGTTTTATAGATCTTGTATGCAGTCAATATGAAAAGAATGTAAATTAGCTTCTATCGAGAAAGGTTGCAACATGTAAGTCAGTTACTCAATCACTCTCTCACTTACCCAAAAATAATATACTAACCTAACACTCATCAATCATTATAACATACATATATAAAACTTTGTGACTAATATTACAACATATGCACTCAGTTACTTGGCCATGTAACTTGGTCATCTAATCACTCTGTGATAACCAATCGGCAACCTAATCGCGCTTGACCACTCGCACACTCATGCACTCCAGCAACCAATCAATCGACCAATTAGCCATTTACTAAGTCTAGTCGGCCAATCAAGCACTTATCCACTTACTCACTTGGCCATCCAATAACTCAGACACACTCGGGCACTTGCTTCCTCGACCACCAAATCACTCGACTACTCAACCACCCAATCAATCGACCACCTAGCACTTAGTTAGTTAGCCACTCTAGCATTTACCCACTCACTCACTGGGCCATTCAAAAATTTGGGCACTAAGGCACACAATCACTAGACTACACTCAGACAAATATATAGCCACTTAGGCACCCAGACACTCAGTCACTTGGCCACCATGTTAGTCAATCACTCAGTCACAGTCCGCCACTTAGGTACTCAAGGTTTGTTTGGATCTCTCTTACCACGCCTTGCTTTGCCGGGGCTAGGCAAGAACATATGTGTTTGATTGCTTTGCTTGTCTTCTCGATTTCCATGTTGTCAAGAATTTCTATTGCTAACTAGGGCTAGCTAGAACATCTCTTCATCTTTGCTAGCATGACTAGCCTTGTCAAGCGAGGTGAGGTGAGGCGAGCTAGGTAGACATGAAAACTAAATACACCCTTACTCACTCGTCCACTCTCTCAATCACTCGTCCACTTAGTCACTTTTTATGAAGTAGGAGGCGGGTTTCCCCCTACTGGGATTTATTAACATAAATAAAAAGAGTGTACAAAGACAGTTGTTCAGGTAAACAAAGAAAATTAACAAAATTGCACAAGGGTGTCTAGCCATTTGTTAAATGAAGGTTGATACTTGGCTCTTGCTCGTAGCTTAACTAGAGCTAGTTCTTTTCTAAGAGTGCCTTTGATTGAACCCACCAGCGAACATGGTTTCTTTATTTATAAAGATCAACCATATCTGATTCTTATAAAGGACAACTTACACAAAACTCAAATACAGACAAAGTATTAATCTCTCATACTGTGCATATCTCAACAGCAAAAAAGTCTCGAGAACTAGAGACTGGGAAAACTAGCTAGAGAACGACGACTAGAGAGATGGACTGGTTAGGAGCAATCATCCTCTTATCTATACAACTATTATGCATTCCCAATAGTGCCTTTAGATATTTTGGGTGAACCACTTAACCGCAGGGGCAAAATAATTTAATTTGGGATCAAATATCGGATGTCACGGGCTCTTAACAACTTTGCTTCGCTTCGACACAAGCTTCACAGTGACGCCACATGCCTCCTCCTGTTTCCATTGGAATTCCAACTGGGTTTTGAGTCCCAAACCCAAGAACCACATCCACCAATGGTTTTGAGGCCCAAAGCAGCAAACCCCTTAGAGAAGCGTATATGCTACGCCTCCTCCATGATCTCGACATGTGTTATCGTCGTCCTCAACTGCTTGATCACCAAGTACTAAAGCATGTCTACTTGAGTTGGTCACCACAATCTGCTCTTTTATATTTACTTCTGCTTGTTGATGTCCCCAAACGTCAGCCACCCACAATCAGTCTTCCTATCATCTTTGTGCCTCAGTCCAAACCTCATGTCTGTCCTTCACCATCCATCGACTACTTGATATTTTCCCATATCCGTCGACCTTCTCTATGCTCCACGCCTGCACACTAACACAACCAAGAGACATGTCACACATGCACTCATGCAATGGTCAGTCCTCAAACTCAGCCAAAGCTGATCATCTCCTGACAAGCACTCATCATCAACTCGATACACAAGGACTCATATCAATCATATGTTCTGTCACACCCCAAAATTTCTAATTTTGGGTTGTGCTTAGAAACACTAAATAAAATAAATATTTTTAATATTTAGATAAAAATTTTCAAGTTTAGTTTAAGTCAGCACAAATTAAGTTATAAGAAAAGTGTGAATTTTAAACTTTCCTATTCTAAATTAATTTGATGGGCATTTGCATGATGAAATGTTTGCATGCTGCCTGGCTTTGTGTGTTGTGAGTAAAGTTTTCAAAACACGTTTAGTAAGTCGTTTATCCTTCTTTAACATGTGTTTGTCTTTCTCTATGATCAAATTCCTTGGCGCCCATCTAATTATTTTATTAGAGCTTCTCAAAAAGCTTTTTCTTGTATTCCAAATCACTCCTATGAATTCATCATCCATCCACCTATCTCTCATATGCTCTTGGAAAATTATCTAGCTTTTTCTAGAAACTTTTCCTACTTTTCTAGAAGTATAATTTAATTTTTAGATTATCTAAATATCTTTTCATGAGCTCTAAATACTTTATTTGGGTTCCTCATATTCCAAAATATCTCTGGGAATTTTCCTCGAATTTTCATTGTTTTTGAGTATTTTTCATGGCTTAAATATTAATTACGGACTTTTCTATAATTATTTTAATCCTAAAAATAATTAATTCCAAAAATAATTAAACCTCTATTTTTCCATCAGCCCAAAAAGCCCATGTGCAATAATCCTAATAAATCCTAAAAGCCCATGCATTTATTTGCTAATGGGTTTAATGGTTATTTGGGCCCATTAGTAATGTTGGAGAGTGCAACATCAATTAGTATCATATCACTAGTTGATGTCAATGTGAGGTGTTCTTCTCCCTATATATATGTATCAATCCTTGGGCAAAGCACACCGAAACCACCATTAGGGGAGCCCCTAGTTTGGGAATACCTAGGTAGTAGATTATATTTTTTTGCTTGTTTCTACACGCGGCCTCCAACATCTTGCCATACCGCTGCCCTACTGCTGTTCTAGTCTCATCGGCACCAGAGTTTTGTTGTGACGTAGAGTCTAGCCAGCCGCCCGATCGAGCCCTGGTCACCATTGTTTCAT
Organism: Chrysopogon serrulatus; assembly: GCA_015844335.1. Taxonomy (NCBI): domain Eukaryota; kingdom Viridiplantae; phylum Streptophyta; class Magnoliopsida; order Poales; family Poaceae; genus Chrysopogon; species Chrysopogon serrulatus. The sequence continues at coordinate 97,494 of JADLZL010007922.1, forward strand.
CTGTCATGGTGAGGATGCCTCTTTGTGACCCTGCATCTTAGTATTTCCATCCCGTTGTATCTGTTTCCTTGAACAACTTTCAGGCTGCTTCTTTTCGTCCAGCCCCTAAGCACCATGGCTAGCTTGGCCACCTTGCTTGCCGGAAAATCAGCTTTTGTGCATGCTGCCCGTCAGGGCCGTACCTACGATTTGGAAGACCCTGAACGAAACTCGTGATGTGGCCCTAAAATCTATAAGAAAATAATATAACAAAAGAATAATTTTACTTTATTATAAAGTTTTAAATATACATTGTTCTTACAGTACTTAGAACATATCAAATCTTGATGCTAAAAAAGATAAAAGTACTTAAACAACAAACTGACCATATGTTTTATTGAAAAGCATCATTCTCCTAGTATTCTTTGAAATGAAGTCTTCAATTATATCTTCTTACGTTTAGGTCTAGCAGCTGCAGTGGCGTGACGATGAACCGGATTGCGGCAAACATGTAGCTGCCAACTTGTAGTCCTATGTGAGACAAGAGCTGATGGGTCATTTAATTTCTACTTGGTGATATATGTACTAAATTTGGAGGCCCTAAGAATTTGGAGGCCCAGAACAGGTGCACACTTTGCACCTGCTGATATACGGGGCTGCTGCCCATCCACCTCTAGACACGAGCTTCATCCTTGGCCAGCTGTTGCCCATCGTCAAGAGCAAGCCAGGCTCATGCCTCTACCCTCGCTATAGCAAGCAGCAACAACAGTCTGTTAGTGCATAACGTGAGGAGATGGATGGAGTAAAATATGAGATAATTATTACAGAATCATCAGTTGATCTTATAATCTCCACCGTCTAATCGTTTTAGCTCCGTTTCGAGTCAATGCAATTGGGTTGGTTTTGCATCGTTGTCCCCTATGCAGTAGTACTAACGTTCTTCATGTCGTATTTTATCAAGTTAAACATTAAATTAATTAGTGCTCCATGTAATCGGATTTCTAATTAAAATCAATATGGAGCGTTAACTTTAATCTTTTTATAAATTTGATGTTAACTTGAGTAATATCAATATTAATGTTTATTATATAATTTATGCAGTTAAACACAAAACATATAATGATTTGTCTAGTGTCTCGCATGCACTTTTTTTCTTCAATATTAATGTTTAATTTGATATAAATAATGCATTCATATTTATAAATAAAGTATGACTAGTTTACCATGGTCTTCAAAATAAATTGTGATTTTGTTGATAATTTCTCTATAATTTTGTCATGTAGGCTTTTATTTTCTTTGAAAATAGAAAACCCTTTGGTGATGTTAGTCTTATGTTGAATACGGTTTAGCAGTGACATTCTTTGTGCCACATGCTTATGTGTTTACAACTAAATATTAATTTAACTAATTTGCATGTAGCTAGTTTTCTAATCTAAAAGCAAAATAGGTGTCACACTATGGTATCTTATATATAAATGTTTATTTCTTTTACGAAGTCAAAGTTTAATTTGATCAAAGTTTAATTTGATTAAATGATACATGCATTAAAATATGGTTAGCTCTAATTGGATTTTTGAAAGTAAATATGTTTTGATTAATCTAAATTAATACTATTCACATAGTTTCCTTAATTAACATAAATCAAGCTCGTAGTTGTCTCTTTTATAATATAAAACCTTGGATAGTCATTTCGTTTGAACGATAGTTTCGTTATTGGTGTCTCATGTGCTCCCGTCACCGTAGAACTAGCATCTTTTAAGACGATGTTTTCTCTTATGTGATGTATTGTTCTTATTTGCTTTTATTTATTGCTTGTATGTGTGACTATGTGTGGTACTTGCTACGTGTAGAATGAGAACCATTTGTGAGAGTTGAAGATCAGAAATGGATGCCCGAAAGCAAAGTATCAGGAAGTTTGAGCAAGTGTAAAGGTATGTATAGCATGGGATCATCCTTGTTACCTATACACTTATAATCATTAAATTTATATGCATGAGTCTACTTTGATTACCATTAAGGATTTCTTAGTAATTATATCCTGTACCTTGACACCATGGTTTATGCATTGGGTAGCTTATGCTAGTGCTCAAGAATAATCCTTATGACCTGTAACTTGATTAATGGTGTATGCAACAAAGGTTAAAACATGACTTTTTAGCAACGAAAAATTTAAGGGTAAGAGTACCTGTTTGCTCTTGTCCTCCCTAAGGACTTATCTGTAAGAGAGCACCTAGGACTTACAGTATAACCGTGAGGGCTATATGGCTTTGGCTTTAGTTATATATGAGGATCTTTTCTAGCTTGTTAGAGGTTAACGAAAAGTGCATAAGGGGCTTGACACGATGTGCTGTTGCGTGTGTGAACCTTTTGGAAGAGGATTCTATGTCTGCTTGCTGAGAACCTAGCGGCCCTAATTTGTTAGATGAACCTTTAAAAGACTTCATAGTGAACCCTGCCGACCTTCCTTGGAAGTGGGTCAAGAAGTTAGCCGCCTCGGGCAAAAGGACAAATCACGACTCACGGTGAAAGTGTACAACCTCTGCAGAGTGTAAAACTGTTATAATAGCCGTGCTCGCGGTTATGAGCGGCCTGGACTTCTTATGGAATAATGATTTACGAGATGAAAATTATTGATTATTGTTTTTGCTATACATTATTCATGTTTACATGGTCATATGATTATCTAGGACTTATGCTAAACTTGATGTTATTCATTAATGGTAAAACTGTGACTCATTAAAAGCTAATCGCAGTAGAACAGTGTCGACCTTTTGAGCCTCATTAACCCCATGTTATATTCGCTGAGTACGACATGTACTTACGCTTGTCTTTACTTTTTAATATATTGGCATAATCCCGGATGGGTACCAAATGGAGGTTGTAGAGTTTTATGAGAAGTAAATAGAGTGCTAGACGTATATTACCCCCGGTCAACCGTCCCTGTGAAGATGGAGCTTAAAGAGAAGATTAGCTGCCGTTCCGCGTTACTCTGATGTAAGTGCTAATATAATTAACTATATACTGTTTTATAATATTGTTTTCTGATACTGTTCACTCTGTGGTTGTATATGTAGACTTTTTGGACACACATATGATATATCTAGTTTTGTCTTTGAAACCGGGTGTTACATGTTCGCAGCTAAGTTCCTTTAGTGCATAGAACCAGCTGCCTACCTAGGCTTTAGTTCTTGACTTGACATAGGTGTTTGTGGTTTATTAGCAAATATGACTTTGACAATCTCGAGATCTATCAATTTGGTACTTTAAAGGTCCTTTGTAGGGAAGGGGGATAGGGGATAGAGGGGTGTGTGTGTATTTGTGTGCGCATTTTGTTTTTGCAAACATGCATGCGTGATGCGCTTGAGTGACACTGAATTAAGCCCGTCATGAATTAAGTTTGTTTGTGCAAAATATATATTCATTATTACTTGATGATGCAGCCCGCCGGCTACACTGGTCACTGCACTCGTGAACAAGACGGACGTATAAAAAACAATAAATACTCAACCTCCTGCACTTACTGCATCAGCACTTACTGCGTGTTCCAGACTTCGTCATCCGACAGAGCAGAGACGTTGCCGAGTCCCAATCAGCTCCAAACATCAGCACTTACTGCGCATCCCAACATCTCCTGCACTGATCGTTATCCAGAACGTGTTTGGCATAGAGGTTGGATCTTGTACTCAACCTATCCTTGAAATACAGCCAGGCAAACACCTTTACTTTGTTAGGAACGCGTGTCGCCCGGCCCAGACCCGGCGCCCATGCGTGTCTGGAGCCCCATGTCTTCGGTCGAGGGCAGCATAGGCATCTCTTGTATTGTACGGTTTGCCCGTTGTCTTTAAAACCCTGACATCCGCCCCTTCACTGAGGTTGAAAGCCTGCAGAGAAGACAGGAGGCTGGCTAGCTGGACAAGGTCCGTTTGCTTCAAACGTACGTAACTCGGCGCTAAACCGGCCAAAGTTAACGTCTGATTGCAGTGTTACTTTGTTGTCGTCGTCACTTCGCTCGTCCCCATTTGAGCAACTTCCAAGTGTGCCGTATCATGCATGCGCGGATCGCACCTTTTTTTTAAAGTTTTATTTGCGAAACGATCGTCGGCCGCTGATGCATGATTTCTATATAGTATATATATATATAAAGTCAAGAACACTGGCGTTTTTGTAAACTTGAAAGTAACATTAATTATTATCTTAGTAAATGTCAATATCATTCTTTTGGTAGAGCGAATGATATGACGCCTCGTGATATGCATTGCTACTTATTTAATTAACTTCATGAAATGATATGATATGTGGGCCGTCTCTAGAGAAAGCCACGGCAGCGATATGTTTCGATATGGTTCAACTGGGACCGTATCTTTTGATTTTGAATTCAGGATCTTCTTCACGGCCTCACTCTGTTTCTTTGCTACCTATAACATTGCGTGCTTGTCTAATTTTTAGTTGATTACGTTTAAAATAGTTCTCCTCCCTGGTTATAGGTATGTAATCTACCTCGGGTTTCATCTCTAGCTAGTTTTTTTTTGGTCGATCTCCTCCCTTTTTAATACGTATTGTATCGTGTTCTTGCTTGCCAAGTCTATTATATATATTGTACGGTAGTATAAGGTCAAGCTTAACAATATGAGATATATATATAGTTGCAAGCTCCAAGATAACTTCAATAATACCAGGGTTGTTCCAATGATTTGGAGATATCGTCCCTAAACAAAACACGTGATGTGGCCCTAAAATCTGAGAAGTAAACTGAGATTCTTTCACGATATATCTATGAAAAGCACTCATTTGAGTTTGAGCTGCAACTTCTAATATTTGTTTCTTCTTACTCTTTTTATAATATTTGTTTCTTCTTACTCTTTTTTATGACCAAAATCATAACTCCTATTTCCAGGAGAATTGGTGAAGATCAATGAAATAAACAAATCTCCTCTCCAATTCCCTGATTACAATTCGAATTTTCAGATTATCTAATCGATTAGTCAGCTATCCAAGATACATAATGCAACAAAATAGTGATTATACAAGATACATAATGCAACAAACTAGTGATTGCAGGTGGCCAATACATATTCCAATTACACAATTTACAAACTAGTTATTGCAGGCCGTACTCCAATTTGCAAACTAGTTATTGGAGACTGGGCTGCATCTTATTTTTCCTATCCAAGGATTAACTATTGCTAATTACTACTTCGTGTAAATTTGGAGGCCTTGGAATTTTGGGGTCCCTGAACAGTTGCCCCACTCCTGTTAATGTACGGACATAAATAATATTAACTTATTTTAGCACATAACAACTCATAATTAATAACAACTTCGCATGATTTTAGAGAGTGTGAGCATGAGATTAGTTCTTGATCTCAAGAGGTAGCTTTTTACTTTCTTATATTAAAATATACTTAATGCTAGCTCAAAAGTCACTATAGAAGAGCCACCGAGAGTCCCTAGATATTATATCATATTTTATATTGGATCTCTCATATTAAAGAGCAAAAATTTTATTTTTCCCAAATTTTCATCATTCACTCTGAGTTCGTCATCCCCTCCACTGATCACACAAGAATGAGTCATGTCCGGTTTTATTAAGAATAGTACGTAGTACGTGAGGAATTATATAGATAAGAGTCCTAATTAGTTTATTCTCTAGTTGATGACCTAAACTCATTGCCACCGCACCTCACTCTTTCACATTCTCATCTCTCTTGCCGTCCACACACCTCCAACTAAAGACATCACAATCCAAATCCAACACGAGAGTAGTACAAGACCATGTTTTGAACAATGTATGTATATCTAATATGAAGTTTGATTCCAAGATGTATTATATATAATGTAATTGTCGCATAAACGTCTCAGCCTTTGAGTTATCTAGGTGTACGTATAACAAGTTGTATATATGCTCTGTTGCAACACACCAGCATATTTACTAATAATAAATAAGCTAGTTAATCCATGGTATATGCGGAGGAGGCCATCATGCTGTTTATATTTGTACTATAGCATTTCTCCTTATTTAGTAGGTTTTGTTGCAAGCTCACCTAATAAGCCAGAGATAGTACCACTACCACACACTAAAGAAGTTCTCTCTTCTTCAGCTTCTCTCAAAGAGCCATATCATGAGCAGTTAAGCATGCATTTGGCATTCCTTCGTCCAAGAAATTAGAGCTGAAGCTCCTGAAAAAATCCTGCAAAAACGATCCTTTTCAGAATAAACTATGGACAAAGAAGATTCCTTTTCTTAATAGACATACATACATCTCGATGGATCGCATGCATATATATGTCTGGTGCCAAAACGATGAAAGTGGATGGACTTGTGTGGATCACATCTTCCCTTGGATAATGCAGCCAGCTAAACGATGAACAAGTAGACTAGCTAGTAACGTGGTAGCATCTACATGTACCATCTGAGGTTCTGGTTACCCGGACGGCCAGCCGGATCCAAGGATATCGATTATTGGATCGATGGATATATACATAACGTCTAGTACACATAGTCTCCTTAATTTTGTCGGGATCTTATATAGCCAAGGTCGTCCATCCTACGGCTAGCTAGCTAGTAGCTACTCATCGATCTTTCTCACATTTCAAAAAACACGTCATTTTTCAGACATCAAACTTGACACGGAACTATATATCAACTTGCATTGGGAACTTCTGTCAGGTGCGCTGTCACAGTCGTTCCTCTAATCACAAGTATATTATATTATATTTTCCACAAAAATAAAGTATATTATATTATATTATTTCCCTATATGAAACTACATTTTTTTAACAAATATACCCCCACCCAATTAGTCTAATCTTTTCCTTCTAGTTCTGTACCTGAACATTAATTTCCCTCCCTATATCTTTCAATTATTTTGGTTATGTGTAGCTGCAGTGCTTGGACTATTAGGTTTTTTTTTTCCTATGAAATCCTTCAATTCTTTGTGGCAAGAAAACTGCCTGCAAAAAAAAATCGCTGGTTACCTAGCTACTCCCTTCGTTCCAAATTATAAGTCGTTTTGACTTTTTTGGTACATCCATTTTACTATGTATCTAGATATAATTATGTGTCTAGATACATAGCAAAATAGATGAACCAAAAAAGTCAAAGTGACTTATAATTTGGAACGGAGGGAGTAGTTCGTAGCTCCCTATCAATTTCAAGTGACCTTCGAGAAAAAAAAAAAAACTAAGCAAAATGTTATCATCAGTGCACATTTGTCAATAAATTTTTACAAGAATTTCACTGAAAGTTATATCTTCACTTTGAATTTATTCACTGAACTTGCTCATAGTAATTAAATCAATCAAGTTTGAAACAGGCAATGCAGGAGCACATATATTTAAAATAATTTCTAATGATTAAATTTCATCATTTTTGCATTTAAGAGATTAAAGTTAAACAAGCTCCTTGAAAGAACTTCTGGCCACGTCACCCTTAATTGCCTCCACCGTCCAATTCGCAGATCTACGCGCCAGATTTCTTGGAGCGGATTCCACCAGAAGTAGCTTCTCCTTTTCTTTCTTGGCTTCTGGTCCGAATCAAGACAACACGTATATAGGGCCCGTTTGGCACGGATTCGATCAGCTCCGGCTTCTCTGACGTGGAGTACTGTAGCGACACTGTATGGCACTGTTCATGAGGGCTATTTTTCTCCCTTCTCTCTCCTCCCTCTCAGAGAGCCATTTTGAGCCGGAGAAGCCAGAAAAACTGGCTCCGGCTGCTCCCATGAACAGTTCACGTTGTCAGTGAGAGAGGGAGAGGGGAGAGAGAAAAGCGGATTCCATGAACAGTGCTGCTGCCGCATGGAAGGGCATGTGATTGTGCCATTGCAGAGCTTGATCCTGGACCTCCCAGATGGGGAAATTGTAGCTGGCTACATTCAAGACACATCAGCTCTACAAGGTTTGAAAAAGTAGTTCTTATGTAATATTAATTGCCTATTTAAGTGATGGTGACTGTGCATTGTCACCTCATGGAACTATCTCAATCACATATTTGTTTCAGAGGAGATTTCAGCTCCGCGATAAAGGAAATGGCATCTCAGAATACGGGAGGCACTCGACATGCTCATTGAACTGAAAGGTATAACCTTCAATTTTAGACAGCCGTTATTGGTGCTTCAATTTCCAATGGTCTGAGCTTTAGAGGTTGGGCAACATTCAGGAAGTGTTAGGATCTTCTACTATATATGGCTGCTGGTCCAAATAAACAATTTGAATATCAAATAACCAGTTACTGTGCATCTAAATCAATGTACAACATAATGCTCTTGTATTGTATCTGGTTCGTTACAATGCTAAGGGTATTTCTTGTGCTTCTTGAATCGATCTGATTCTTTACTTGGCATCTGTGTCTACATTTTGTGCTGAAGTGCATGTTCCTTAAGCTTCAGCTTCTTCCTACCTTCCATTTCTCACCTTCTAATTGATAATTCAATGATTTATCGCATTAGTGCTTCTATTGAGCTTTTTCTGTTATTTTTCATATGGATCATTTTTTCCAGTTGCCTTGTACTTAATGGACCTTGTAATCATGGCTGCTTCCTATTTGTTGGCAGGTTTTTAGTCGTTTTTTTCCGATGTAACATGCCATGCATTTGTGATATAGGCTCCGTTTTTTTCTCAAACAGTTGTTGGGCCTCACTTTATTTTAAATGAAACTTTACAGTGGGGGCCTCTGGTTCCCCTCCAGAACTCATGGTTGTTATCTCAAAATAGTCTGAATATATAGTGAGGTTAATGCATCGGCTCATGCCTTCCTACATATCTGATTAGTATGAGAGTGATTTAACGGTTCTGCTCAGTTTTTTTGGAGCTTGGTATTCATTTTAATCAGGCACGTATAGATTTATATATAACCAAGGATGGAGGGCTTATGGGAGGACATCAAGCTGCCTCCAAAAGGGTGATGTCCTACTCAATCCAGTCACATGGTTTTATTTTGATAGTCATTTCTATCGAGTCTTATTGACTTGGATCTTCAAATTTGATATTGCTTTACAGGAAGAAATAGTTAAATCTGCCTAATTCTCCTCCTTTTATACATTCTATACAGCATGGCGAGGTCTCATCACAGTTTGGGACACTAATGTGCCTCTAGAATCTTAGAGTAAATTGATTGCCAGTATCCTACAATTCACAATGATTTAATTTACAGCCATAATTTAGGCGCGCAGTTTTTTAACTTAGCATGAGATTTTAAGTGTTACAGATTAGTTACCTTAGGATAAATTACTCACCTTGTCCATAGTTTACGGTTTTATAAGCAACTTCTTCTATATATCTTTGGATAAATTTTCCCCTGCACAATATAGATTCTCACCTTTGGCTTTGCCTTTATTGATATTTCACCCATGGGCTACATCAGAGAGTCATTAGCTTTGCATTTATATATTATAGTTGTCTAAAAAACAGTGTTAGCAAAACCTTCTACCACAATTTTTAGGTTACATTTTGTAGTTATACTAATTTCCTTCTTTCGATCTTTGCTTCGATAAATTTTTTTCCTTTGCCTTTTTTCTCTCATTGACAGGATCTCCCAGTTTTTGGCATTGGTGCTGGGTGTTGGACATAGCACATATGACAAAAAACTTCGGTAATTACTCTGATGCTTGCTATTTGTTTAGTAGGCTACAGCTATGGTCAAAACCATGGAAATGTCTGCTTTTAGCCTTGTACTGTGTATTGGGTATGTTTTTACCTTTCAGAGGTTCACATAAGCTTGGTCTGTACTACACTATCAGTCAGTGACCTAAATAGTGATCTTCTTCAACTATTCTTCATTTTATTTGTGGCCTTATGTTTCTTTGTGCTGAACTTTGTTGTGTCAACTAAAAAAAGGTAGGCACCAAGGGTTCGCCTTTCTGCAAAGTAGGCAACACATTTGGTGTTTAGGTTACAACAGATGCTGATTTAGGTACCTATACTTTGTATCCTAATATGAAAATTTTAATTTTACAACATTCAGCAGCCCCTAAATTATCTGTACAATGTGCTCTATAATTTGAGCAGGTTCGATACATATTTTGTACTGATTTGCTCACCTGCAATTGCTACTGACGTTTCAGATTGCTACTTTCATGCTTCACAAGAAAACAGTTATGTTGTTATCCCAGTATTTTCATGCTTCAAAATTTATGTTCCTGTTTCTATGTTATCAGTAGGTTCAACTTTTGCTCATCAGATGCTACAATCTCCCAAAGCTAATTCCTGAGCTTTCACTGTTACAGTTAAGGAGCGGTAAGGATTAGTATTTTGTGGAGTCTCAGCCATCGTTTGCCTTGTTACAAGTCTTCTACTGGTGACTGCGTGCCTTATTAAGAAGTGGTGCCCTCCTCTTGCTGTAGTTCCATGTTTTATTTCAAACTGTTTTATGTGTTACTGCACAAAGTAGCCATCAGATCATACATGTTATAGATACTGATTTTTCACATAGCCTCATACTATTATACATGTAAAAATGCCGTGTTACAACCATTTTTTGTTGTGCATATAATATTCCTTAATACATATATTATTTTGGACAATGGGCTGACAGCTTCCCTTCATTTTCTTTCTTTTTCCCATTTTTTTCTTCTGTTATCACTCTCTCCCTGCTATATATTTTGTCATTTCCTTTGATTTCTGCTCTTTTGCTCTGCCCTGCTGCTGCTATCCCCTTGCTCTGCCAATTGTTTAAGAGTCTACTCAATTGGTCATGCAGGAGATACTGAAACAGAGGAACAAATCCAGAAACAAATCAAAATACTTGGCCTGAACTTAATCAGTCCAATGAACCAGTCTTTTAGATCATCTTTTGGTCAATGACAACCTTGAGACATGCTATGAGAATCTGAGGGTGGTAATTCACCTCATTAAATATGTTCCTTGGATTTTTTTTATTTTTTTATTTTTTTCGGGAGCAAAGACTCCAATTATGTCGTAACCTGCAGAGGTTGCTTCCTGAGGTGGATAATGACCAAGAAGATTCAGATGATTTTTTGTAACATTAATGAATTATTTTTGTTTCCACTGTGTACTCATGCTTCAATGTGTGTTTTCTGATCGTCAATCTCATTAGTTGCTTCTGTTATTAATCATATTTCAATTTATATATCAACAGCTTCCTTGTGATCACCATCGATAATTTTGAACGCCGCACTAAGTCCGTTTTGAGACGGAGGAGAGTAGCATTCCATGGTCGACGTCGTGTGCTCGTGGCTCTCTGTCTATCTGCAGCCTTTTCTGAATAAACTACAGCCTTGGTGCAATCACCTGGTTCTGGCCATATAAAAGGCCACCAGGTCAAAGAAACCCAGCTATGATCATTCAATTCAGTAGCAAGCTATCCAACCAGGGGAGAAGCGTTGTGCGGTTGTTGTGACATGGCTCACGCTCATGGCAACCATGATCTGCAGCTGCAGGCGAAGTCTCCACAGGTGGCCCTAGTGGTCTCTGTACTGCTTGTCTGTCCTCTTCTCATCCTCCTCCTGGTGCGCCGCCACATCAGAACCACGCCATCGACGGCCACTGCAAGAGCCAGAGAACAGTTGCTGAGCAAGCTGCCTTCACCTCCCAGCAGGCTCCCCATCATCGGCCACCTGCACCTCGTCGGCCGTTTCCCACATATCTCCCTCCGTGATCTCTCTGCCAAACATGGCCGCGATGGCCTCATGCTACTCCACCTCGGCGCCGTACCAACGCTCATCGTCTCCTCAGCAAGCGCTGCCGAGGCCGTGCTCCGCACGCATGATCACATCTTCGCGTCCAGGGCCTACTCTCCTGTCCCTGACATCCTCTTCTATGGTTCCACGGATGTCGCCTTCTCACCCTACAGCGAGCACTGGCGCCAACTGAAGAAGATCGTCACCACACACCTCCTCAGCAACAAGAAGGTCCGGTCCTACCGTCATGCACGCGAGCACGAGGTAATAATAATCCATGCGTCTATTTGAACAATCACTGGTATATGGTTTCATGGATGACTAAGATGATTGCCTAAATATATATAATTCACAACAGGTGAGGTTAGTGGTGGCTAAGATCGGAGAGGCAGCCACCGCAGGCACTGCTATTGACCTGAGTGTTTCACCAACGACATCGTGTGTCACGCTGTGTCTGGCAAGTTCTTTAAAGAGGAAGGCCGGAATAAACTTTTCCGAGAGCTCGTCGACCCGAACTCGTCACTCCTAGGGGGTTCCAACCTTGAGGACTACTTCCCAGTGCTGGTGAAGCTAGACATCATAAAAAAGATGGTGTGTGCAAAGGCACAAAAGGTGAACAAGATGTGGGATGACTTGCTCAATACGCTCATCGAGAACCATCAAGTAGGCCAGTGTCAGAATGTGAGGGCGAGGAGAGTGACTTCATCGATGTGTTGCTCTCCATTCAACAAGAGTACAACCTCACAAGAGATCATATGAAGGCACAGCTAGTGGTATGTAATCACGTGACCTCACCCCCAACTACCACCAACGCACTGTTATATATATATATATATATATATATATATATATATATATATATATATATATATATATATATATTCTTCTGATTCTGACATATATATATATGTATCCATATGTATATGTACATCATGTTTGAAGCTGGCATAGATACATCATCCCTAGTGCTGGAATATGCGATGGCTCAGCTCATGCAAAATCCCTGTCTCATGAACAAGCTACAAGCCGAGGTGAGGAGCACTATAGCCAAGGGAAAACGGATAATTACGGAAGGCGAGCTTAACAATTTAGCCTACCTCAAGGCAGTCATCAAAGAGACACTCCGACTCCATATGCCGGCACCACTCCTTGTGCCCCACCTCTCCATGGCCAATTGCAACATACGAGGATACACGATACCTTCAGGAACACGTGTCATCATTAATGGCTGGGCTCTTGCAAGGGATCCTAGATATTGGGAGAAACCAGATGAGTTCATGCCCGAGCGGTTCATGGATGGTGGCAGTGCTGCAGCTATGGACAATAAGGGAAACGATTTCCAATACTTGCCATTCGGAGCAGGGCGAAGGATGTGCCCAGGTATAAACTTTGCAAGTGCAACTATGGAAGTTATGCTCGCAAACCTTGTCTACCATTTCAATTGGGAGCTACCTGTAGAATTAGCAAAGAAAGGCATCGATATGACTGAATCATTTGGAGTGACACTACATCGTACAGAGAAACTCCTCCTGGTCCCTATAGTTCCACATGATTAATGAGAGTCCTTTTTGTATGGATTAGATAAAGGAGTCTACTGCACACTACCAATCATAAATTGCATAATACTTGTGAGTTTGGACTTGTTAAAGCTCTTAGACTAAATAAAGAAAGCATGCATTGCATCCTTACACCATGCATCAAAGTGTTCTTGTATTATAGTGCTGGGAAATTTACTAACACAGGACTAGAAAAGTCCAAGGGGTGAAATTGTTTCATATGTAACAATTAACACTTATGTCCCAAGTTGACACACGGGCCACTATTTTGGCAATCACCACTAGTATAGGATGCGCGCCTCCAGTCACATATCCAGAACTAAAGATCCACCCTTTATTCCTGGGTCAGGCAACCTGAACTGAAAGGGGACCTTTAGTTCTTATTGATAACACCAACTAGGACTAAAGGGCCTCCAGCACACACCTCGGGATATGAACCTTTAGTTCCGGTTAGTATAGCTAACTGGGACTAGAGGTCCCCTTTTCCTTTCCTTTTCTTTTCTTTTAGGATTTTGTCCATTCAGTTTTTTTCATTTCAAATAGTTTTTCATATACGTATCATAGCTACTATGGTACGTCCCTGACTATACATATGTTTCAAATTAAAACAAGAATGAAACTAATTAACAAGAGATTGTATATTACAATAATGAGAATATTTCCATTGATCAAGTCAATACAAACCATAATAATTTAAATTAAGTCAATACAAACCAGTTGTTCAAGTACACACCAAAGATCATACAAACATAAGTAGATCACCAAGTTTGACTACGTCGTACGATATACATGGAAAAGTGTAAGTGTAGGTTACTGATTTTGTATGATAGAATATTACCAACGTAGAGCATCAGATTGACTAGTGCACTTTCCCTTGCTTCACAAAGTATGAGCATGGGTCCTACTAATGACGGTTAATTAGCAATGGACGAGAAATGATTGGGCCAGGTTCCTAGTCAGAAGCACCTCTTCCTGGAATCCTATGTAGCGAGCGTTGGCAGCATATTGCCATTTATAACCCAATTGATATATAGTGTTTGGTTTAGAATGGCTTCAAAGCTAAATGGTTTAGAATGGCTTCAAAGCTAAAATCTACATCAGTTAAGTCATAGTACTCACCTCGTAAGTGTTGAAAAAAAGAATGAATATGAGAACCATCCATATACACATGACAATAAAATAACAATAAATCTGGATAATGTAAGAAATCGTGAGCGTGTTTATTTTTTTTCCAAGATTTCAGGCTTCCTTTTAAAAAATTGTTTTAATTTGTTCTATAATTTTGTTCTTGCTACCAAAAAAAGAATTGCAGCAAAAAATGATTTGCTCAATCCACTCAATGAAGAAACTAAGGTATAGAAAAAACAGCTCTTCAAAGCCCTTGTCATAACCAGCACGATGGTGTGACCAAAATTTAATTTGGATGATTGGTTTCAAAACTAGTTCTTTTCTGTTTTATTGGAAATGATATATGGTATTCAATAGCAAAGAAAACCAAAAAAACAAAGTACAAACAGAGGCCCAAAAAGAAACTAAAGACACAAATATAATTTCTGCAAGCGATTCTTCTATATATATAGATTGCAACATCATCTGAAATAACGTAACATGGCATATCACTTATAGACCAATAATCGAAAAAGAGCAGAAGCATACAGAGCTGCTCTCATGCATCATTGTACTAGCACTAGTTGCCCCATATAGGTCCACAGAAACTCGCATCCGATCCAAAGCCGGCCTGCAGAAATCACACATGGCCAAATACATTGTTGTTGAAAGAATAACACAATACAATGCTAGGAAACCCAACAAATAATACCGCCTCCATCCATCGCCACCGCCAAAAAAAAATAGTACTAGCTCCAAGATTAACGAGTCTTTAGATGTGAAAAAGAAAATCATATCTAGAAAGCCAGATCATCATATATAGACTCCATATAAAAAACCGGAGGGAGCGTTGTTGTAATTGGGCCTTGCTAAGGTACACCTTTTACCTTATAGGAGGTAAGATCTCAAACAAATCTCATCCCTTGATTTTTTGAAATGCATTCAATAACTAAGTAATTATTAATTAATTAAAATAAATAAAAAAGGCAACAAACTAAATCAACGTCAAAAGCTAGTTTGTTACCGTATAATACGGGTGCACCTGCATGCAACGGCGGCATACTCCTGTACACAAACGTACACCATGTACAAAAAATACATCCGTACGTGGTATGGATGAATCTAATAAATCAACGTGACAGTACAACTTGTTACCAACATACATTTGCAAAATACTAATGTTAGGATTATGAACTGGTTTTTTTTTTCTCGAATACACAAAAGGCTTGTATTTTTTGTATTAAGATGGGTACGGTGTTCTCGCCACCATTAATTTAAATACCAGCACGTTCAAAACAGATGTTCTCGTTACCAACACGTTCATAATCCAATTTAAATAAATAAATAAAAGCACACCTCTAATTGGTCACATTATAGAAAAAAAAAATACAACTCATGGTATAGGTATACCTTTTTTTTTAAAGAAAACTAGTATAATTATAGCTAACGTCGGTATAAAATATATTACATTTGTCACGCTGACCATCCATGCAAATATATGCCTCGTGCTATTGCGTGCATGTTAGATCTAACTGATAGATATTTTACTTAAACTTCTGCTTACTTTCCTATTTCTCAAAATAAAAAATATATTTATTCTATTACCTCTTAGGAGGTAATATATGATTATTGTCATCTAGATCGACGGTCCATAGTTATTTTGGAGTACCGTAGTAAAGCCCGTTGTAATTGTAATAATATGAGAAAGAGGCAAGGAATTTGGTGTCCCGTTCCAAAGGTCAGGGCTCGGCGGAGGCGATACACGGGGCATGTACGTAGCGGGACGACGTGGCCTCGGTGGACTGGGGCACTGCAAGCAGCAACGGACTCGTGTGACCGAGCGGGAGGCTGGGGACCTCGCGCGGGCAGGCAGAAAGCTAGGGGCTACCTCACGCTGCCGATCGAGACCTGGTGACCAGGGGTCATGCACACCTATGGAGTCATGCATGATGAGACCATATGGTTTCTAGAACACCATCAACTTTTTATCAGCAAACACTGGTTCATCAATTGAAAGAAATACTGCCTATATATATGTAATAAACCGTGTCAGAATTGAACTACATCGACAATGATTGAAATGCTTATAAATTCTACATAGATCTATCATGAGCACAACACACATGTAGAGATTGATGACTTGTCAACTGCAGCACGTACGACAGTGATTACAATAGATGCTCCAGATCCAATCCCTATCAACACCTAACAGGCCACGTTTCTACTGAATTGAACAAAATAAGAGAAATTCATTGTAGCGTGAGCTTTCATGGGGGCGTACCTAACGGCCAGCGAAATCGCTAACAAGTACTATATTTTATTCAACATGCAGGAGAGAGAGAAAGTGAAAAAGTAAATAGCTTCGCAAGCTTCATGAGAAACTACCGCTAGTACTGAAATGATTTCTCTTGGCGCCATGGTTCAAGTTGTACAGGCGGTTCATTTTAAAGGACGCCAGTGTTAAAAAATACGTGGAGCCAGCTTTAGAATCGCCAGTGAAAACCAGTTATCACTGGCGGTTGACTAAGCCAACCGCCAGTGCTAATGGCCCCATTAACACTGGCGGTTGTCTTAGCCAGCCGCCAGTGATAATGACCATTTACACTGGCGGCTGCCTAAGACAACCGCCAGTGTTAATGGGGCCAGCAGCGGTTGGCGGTTGGCTTACCAAACCGCCTGTGAAAACCAGTTATCACAGACGGTTTGGTAAGCCAACCGCCAGTGCTAGGTCTGCTATAAATACCCCCTCTTCCTCCCCGACCAGACGGTAACTCGAGGCCAACCTTCCATTGTTGGCGATTTAGAGGTCCAGATTTTCTAAAATACAAGGGGGAGGTTTTGATCTTCAATTCTTGGAAGGAGATTGCTAAAAAAGGTTAGTTTATGCCCCTCTTGCATCTTTTTAGACAATATTGCTCAATTATAGGATCTAGGGTTTCACCATAAGTGAGAGGGGGAAAAAGCTAGTGTTTTCTCTCTATTTGCTTAGATGTAGTAGTTCAAGATAGATTTTTTATGTCTCTCTTAACTCTTGCCATAATTATTTCTCAATTAAAGTTTATCCTCCACCATAGATTTAGTATGTCATGCATGAATAGGTTCATTTGGAGATAAGAAATTAAAGATTGTTTCTTATTTAATTGCTAGGGTTCATTTTCATTAGATTTAATTTTAATTATTTTTGTTTAGATAATTAGTAGTGTTTAATTTATTTAAAGAGAAGAAGTGTTTTAATTATTAATAATTTGTTTAATTAATTACTATGTCTTTCTTCAATAGTAGTCCAATTAATTGGTTGATTTTATTTTATTAGTTTGTATTAATTTTTTTGATGTGGTTAGTACTTAATTAAGTAGCTATATATAATTGTTTATTAGATTCAAATTAATTAATAGATTTAATTAATTAATTGCTATGCCTCCTCTCTCATACTTAGGGAACCTTAAGCCTCAACTTCTATAATTTGAGAAATATACAAGTGCGAGGTTTTCACCTCATACAGAGAGGAGGTTATTGATCATTAAAAGGTTAGTAAATTAATATCTCATAACAATCATGGTTGAATTACATTGATTACAATAAATTTGTTATATATACAGGGAACCGATGGAGAGATCATTCTGGATGTATAATTTATCAAGAGTAGATCCATCATACATACCAGAGGTCAAAATGTTTATTGATGCCGCTAAGATGCATGCATGGAGAATCCAGACGAAGTACATACCATGTCCTTATGTAGACTGCAAAAATATTGCAGTCTTTGACGACACACAAATAATATTTTCTCATCTGCTCTGCCGAGGATTTATGAATGATTACTTGATTTGGACAAAACATGGAGAGGGTAGCTCTACACCATATCCAGCTATAAATCCTCCGAACATCAACCCCAATAGCCTTGATATGCTTGTTGACGACGGATACCAGTTCATACATGAGACACAAGATTAGAGTCAACCTGTTATGCCAAATATTGATGATCATGAAGTGGTGGATGAAGTGGTGGATGAAGGGCGTGAAGACGTGGAATTCATGGCTGCACTATTGCGTCGTCATACTGATCCATCAATGTTCTTTATGAAAGGTATGGAGGCCTTACGGAAGACAGCAACAGAGCCATTGTACGATGAGACGAAGGGTTGTACCAAAGAGTTCACGACGTTGCGGTCTGTGCTTAAGTTGTTGATGTTGAAAGCTAGATATGGATGGTCCGATGCTAGCTTCGATGCATTATTGAGTACTCTCGGAGATATGCTTCCAAAGGAGAATAAAGTGCCTGCTAACACGTACTATGCCAAGAAGCTCATCAGTTCGCTTACTATGGGCGTACAGAAGATCCACGCATGCAGAAATCATTGTATCCTATATCGAGGTGATTATACAGACTTAGACAAGTGTCTAAACTGTGGTGCAAGTCGGTACAAGACGAAAAAAGACTATCTACAAGAACAGAATGCAACTTCAGTTTCCAAAGGAAAGAAGAGAAAGAAGACCGAACAGGGTTTAAAACCAAGCAATAAAAAAAAGAAGTAGATTATTTTACATAGAGAAGAGTTCCTGCTATGGTGATGTGGTACCTTCCGGTGGTTGATCGATTGAGGTGTTTGTTCGCTAACCCAGAGGATGCAGAGCTTATGACCTGGCATGCTTCTGATAAGCATAAAAATGATGAAAAGCTTCGACATCCAGCTGATGGCAAACAATGGAAAAAATTCAATGATGAACACCCAGAATTTGCTAAGGATGCAAGAAATGTTAGGTTTACACTATGTACTGATGGAATGAATCCCTTTCTTTGAAAAGGAGCAAAGCAAACACAAAGACGTGGCCGATGATCCTCACTATCTACAACCTCCCTCCACACACATTTGCGAGAAGCGCAAATATCTTTTGCTAACCATTCTTATTTCTGGACCTACACAACCTGGTGTTGATATGGATGTATTCTTGGAGCCCTTGATGGAGGAAATGAACACTTTATGGGACACAGGTGTTGACATGTTGAATGAATACAGGAAAGAGTTATTCACGATTATCCTGCTCTCTTTGTATTGTCAGGCTAATTTAAGGGAAAGGTTGGTTGTGTAGTATGCCTAGATAAAACCTTTTATGTGTCCCTCAATGCATCCAACAAGCTAGTGTACATGAGGCACCGGCGTTTCTTATCAAAAGGACACAGGTACCACTTGCGAAAGATGGATAGATACTTTGACAATTCAAATAAACTAAAGTCTCTTTTGCTCCATCGGGTAAATGAAAAAAGGTCACAGAGTGTTTGAGATAGTTAAAAATATCAAGTTTGCTTTTGAAAAAAAAACAATAGATGGAAAAGCTAGAAAGGATATCAAGCCAACTCCAGGGGCTACATTCAAGAAGATGTCAATTTTTTTAAGTATTTGCCATACTGGAAAGACCTTGACGTACAATACGCAATCGATGGTATGCACGTTCAGAAGAATGTGTTTGAAAGCATCATTGGCACCTTGTTGGATATAAAGGGCAAGACAAAAGATGGACTAAAGTCACGTATGGACATGGTAAATTTAGACATAAAGCATGAGCTTCATCCGGTTTTTTAGGAAAATAGAAAGTACCACCTCCCGGCAGCAAGCTATAACCTGAACGCAGATGAGAAAGAAGCGATTTATGTGTGGTTGAAGAAATTGAGAGTTCCAGCTGGTTTCTACTCCAATCTAAGATCCATTGTTTCGATGAAAGACCTTACACTTACCAACTACAACGCACATGATTGCCATGTAATGCTGACAACTTTTCTACCTATTGCCATCAGGGCTATAAGTCCAGTATTTTTAAAGATGGCAATCACAAGGTTGTGCTTCTTTTTTAACAAAATATCACAGAAGGTAATCGACCATGATGAGTTGGAGTCTCTTCAAGAATTCGCAGTGGAGACAGTGTCACAGCTTGAGATGTGTTTGCCGCCATCATTCTTTGATGTAATGGTACATCTTGTGGTGCATTTGATGCCTCAAATAGAGGCACTGGGTCCTATGTATTTGCATGAGATGTGGACGTATGAGCGTTTCATGTCAATACTAAATTCCTATGTATCCACTCGTGCTCGTCCTGAGGCAGCCATGATAGAGGGGTACACTACCGAAGAGGCCATTGAGTCCGCTGCTCCATTCTGTGGAAGTTGCCTAAAAGGTCAAATTGCAATAGGTTTGCCTCCGTCTCGACATGATGGCAGGCTGCATGGATGTGGTAGGATGGGACGGAAATCATTTATCCCTTCGGACTACCATATTGTCCTCGAAGCACATCATAGCATCCTACATCAAATATCGATAATGGAGCCTTTGATCGACCAACATATGAAAGAGCTACGCGATCAAAACTAGGGGCAAACTGAAGCTTGGGTAATGAATGAACACAAGCATCGATTCACCACATGGCTAATGGATCAGAATATTCCAGATGGGGAAATAATTGAGCAACAAACTATCAAGCAGTTGGCAGCTGGACCATCATGCCAGATCACTACATGGCACACCTATGACATTAGTGGTTTCATATTTTGTACCATTGCTAGAGACAAAAAGAGCATGACACAAAATAGCGGTGTTCGGTGCGAGGCCATAGATAAAAATGAGGAAATCCATACATACTTTGGCTTCATTGAGGACATATGGGAACTACACTATGGTATATTTCAGACACCAGTGTTTCGATGCCAATGGGTTGAGGATAAACATGTCACAGTGGATAGTCATGGGCTTAGAGTTCTTGATCTAAGTAAAGTAGGTTACAAAGATGACCCATGAATCCTTGCTAATCGTGCTGCACAGGGCTTTTATGCCGAACAGATCGTTCCTAAGAATGAGAGGAAAAGTACCGATAAGCTGAAGCATGTAGTTCTTCCTGGAAAGCAACAAGCTTTAGGAGCTAATGGTGCAATTAACCTAGATGATTGTAACCAGTTCGGTGAGATGTCTCTCTTTACAGACCATCCTTCGAAGATACGAAACGTTGAGCGTAGCATTCCATAAAATTCTAAACCCTGGGTGCGCCACGATGGAAAAGAAAGAACAGTAGCTGGCTAGATTCTATTTAATAAAAACTTCATTTGTCATGTAATAGTTTATGCAATACAATTTGTAACCTATGCTACTACTCTTATATATTTTTATATGAATGACTCTCTTAGTGTTACATAATTAAAGAAAATTTAAGTCCTTTTCTTTCTACATAGAGAGAAAAAAAGAAAAATTAAATAATTTGCTTTAGACATAGAGAGAGAAGAAAAAAAATAATTACTTAGCTTTATACATAGAGAGAAAAGAAAAAGTAATTACTTTGCTTTATACACATAGAGAAAAGAAAAAATAATTACTTTGCTTTATACATATAGAGAAAAGAAAAAATAATTACTTTGCTTCATACACATAGAGAAAAGAAAAAATAAGTACTTTGCATTATACACATAGAGAAAAAAAAAATTACTTTGCTTTATACACATAGAGAAAAGAAAAAATAATTATATTGCTTTATATACATAGAGAAAAGAAGAAATAATTACTTTGCTTTATACACATAGAGAAAAAGAAAAATATTTATGTACTACTGTATAGAACTACTCACAAGGAATCCAAAAAGGTTTTATTTTCTATTTTATGATTTTTCTATAATTTGCTACTAATTTCCAAAAGCACCGTTCTAATATGTGTGCCTTACATGTCCGTCTTCCTCTTCACCTTTAGATGGCTATTTCATCGCATATACATTTGTCACATTATTTTTATAACTTTCAATTTCTTTAATGCATAGAACTGCTCACAAGGATTCCAAAAAGTCATCATTTTCTATTTTATGATTTTTCTATAATTTGTTATGAATTTTTGAAGTATCAGCACAATATAATAATTAAGAAAATCCATTTCTACTGGTGGTTGGTAATGCCAACCGCTTGTAAAAATAGTTTCTACAGCGGTTGGCATTACCAACCGCCCGAGAAAAATGCGCCCTATAAATAGGGTTCGCCGCGGGACTTAGCGTTTTCAATCCGGTGGGCGCGAACTTTTGAAGGAGGACGCCGCCGCCGCCGAAATCCGCCGCCACGCCCCTTCCGCCATCGTCGGAGTACCGCGCCCCCCCTTCTTCAAGGCTGCACACCGCGCCTATCGTCGGAGCACCGCGCGGGGGCTATCGTCGGGCTCCATGCCGCGCGCATGCGGCCGCGAGCTCTCCGCCGCCGCCTCCGGCCCGCACGGCGCGCGCCCTTCCGCCCGGCGAGCACCGCACGGTGGCGAGCCTGCGCCCGCCGCGCGCCTCTTCTCTCCCCGCGCCGCGGTGGCGCCGTGTGGTGGCGGTTGCCGAAGCGCCGCCGCGCCGTCCCTCGCAGCGGCCGGTGGTGGAGGCGGAGGGGCGGCCTTGTTGGGCCGTCTTGGGCTCGGCAGGCCGGCCCCCCCTGCTTTTTTTATTATTTTTTTTCCTTTTTTCAATTAGTAAATGTACTAGTTTAGGTTAATTAGTTAATGCCTCATCACAAATTTGATCCTGCAGGGACCACTGGATCTGTTTTTTAATTTATCCTAGGGAAGGAAGGACGCTGGTATTAGATTCCGCGCATTACTCAACTGAAGCTTATGCACCATTCTTGACAATCTTAGAACGGTAAGCCTATATATATGCATGCTTTGTTTTATTTATAAGAGTTGTATAATAACTAGGTGATTCTATTCGAGAACACAAGGCATATAGGTATTATAAGATTTCTAAAGGTCCATATGACCTTTCTAAACAAGGAAAGCCAATGAATATACTTCATAACTGGCCGGTACGTAAATTTATAAGTGCATATCATACATGTACAATTAATACATAGCACGTTTCAGAAACTCAATACACACTTGTCCATTATAGTGCCACAAGCAACCACCGGGAACGCTACACTGTGGGTTCTATGTGTGCGAGTTTATGAGAGACAACGGACGATACATCAGAAACTCTGATAAGGTATAAGTAGCCATCATTTATAAGTTTTGTCACTAATCCTATTAATATTTGTTACCAAGTGAAAATATATAATGTTGAATTATAAACATACTTTCTTTTTAGGCATATGCAGAAGATCCGACAACCAATTTCGATGAAAAAGCATTATACAACATAGTTGAGGATCTCTGCTCATTCATCATGAAAGAAGCCATCCCACCCGAAGGGAAATACCACGATTCGAGCAGTGAATTAGGAAAGCCAGAATATAGAGCGCTAACTGATATTAGGCGTCTCAATCTTAGTCGAGACTATTATTAAGGCTTTCCTAATTAGAGAAAAAGAGAAAACATTAGATGTGTATATATGTATGATACATATATGATGTACATGGATTTATATTGAAGTATGTATGTATGATATAATGCAATTTTGATGTAAATAGATTTTTTATTGATGTATATAAATGTATGATAGAATTTAATTGCGTGTTATCATAAGTTTCAATATAAATAAATAGGTTTCAATTTGAATATCAAAAAATGGCGGGAAACTTTCCACTGGCGGTTGTATGCTTGAGAACCGCCCGGTGGAAATGTGATTTCTAATGGCAGTTGGGGAAGTGAACCGCCCGGTAGAAATCACATTTCCACCGGGCGGTTGACTTAACCAACCGCCAGTAGAAATCACATTTCCACTTGCGGTTCTCAAGCAACCGCCCAGTAGAAATGTTCCATTTCTATGGCCTTTTCCACCGGGCGGCTCGAGAACCGCCCGGTGGTGAGGGCTTAAGCACCGCCCAGTGATAAACTTTTGTGTACTAGTGTGCCCTCGACAGTCTGCCTTGTTTTCTCTCTCATATATGTCTGCTTATTTTTGTTCTCTTTTTTTATCCATCATGTCTCCACATTTGCAATCAATTTGAGCTGATCATTCGGGATGCCGTGAGGGCATGGGAGATATATCAATGGGGAGGCGTAACAAAGTACTATAGCCCATAAGCTAGCAGCTTATTGTCTTCCTCTCCTTAAATGGCCAAGAGGAATAATTGTTGGATGTAAATAAAGAGGAGGTCCCTTGGTGAAGCTACGAGTATGAGAACAGAGAGACTAACAAATGAATGGCTAGATGAAGTTGATACATCATAATCGCATAGCTAGTAGCAAATTGAGATGATGTGGAAGGCTAAGAATTGAGCTTTACAGCAATCAATGATCGCTAGTGGCCTCTATCTATATAATTATATATAGGATAGGATATGATGCACATAATTGTATGCACATGCATGTACGGTATGCGCAGTGGCGGATCAAGGATGCCACTTAGGGGGGGCTAAACAAATGGGGGGGGCTAAAGCTAGAGATTAGCTAGGGATTAACAGTGATTTGTACAGTAATCTAAAGGGAAAATCAAGCTCAGGGGGCTGCAGCTCCCCCGCCCCCAACCCCCCCCCGATCCGCCACTGGGTATGCGGTTAAGTATATATAGCTAGCAAGCTTGATGAATTAAGGCCGCCCTTGGTTAAAGCAAGGTTAATAGTTGTAGCCAGCTACTAGCTGCAAGGTTCTTTCTAGTACATCTTCTCTCAGCCTATCTATATATAGTAGTTAGATTTTCACTATTAGTACATGGCCTACTTATTTTTTCACAAAGTTTTTTCAGTCCTGTTCAAGTTAGTTGTAAGGGCTTATAAGCCACTTATCTTCTCTCTCCTCTACTTTAGTAATTAGCCAACTTACAGCCTATTGCTCCCCCATACATAAAAAAGAAATGCCATTTTTATTTTTCGAGATAAACTTTTAAATATATTTTTATAGTAAATCAAGATGCATGGTGACATAGATGTCAATAATATTTACTATAAAATTTGATCAGAGTTAAGCTAGTTTTTTTTGCATAAATCTTATAATTCTACGCTCTAATTTGTGGATGGAAGGAGTACGTATATATCTGTCACATTGCACTTGTCGATTTCACGTACTAGTTCTGATCATTGGAGCGTGGTGAAGAACACGCAAACATAAAATAGTCTTCGAGACATCGATGCACATTATCCCTTAGTCATCACGACTAACGTGTATATATATAGGACCATTAATTAGACCATAATATAATACTTGTTCATCTATAGCAGAAAACTGAAACACCAGTACCACATCAAGCAAATAGTTGACACAGACCCTCGAGAAACACCCATCAAAGTTTTCTACTATATCTTTACAATTTTGCATCGTACTACGATAACATTAAAGGTTTATGATGGTGCCATGTACTGTGTCCTATCACTCATTGTTTATAGTTTTGACTTTTTAGGCCACCGGCCGGCAGGCATGCTCCTTGAAACAAATGCATATAGTTTGTCACCGTTCACATGGCACCCAGATCTTCTTCATTCAGTGAGTTATCTAAGTAGCTAGCTACCTAGGAATTAGCTAGCGTGCGTTGCGCTGCTGGGATGGCTCAAGCTCATGGCCTTCATGAGCTTCTGCGACAGGCGATATCTCCTCTACAGGCAGCCTTGGTGGTCTCTGTCCTGCTCGTCTGCCCTCTTCTCGCTTTCCTGCTCGTGCACCGCCGCCGCTTTGGGATGACATCGTCAACGGCCACTGCAAGAGCTAGAGAACAGCTGCTGAGCAAGCTGCCTTCGCCTCCCAATAGGCTCCCCATCATCGGCCATCTGCACCTCGTTGGCTCCCTTCCGCATGTCTCCCTCCGTGACCTTGCCGCCAAGCATGGCCGCGATGGCCTCATGCTCCTCCACCTCGGTGCCGTCCCCACGGTAATCGTCTCCTCACCGAGCGCTGCGCAGGCCGTGCTGCGCACGAACGACAACATCTTTGCTTCCCGAGCAACCTCCCCCATCACCGACATCCTCTTCTACGGCTCCACGGATGTCGTCTTCTCCCCGTACGGCGAGCACTGGCGCCAGGTCAAGAAAATTGCCACCACGCACCTCCTCACAAACAAGAAGGTCCGGTCCTACGGTCATGCACGCGAGCGCGAGGTTAGTAATAATTAACCATCCATCAATTTAATCCTACCGTCATGCTGCATATCATTTTATCATGCATGATGTTGTTGTTGTTGTTGTTGTTGTTCTATCTCCACCTCATAAGTCAGATCAGCTAAGTGTACTGACAATATAGTAGTTCATAGGTGAGGTTGGTTATTGCCAAGATCTGCGAAGCGGCTACTAAGGGCACCGCTGTCGACATGAGCGAACTGCTGAACTCCTTTGTCAACGACATTGTGTGTCATGCCGTGTCCGGCAAGTTCTTCCGGAAGGAAGGTCGGAACAAGCTCTTTCAGGAACTGGTCGAGGCAAACTCTGCCCTACTCGGTGGTTTTAACGTGGTGGACTACTTCCCAGTGTTGGTGAAGCTTCACATGATCAAGAGGATGGTATGTGCAAAGGCTCAGAAGGTGCACAGGATGTGGGACGACTTGCTCAATACACTCATTGATGACCATTTAAGTAAGGCAGCATCGGAAAGTGATGGCGAGGAGAGTGACTTCATCGATGTCTTGCTTTCTCTCCAACAAGAGTATAAACTTACAAGAGACCATATTAAGGCGCAATTGGTGGTATGTGTCAATATATATGACGAGTGATAACTAACACCAACCTATTAGGTACATGCTGCTGATTATTATATATGTTTATCCCTATATTTATTTATGTAGGTCATGTTTGCAGCTGGCACGGATACATCATTCATTGTGCTGGAATATGCGATGGCTCGGCTTATACAAAACCCCAGTCTCATGAGCAAACTACAAGACGAGGTGAGAAACACTATAGCCAAGGGAAAAGTGATGGTTACTGAAGATGAGCTAAGCAGTTTAGCCTACCTAAAGGCAGTCATCAAAGAGACACTTCGACTCCATATGCCAATCCCCCTCCTTATCCCACACCTTTCCATGGCCGATTGCAACATAGGAGGATACAAGATACCTTCAGGAACACGCACCATTGTCAATAGCTGGTCTCTTGCAAGGGATCCTAGTTATTGGGAGAAAGCTGAGGAGTTCATGCCTGAGCGGTTCATGGAAAGTAGAAGTGCAGCAATGGATAATAAGGACAACAATTTCCAATACTTGCCATTTGGGTCTGGGCGAAGGATATGCCCAGGTATAAACTTTGCAACTTCCACTATCGAAGTCATGCTAGCAAACCTTGTCTACCACTTCAACTGGGATCTTCCAATAGAATTAGTTGAGAAAGGGATCAATATGACTGAATCATTTGGGGTGACAGTGCATCGTACAGAGAAGCTCCTCCTAGTCCCTGTAGTGCCCCAACATTAATGTAATAGTCCATATACCATGTATATACGCAATAGAACCGAGGACTCAACTATGCACTACCTATCATAATAGTATCGTACAAGTGGGTTTGGACTTGTTAAGCATACATTTCATTATTGTAGCATGCATCAAAGGGGAAACAAAAATGAGTGAAAGCAACACACGTGCGAACAATCAGAATCACTGAAGTTCATATCACGTCAGAACTTCTAATTCTAAGTCTAGTTTGTCCATTTTCCTTTATTCACCTCTAAAACCATTTAGTAATAAGTATGTGTATCTTGGAGCAATCAAAACATCCGCACTTACTCTAGAAAGAGTAAAATGCATTGCCATTTCTCAAACTTGACTAGTAACATCTAGGTCCACGATTATTGTTATCAACACAATATAATGATTGTAAATTAATAAAATCTTTCCTTTATAAAAATAGGTCCATAAATACTTTTAAAATGCGCATACATGTCTCTGAACTTACTAATCATATCAAGTGACGTCCAAATCACCATAATTTCAGTTAAGCCGACTATGTATGCTTGGCATCCTAATATTAATTTTGAACTGAGATATATAGTCCCTTTTTGTAGTACTCCCTCCATCCTCAAGCATTCAAAATTTGTCCTGAATTATAGAATTATAAGGGACTTTAGGTCAATTAATTACCTCCACCTACTCATTTATTGACATCCCTGTCCCATTGACATGTATATGGGTCATTATTGTCTGTTGTCATAACCACCAAGATCAAAATATGATCATCAGCACAATATCTTCCTACAATTAAGAGAGGGTGACATGCATAATTTGCTATAAATACGAAGTACTAGTCAAATATGGCACAATCCCGTGAAGAACTCAAACTTCAACGTACTTGAAATCACGCCAAAACCAGTTCACCCGGTTTGAACCAGACCACTCAATTTTCAGGTGTCACTAATTTGATAAAAACATATGTCAATTTAATATAGACAAGACACACACATGATCCCTTTTATTTGAGTATCGGAGAAATAAACAGCAATACACATTACCCATTTGGACCGATTAGAGAGGGAGGAACCAAGGTTGATGTAACTTCATCCAAATGGCAATGAAAAGAGACAACCAGAAATAATATATTTGGAGCCAAATTCTATAAGTACTAGCCTTAGTATCCTTTTCAACGAGGTATTTTGTCTTGATATTCGATGATGGAGAATAAAACATTGACAATTAGCATTGTTGAACTTTTAGGGTGTCACACATCGAATGACGACGGTGACAAATTGCAAGATTAATGGACCAAAGGAGAAGCCCAAGGAGGATAGCGGGCCCCACGGCCCGCCCTAGAGGGGCGGCGCGGGGCGCCAGCGAGCAAAGGCGGCGGCTGCCCTAGCCACCGCCGTGCGCCAGGAGCAGGGGCCAGCGTGGCCGCCCCCGCCGTCGTCATCGCCATCGCCGCCAATTACTTTTTATTATTAAAATTAATTAGGTGGTTAATATCAAGAATACTGAAAAGTTCGTGTTCGATAAGAACTTTCCTGTTAAAGTCCGCTTGGGACTATAAATAATTGAAAAAAAAAAAGTAATTGAGGTAATTCCCATTTATTCCGATTTCTCCCGTGCACGCCTCCTCTCCCTCCCCCTCTCCCTGCCCGCGCCGCCCCCCTCTCCCGCTGCCCTAACACCGCCGCCGCCGGGCCGCCGCCCCTCAAGGTCACCCTGGGCATTCGGTTAACCAAAACCGATCGGTTCGGTTCCTCGGTTCTTGAGACAATTCAGTTACCTGAGAAGAAGCGACCGATCGGTTACTTCAAAAATGCGGAACCGAAGAATTTCGGTTTCAGCCGATGGAACCGAATTTTTTCAGGTTGCAAAAAAACAGCTCATTCAATTCCAAATTTTTGCAGCATTTCACCTAATTTTCATACTGTCAATAGGGAAGATTCAAATCGAAATACAATATAAAACAACAGCACAACAAATAAATGTTATTGTTCTCTCGAATAGAAAGGGAAACAAGCGAGAATTCACCAACAACAGCAGCCCAGATCCAGGCATCCAGCAACCAGCACCACACATAGATAGGCATAGAGCATTAAAAAAACAAGAAGTGCAACAACGCACTTGTAGGAGTCCAGCAGGCAGCACTGCAGCAGCCACGCACGGCTGCACCTTCACTCGCGCTTAGGACCGGCGGCCGAGTGGAGTCCTGCCTCCTGCGCGGCCTTGCTGTCTTGCGGAGGGGGGGGAGGGGAGGGAAGTGCGGATCAGCGCTGGCACGGCCATGCTGTCTTGCGGAGGGGAGGGAAGGGAGTGCGGATCAGCGCGAGCCGAGCGCCGACGGCGCTGCGGGGGAGGGCGGCCGAGGCACCGAGCGGTGGAGTGGGGGACGGGTCGGACTCGGACGGATTGGGGGGGAGACTGAGTTAGGTTTACCTCTTTGGGCTAGGCTGGGTTTGTATGCCTGTATTATGTATTGTGTGTTACTGTGTTTTATGGGCCTTTATAGATTTCGGTTATTTTAGGTCTATTCGGTTAACCGAGAGCTGAAACCGAATTAACCGTAATTATTTCGGTTTCTGTGAAACTGGAACCGAATTTGGAACCGAAAATTTCGGTTTCGGTTCCGGTTAGTTCGGTTCGGTTCTTGGTTTTTGGTTTTTTGTGCCCAGGCTGACCTCAAGGGTGCCGCCCCCTCCCCCATCCCTCCTCCTCCTCCAATCCACTAGCCCAATCCACCCTCCTTGCTGCGTGTGTTACAACCGGTATCAGAGGACCAGGAGTAATCCATGGTTTCTGTGGCAGAACCTTCTAAATTATATGGCCCACAAGCACTTGACATTGTCCTTAAGACCTCTGTCAGCCATACTTGCGCACCACATAACTCAGAATGTTCTGTCGGGTGAAACCCCGATGAAACCACGATCCTCCAGGATCAACTTCTTACAAGATATTGTAGTATTACAACCGTTTTTATCCAAATACACAGAGTAGCGGAAGATTTATAAAGAAATATTACAAAACATAACCAGACTTTGAGTACACAAAACTTAACTGAGTTTGCGGAAGTAAGAAAGAATCATAGAGCCCTTGTAAGAGAACATCTCAGACGGAAGATATTCGATCATGCCAAGCCCACTGATATGACCGAAGTTAGCTTCACTAATCAGCACCTGCAACAGGGGTCAAAGAACCCTGAGTACAAAAAGTACTCCGCAAGACTTACCCGACAGAAAAGAGTGGAGAAGACTCAGGAATGCTGGTTGATAGGAATCAAGGTAAGGCTTTAGCAAGAATCAAAGACACCTTTGCGGAAAAGCGA
Source organism: Chrysopogon serrulatus (assembly GCA_015844335.1). Classification (NCBI taxonomy): domain Eukaryota; kingdom Viridiplantae; phylum Streptophyta; class Magnoliopsida; order Poales; family Poaceae; genus Chrysopogon; species Chrysopogon serrulatus. The sequence continues at coordinate 128,342 of JADLZL010007922.1, forward strand.
CTAATATTGATCCTTACTTTCCATCTTATAGGATATAGCCATTTATTATTAAACTATCCATCTAAGTTACCCTAATCTTGCCCTAATCTATAGCAAGCACTTGTCAACCATATAACGGCTTCAAAACTTTCCAGTCTCAACACTTTCATCATTACTACGATGCTGACACTTGGTCAAGTCTCCCATATCGTGGAGCACCGACGATTCGAATCGCTTTATATACCCGGCCGGGGCTTCCTAGCCACACGATGTATGCAGGACCAACTATCTTACATACATCAACTCAACACTCAGATTTCTCCATACAAGAACGGGTGTACAGTACTCCACCTCCCTACGGCCGCTCGGTCACTTCGGCGGTGCGCATCGTAGGATGGGTACACGCTACTCTCCGTTCTAGTAACGAATAGTCCAAGTGGAGCTTACCGCCATTAGCATGCGACTAGTACTATCCAATAACCATCTTGACCACAGGATCACCACAACGAACGGTCCTTAACCGACACAAGTGGACGACACTACACCAGGGCAATAGCCCCTCCTGATGCAAGTCACTCCACCGGCGTCTCGATTTACTCATCATCATGTTCTTATTGAGTACCCTTGACCCGATCGAAGTAAAGGATAAACAATAAGCAACATCAGGTTTTCGTAATTGCCCTCAACGGGGATATTGTGATCAACTTTTGAAAGCATTTTATTTGCAAAGCCTATGCTATCAGCAAGACTAAGCATATACTAAATATTTTCAAATCAAAACAGGTTTCAGGGATAGTATATCAAGGTACGGTAAATGCATCAAGATAGGATATCACTCCACTCCTACACCTAATGCATCATATCATCAACATAACATTATAAAGAACATTCGAAATTCAAGAAAGGGTTTAATGTATCCGGGGCTTGCCTGCGTTGCAGATAAAGTTAGCTTGTTATTCTTGATATCCGCCTCTTCGGTGGAATCACTTTAGTAGGGTTGGATCATCGAGAAACTTCTCCGAAGCTTGACCAACGCGATCCTTCGCTTTCACGTGAACTATTCGTAAAGGAAATGATGCATGCTTAATGACATGTTTGACATGATGCATGATGATGCAATACGGATGAAATAACTTATTATTATCTTGAGTACAAATTTCCTTTATGGTGTAATCACATGGATTTTATGTTAAAATAATTAAACAAACCACACTTATCACACGTGTCATATCAAGGTTGTATGAAACATGGACATGGAAATATATTTATATCCTAATCCTTTTTACCCAAGAGGTTGCATCAAAAGAGTAAACAAGACTACATACATGCTTCCATTTAATGAAGTGCTTAATCATACCAAAAAGTATTTTTACTTCCTATTAATACAAACTGATCATGAGCATATCAAATATATTGCCATGACACAGCACATGTGGATGTGTCTCATGGTCTACAATCAACTCCAAAACACACTCACAAAATTACTATCTACCTTGCTAATCACTTCTAGTTATTTAATCAATATACAGGTCATGGTCATGATCATGCAAACATGACAAGCCATGGATCAGCAAGGGAGTAGTGATCCATGGTCTTCATTTAATGCCAAAAATCACTCAAAGTTCAATTAGTAACTTGATTATATTATTTAACTATTTATTGACCATTTTGTAGTCTTTAAATAAGGCTAAATTAATTATTCAAGTAAGTTTCTTCAAAACAGCACCAAAATTTTAGTGGAGGTTGGTTTTAGCATATTAGAATTACTGACAAAAATTTAGGACCATTGGATCAATATTTTAGCCTACAAAAATCACACAACTTGCTATTTATTAAATAAAAGAACAAATTAAAGCACAATTAAATTTTATTGCAAAACTAGGGTTAGTATTTTTAATTGACAGAGCATATCACAAGGAGCATACACATATTTTTATTACAATTTTATCTACCCAAAATATTTAATTATGAAAAAGACAAAACTCATCATTTAAATTCATAAAAGGAAAAAGAGAAAACCTTTTCTTTTCTTACTGGGCCGCGTCACGGCCCAAATGGCCCGAGGCCTGCCCGGCCTCCTCTTTTCCCCCTCTTCTTCTCCCGTTTAAACAGGAAGGGAGGGGCGGCGCCGGCGACGGCGATGCTCGTCGGAGGTGAGGGGAGAGGCGACGGTGAGTGCGCCAAAGGACTCCCCACGACCCTACGGACCTAGCCAAGCGGTCGAATGAGAGCCGGAGATGGCTAACCACGGAGAGGTGAAGCTCGGCGGCGGAGGCATGGCATGCGCGGGGCGGCGCTGCTCTGTTCGGCGAGGTGTCGACGGTAGAGGTGAAATTGGTGATTCGGTAAGCACCAGTGGGTCAAGGCGAACCTCGTGGCGGTGATGGTTTGGCGGAGGAGTGATGGAAGGGTCCGACCGCGGACGAGGTGAGTTGACGGCGGCGGAAACCGGAGCACGCACCGGGCGGGCGAGGCCGCTGTTCCGCAAGGTCCCCCGTAGTAACGAAGCTCGGGAGAAAGCCGACGATGATCACCAGCTCGGGGGGGGATGCTAGGGCTTTGCTTGGATCAGCTAGAGACGCCCGGCAACCCGGACCGTCGGCGAAGCGACCGCTAGCTGGGCCGCCGCCCGCCGAGAGAAGACGACGGTGGCGTGTGGCCGCTCCGGCAGGAATTGCTCAAGGTGAAGGGCTTGCGCGGTGTGTGAGGGGGTCGTAGGGATGTTGGCAAGCAATTGAGAGCTACGGTGGTGGCTGCTGCTCGAATTTGATCGGCGGAGAGATGACGCCGGTGGAGAAGCAGAGAAGAAGAAAGAAACGACGGCGACGACGTGCTTTGGTTCTTATAGGGCATGGAAAGGATGAAGAATTGACCAGCGTCTTCGCGAGCAAGGTGGCGTGGTTGGCCGCGTGCCTGCACGGCGAAACGCCAGAGAAGGAGCCACGGCGACACCGGCGACCGATGAAGGCAGACGAGAAAGGGAGGACGGCAGGGACGTGGCAGTTACTGTAGCAGTTTCCTTTCTTCTCTTTTTTTTTAAATTACTCTCAAAAGTTGAACTAAACTAAAAAATATTCCAAAATACAGATTGCTCAAAAGTTTGTGCTCTACAACTTTCATTAAGGAAGTTTTGTCATAATCCAAATATTTTTGAAATTGCAGTTTAAATTTGAAAAAGGGTTTAAATTCCAACTTTTGGGATTTCAAAATTACTTTCAAATTTTGAATAAAAGATGAAAATCTCCAAAAATAAAAGTTGTTCCATTTCTCAAGATCTACAACTTTTATTTATAAAGATTTTCCTAAAATTGCATAGATTTTGAATTGGGGTTTAAAATCAAAAAAGGGGACAATTTCCCATTTAAAGAACTTTTGAAATTACTTTTGATTTTATTGAAAAACTTGAAAACTTTATTTACCAAACTTGTAGAGCTCTGAGAGATACACAAACTGTATTTTGGAAGTTTTCCCAAATTTTGAATATTTTGAGGTGAAATTGAAAAAGGGGTAAAAGCTTTTTGAAATTTTTAGTTTTGAAAAGGAATTTCAAATTCAAACTTTGGGCAATTAATTAATGATGTTATGGAACTTTCCAAAACCAACCAATGGCATAGTTTCAAAGTACAAAGTTCATACTTTGAAATAGTGCCAAGGGTTAGCAACTTTTTATTTAGAAAATTAATTATGGTTAGCTCCCAGAAATTGAAAATGAAATTGAAATTCCAACACTTAAACCAATCATGGAAAGAGTTGGCATTTGAATTTCAAATTCAATTTTTGTTCTTGCTTTGCATCATTTGACTTGTAAAACATGTTTGGAAGGTGAAACATAGTTAGCCACACACTCTCAAACATCAAGGTTGGTTTTAGTGGATTGCTTTTACAAACACAATAAAACATATAAGTGAAGTTTAAATAAGATACACACACATACAATATAAAGAGCGCAAACCAACCCTAGTACTTGTAAACTCATTTTGTTTAATTAACAAACTACACTAAAGATCATCAAGCATGATTAACATATCAAAACATAATCAACATGCAAGACAAAGTATGAATCATGAAAAGACTATTATACCATGAAATGCACTAATGCGCTTTAATGCTTGGTTACCAAATTAATAATGCATATGATCACATGCTAATTACATTATCATTGAACATGATGCTTAATGTATAACATGGTGACATGGTGGGTTTATGGTGGGTTCAGGTTAACGTAACACCAGGGGTGTTACATTATATCCCACTTAACAGGAATCTTGTCCCGAGATTCAAGGCTTAGGGCTAAGTATTGGAAAAGAAAATGTATCAAACATATGGACTTGTGAGGAATTCATAAAGCAGCAAGGGGTGGGTTGGAGAATTCCAACTAAGATCAAGAGACATCTATTGATGATGAAAGGGTCAACAAAAATTGCGTATATAAAGATAAAAGAAAAAGAATACAACAATGGCGAGTTACCTTGTATCAAGAACACCGACTATGATACTAGTGTCATCTAGAAAATTCCAGTTTTCGGACATAGTAGCATAGTCACGGGTCAAGTTACTAGTATAACGCACTATTGCAGTATCTCCAATATAAGGCATATTGAAGTGACGAGGTCAATAAAGTATCATGTGTCGAGACCAAAGAGGTCAAGGTGACACATTAGAAAAGATCCAAAAAGGGTAGGGTTTGAGTAATGGAAAAGGAAACGTGCCAAGCACATTAAGTTTCAACAATCTCACAGGGCAAGAAAGTTGGTTTCTAGGGTACAATCAAGATTAATATATGGTTGCAAGGCTAGAGCTAAATAAATTTCGGATACGCAAGAACAAGTTTAGTATATACAAGGAGTTGGGATTTCGAAGAATGATCCCAAGGGAGCACCTTAATGGCGGAATATGATGGAGGATGATCATTGACCTCGATACAAACGAGCGCCCAGCAGTAACTCATGTGGCTGCAGCACACGGGAGACCCCAGGTTTCGACGCCGTATCGGGATCGTGGATCATGGTACCATTATAAAACATAATTTCGATAACTCCCACATGACACATCAAAATGATGAGGTCAAGAAAATTGGCATGTGTCGAAATTAGAAAGACCAAGGTAAGACATGCATAGGTGAGGAAACCAAAATTATCTTCAGGGATTTGCTAAGCAAAAATTCCTTATCAATTCGGAATACAGGACGAGATAAGTGGGATCTTAATAGCTATGCAAACAATAGCTATTGTTGGATTAATGAAAGACATGTTACCTTTAGCTTATATAACATGTATGATGCATGCTCGTCCTATACGTCTTCATGACGTTAGTTAGCACACCACTCACAACTCACTATAGGGCAATACTTTACACACTAGTCTTGTAGAGTGAGACGGGATACAGAAAGACTCTTGGCAGGGCATTGTCGATGAAGTTAACTCTTCATTGGATTTTCTTGAAAAGACTCGAAGATTCTTCAGTGTTGTTGAAGATTATCCGAAAAGTCTTCTTGATAGCTTGCAGCAACTTTGGAAACATCGGAAGACAAGTTTTGCATTGTTTTGTTAAAAACTTTTTAATTGTAAATTCAATTTGAAGTTTTCGCAAAGTAATACTACAAGTATCTTTGTAAGAACGGCTCTGATACCATTCTGTGGCAGAACCTTCTAAATTATATGGCCCACAAGCACCTGACATTGTCCTTAAGACCTCTGTCAGCCATACTTGCGCACCACATAACTCAGAATGTTCTGTCGGGTGAAACCCCGATGAAACCACGATCCTCCAGGATCAACTTCTTACAAGATATTATAGTATTACAACCGTTTTTATCCAAATACACAGAGTAGCGGAAGATTTATAAAGAAATATTACAAAACTTAATCAGAGTTTGAGTACACAAAACTTAACTGAGTTTGCGGAAGTAAGAAAGAATCATAGAGCCCTTGTAAGAGAACATCTCAGACGGAAGATATTCGATCATGCCAAGCCCACTGATATGACCGAAGTTAGCTTCATTAATCAGCACCTGCAACAGGGGTCAAAGAACCCTGAGTACAAAAAGTACTCCGCAAGACTTACCCGACAGAAAAGAGTGGAGAAGACTCAGGAATGCTGGTTGATAGGAATCAAGGTAAGGCTTTAGCAAGAATCAAAGACACATTTGCGGAAAAGCGACTAATATTGATCCTTACTTTCCATCTTATAGGATATAGCCATTTATTATTAAACTATCCATCTAAGTTACCCTAATCTATAGCAAGCACTTGTCAACCATATAACGGCTTCAAAACTTTCCAGTCTCAACACTTTCATCATTACTACGATGCTGACGCTTGGTCAAGTCTCCCATATCGTGGAGCACCGACGATTCGAATCGCTTTATATACCCGGCCGGGGCTTCCTAGCCACACGATGTATGCAGGACCAACTATCTTACATACATCAACTCAACACTCATATTTCTCCATACAAGAACGGGTGTACAGTACTCCACCTCCCTACGGCCGTTCGGTCACTTCGGCGGTGCGCATCGTAGGATGGGTACACGCTACTGTCCGTTCTAGTAACGAATAGTCCAAGTGGAGCTTACCGCCATTAGCATGCGACTAGTACTATCCAATAACCATCTTGACCACAGGATCACCACAACGAACGGTCCTTAACCGACACAAGTGGACGACACTACACCAGGGCAATAGCCCCTCCTGATGCAAGTCACTCCACCGGCGTCTTGATTTACTCATCATCATGTTCTTATTGAGTACCCTTGACCCGATCGAAGTAAAGGATAAACAATAAGCAACATCAGGTTTTCATAATTGCCCTCAATGGGGATATTGTGATCAACTTTTGAAAGCATTTTATTTGCAAAGCCTATGCTATCAGCAAGACTAAGCATATACTAAATATTTTCAAATCAAAACAGGTTTCAGGGATAGTATATCAAGGTACGGTAAATGCATCAAGATAAGATATCACTCAACTCCTACACCTAATGCATCATATCATCAACATAACATTATAAAGAACATTCGAAATTCAAGAAAGGGTTTAATGTATCCGGGGCTTGCCTGCGTTGCAGAGAAAGTTAGCTTGTTATTCTTGATATCCGCCTCTTCGGTGGAATCACTTTAGTAGGGTTGGATCATCGAGAAACTTCTCCGAAGCTTGACCAACGCGATCCTTCGCTTTCACGTGAACTATTCGTAAAGGAAATGATGCATGCTTAATGACATGTTTGACATGATGCATGATGATGCAATACGGATGAAATAACTTATTATTATCTTGAGTACAAATTTCCTTCATGGTGTAATCACATGGATTTTATGTTAAAATAATTAAACATACCACACTTATCACACGTGTCATATCAAGGTTGTATGAAACATGGACATGGAAATATATTTATATCCTAATCCTTTTTACCCAAGAGGTTGCATCAAAAGAGTAAACAAGACTACATACATGCTTCCATTTAATGAAGTGCTTAATCATACCAAAAAGTATTTTTACTTCCTATTAATACAAACTGATCATGAGCATATCAAATATATTGCCATGACACAACACATGTGGATGTGTCTCATGGTCTACAATCAACTCCAAAACACACTCACAAAATTACTATCTACCTTGCTAATCACTTCTAGTTATTTAATCAATATACAGGTCATGGTCATGATCATGCAAACATGACAAGCCATGGATCAGCAAGGGAGTAGTGATCCATGGTCTTCATTTAATGCCAAAAATCACTCAAAGTTCAATTAGTAACTTGATTATATTATTTAACTATTTATTGACCATTTTGTAGTCTTTAAATAAGGCTAAATTAATTATTCAAGTAAGTTTCTTCAAAACAGCACCAAAATTTTAGTGGAGGTTGGTTTTAGCATATTAGAATTACTGACAAAAATTTAGGACCATTGGATCAATATTTTAGCCTACAAAAATCACACAACTTGCTATTTATTAAATAAAAGAACAAATTAAAGAACAATTAAATTTTATTGCAAAACCAGGGTTAGTATTTTTAATTGACAGAGCATATCACAAGGAGCATACACATATTTTTATTACAATTTTATCTGCCCAAAATATTTAATTATGAAAAAGACAAAACTCATCATTTAAATTCATAAAAGGAAAAAAGAAAACCTTTTCTTTTTCTTATGGGCAGCGTCACGGCCCAAATGGCCAGGCCTGCCCGGCCTCCTCTTTTCCCCCCTCTTCTTCTCCCGTTTAAACAGGAAGGGAGGGGGCGGCGCCCGGCGGCGGCGATGCTCGTCGGAGGTGAGGGGAGGCGGCGGTGAGTGCACCAAAGGACTCACCACGACCCTACGGACCTAGCCAAGCGGTCGAATGAGAACTAGAGATGGCTAACCAGGGAGAGGTGAAGCTCGGTGGCGGAGGCATGGCATGCGCACGGCGGCGCTGCTCTGTTCCGGCGAGGTGTCGACGGTAGAGGTCAAATTGGTGATTCGGTAAGCACCAGTGGGTCAAGGCGAACCTCCTGGCGGTGATCGTTTGGCCGGAGGAGTGATGGAAGGGTCCGACCGCGGACGAGGTGAGTTGACGGCGGCGGAAACCGGAGCACGCACCGGCGGCGAGGCCGCGTTCCCGCGCGTCCCGCGTAGTAACGTGCTCGGGAGAAAGCCGACGATGATCACCAGCTCAGGGCGATGCTAGGGCACTGCTTGGATCAGCTAGAGACGAGGGCAACCGGACCTTGGCGACATGGGGATTCTTGGCCGGCCGCAGAGAAGACGACGGTGGCGTGTGGCCGCTCCGGCAGGAATTGCTCAAGGTGAAGGGCTTGCGCGGTGTGTGAGGGGGTCGTAGGGATGTTGGCAAGCAATTGAGAGCTACGGTGGTGGCTGCTGCTCGAATTTGATCGGCGGAGAGATGACGCCGGTGGAGAAGAAGAGAAGAAAGAAACGACGGCGACCTGTGCTTTGGTTCTTATAGGGCATGGAAAGGATGAAGAATTGACCAGCGTCTTCGCGAGCAAGGTGACGTGGTTGGCCGCGTGCCTGCACGGGCGAAACGCCGGAGAGGGAGCCACGGCGACGCCGGCTACCAGTGAAGGCAGAGGAGAAAGGGAGGACGGCGGGGGCGTGGCGATTCTTAGCAGTTTCCTTTCTTCTTTTTTTTTAAATTACTCTCAAAAGTTGAACTAAACTCAAAAATATTCCAAAATACAGATTGCTCAAAAGTTTGTGCTCTACAACTTTCATTAAGGAAGTTTTGTCATAATCCAAATATTTTTGAAATTGCAGTTTAAATTTGAAAAAGGGTTTAAATTCAACTTTTGGGATTTCAAAATTACTTTCAAATTTTGAATAAAAGATGAAAATCTCCAAAAATAAAAGTTGTTCCATTTCTCAAGATCTACAACTTTTATTTATAAATATTTTCCTAAAATTGCATAGATTTTGAATTGGGGTTTAAAATCAAAAAGGGGACAATTTCCCATTTAAAGAACTTTTGAAATTACTTTTGATTTTATTCAAAAACTTGAAAAACTTTATTTACCAAACTTGTAGAGCTCTGAGAGATACACAAACTGTATTTTGGAAGTTTTCCCAAATTTTGAATATTTTGAGGTGATATTGAAAAAGGGGTAAAAGCTTTTTGAAATTTTTAGTTTTGAAAAGGAATTTCAAATTCAAACTTTGGGCAATTAATTAATGATGTTATGGAACTTTCCAAAACCAACCAATGGCATAGTTTCAAAGTACAAAGTTCATACTTTGAAATAGTGCCAAGGGTTAGCAACTTTTATTTAGAAAATTAATTATGGTTAGCTCCCGAAATTGAAAATGAAATTGAAATTCCAACACTTAAACCAATCATGGAAAGAGTTGGCATTTGAATTTCAAATTCAATTTTTGTTCTTGCTTTGCATCATTTGACTTGTAAAACATGTTAGGAAGGTGAAACATAGTTAGCCACACACTCTCAAACATCAAGGTTGGTTTTAGTGGATTGCTTTTACAAACACAATAAAACATATAAGTGAAGTTTAAATAAGATACACACACACATACAATATAAAGAGCGCAAAACCAACCCTAGTACTTGTAAACTCATTTTGTTTAATTAACAAACTACACTAAAGATCATCAAGCATGATTAACATATCAAAACATAATCAACATGCAAGACAAAGTATGAATCATGAAAAGACTATTATACCATGAAATGCACTAATGCGCTTTAATGCTTGGTTACCAAATTAATAATGCATATGATCACATGCTAATTACATTATCATTGAACATGATGCTTAATGTATAATATGGTGACATGGTGGGTTTATGGTGGGTTCAGGTTAACGGAACACCAGGGGTGTTACAGTTTCCACCACCATTGATGAGATCAAGATCTTTGACAGGTTCACCACCACCTTCGTCGGACACGTGGATGAACTGAAGCTGCGCCTCGACATCATCGGCAACCGCTTCAGCACGTTCGAGATCGCACACCATGGCAAGGATGAGGATCGTCTCCATGAGATGGACTACGTCTCGCCAATCTGGAGGCTCGCTTGCCGATCTTTGAGTGAGTTCGGCAGCCAGGAGGGCTGACAGCGTTCAGCACCATACTGGATCTGTTCACCACAAAAGCCAAGGAGATCGTGGATATCGGAAGCAACATTAATGAACACGCACCGATGGCACCAAACCATGCTGCGCGCGTCGTCAAGAAGGAGCAGAAAAAGGAGATGATCGTTCGGCCACCAGTAATCAACATATTCCATTATAATGAGGAGAGGTTCCTACCAGCCAAGATTGATAATAATTCTAGTCAGGATCGTCAGCAGAAGCAGAGCAACGGTCAGCACAGCCCAGTTTAGCAGGCAGCACCACCAATGAGAGAAGGTCCAGGCTGGCAACCAAGGTATACAACTTAGATTTTCACTCCGATTTTTTATGGTTCTAGAGAGCCTGTATCTTGGCTTTCACGGATGGAGATTCTATTTCGCCTATATAAGGTGCCAGCAGAGTAGAGTCCCGTATGCTGCTTTAATTTACATCTAGCTGATAATGTTTTTATCTGGTTTATGCAAGTTTCATCAAATGCTTTACTAGATAATTGGGCCAATTTTACTAAGATGTTGCGTCAGGAATTCTCATTGGAACAGCGTATAGGGAATGCAACAAACAAATTGCAACCCAGTCCGATTCTAGGTGTGAGAAATGAGTTACGCCCTATTGTCCTCGCCTTGGACGGCCCAAGTAAACTTCGATTTGACTTAAACATTGGTACATCAGACCTGCTAGCAAAGCTACGCCAAGCAGCATGGGAAGATGACACTGTGAAGGTGATTGCTGATACAATTTGGCTCAGTTAAGCGGCATCTTAGTGGACTCTAGAGGGCGGTGTGATTTGCTACAAAGACATGTATTATATTTCAGTCACATCTGCATATTTTTTAGAATTGATGAAAACATGGGCAAAGCAATCTCGTGAATTATTTGTGGTGGGATTCAATTATTGTACTACATATGATCCAATATCTATTTTTCTGATTGCTGTGCTATCTCTTGAAAAGTGGCCGGCTACATGGATGTCGTGGGCAACTGTGATTTCTTCGATGATAAAGGCTGTCAGGTTGCTCAGATAGGCGGTGTTGTGATTGACAGAGACAACTGGGATGATTTACTGTTTTCTTCAACTGATTTCACATCTAGCAACTTATTACATGGTAGTATAGAGTTTTTTCACGGCTATCCACCTGCTAGAAAGCCAGCTGTTATTTGTCGCCATATTCCAGGGGTATTCGATGTTCCAGATATTCATATCTTCTACACACTACCAGAGGAGATACATCAGCTACACATTGCAGGATCGATATCTCAACAACACTTGACTGAGAAACCGTCTGGACTGATGCAGTGCAACACCCTGTTCAGTCACTTTATTGATGGATATTTTGATTCCTTCCACTATTGTTTTTTCTACATTAAAGATGAGAATACGATTGCTGATAATTACTAGGGACAATTTCTTGTTCAACTATACGTGGACCGATAGAATCCGAAGAGCTTCGCTACAGGAAACATTGCTTGGACCTAGATTCAGCGTGAGGACGCGCTGATCGGAGAAGGGGGGAGTTCTGTCACACGTCGAACGACGACGGTGACAAATTGCAAGATTAATGGGCCAAAGGAGAAGCCCAAGAATGATAGCGGGCCCCACGGCCCGCCCTAGAGGGGCGGCATGGGGGCGCCCGGCGAGCAAGGGGCGGCGGCCCCGGCCCCCCGCCGTGCGCCAGAGCAGTGGGACCCACGCGGCCACCCCCCATTGTCGTCATCGTCATAGCCGCCAGTTACCTTTTATTATTATAATTAATTAGGTGATTAATATCAGGAAAATTGGAAAGTTCAGATTCGATAAGAACTTTCCCCGTTAAAAGTCCGCTTGGGACTATAAATATTAGGCCGTTGTAATCAGCTGAATCAAGAAGTAATTGGGGTAATTCCGTTTATTCCAATCTCCCGCGCACGCCTCCTCTCCCCCCCCTCTCCCCTGCCGCGCCGCCCCCCTCCCCCGCTGCCCCTAACGCCGCCGCCGCCACACGCCGCCGCCGGGCACGCCGCCCCTCAAAGGGGCCGCCCCTCCCCGTCCCCTCCTCCTTCTCAACCCACTGGCCCAATCCATCCTCCCCGCTGCGTGTGCACATACGGAAACCATATCCGTCATCCTATATATATTCTAGCAGGACAGGTAGGTGGCTGGTAAGCGTTCATTTTCAGACATGAACGCCTGCAGTTTTTTTAAAAAAAATTCTGGAGAAGTAGCTAGCTAGCGGTTGGTACGTGGATATGATCCACGACTTGCAATTGAGTACAGGTAAATTAAAGCTTGATGAGTTATGGCAATCAATGGTTACGTTTTTTAATTTGTGCATATATAAGAGTATATAATAATGCATATCTGTCAGATTGCACGTCGATTTCACAAACGCATAAAACAATCTTTGGGAGACATAGATGCCATTCACCCTCAACAATAACAACAGATCAAAAAACAAGCCAGGAGGATGGGAGTTAGGAAGTCTCGCTAGGTGGGGGCTGGGCCTCTAGTCCAGAGTCTCCATGGACATGCCTTTGTTTTGGGCCGGATCCCCCGCAGCCCCGAGTGTGTGCAGTACCTCCCCTGACCATCGAGGCCTCAACTCACCATATATAGCACAATTAGAGTATTATTAGTTAGACCATACTTTTGTCTATAGCCAAAGACTTCTAAATACCTGTACACCTTGTCATCTTTGCGAGCATACAGAGTTCAAGTAGGTCATTCTCAAGTTCATGGTATGGCTGTAGGATTCCTTCTGTCAGCTAAGAAAAAAGGTATTTTTTTGGCTTCCATCAAAGATACACTACTACTAAACGCTTTTTCAGAGATGGTCGAAACGTATTTTCAGAGGCGTGCAGCACACCCAGGTCTGTCCGGCTGGTGCGACGGCCAGGGGCCATGGCGCCGGGGGGGGCCCATGAGTATACACAAACATCCATATTACATACATGTATTCAATCTGTGCAGTAGAGCAGTTTCAGCGTTTGTTGCAGTAGAGCAGTTTTAGCGTTTGTTTCATACTACTTTGATCTGAAAACTTCGGTTGTTTTTCGACCTCGCAATCCAATCCATACTTTAATTGTTTAACACATCAATCCATTAATTTAATTTAATTATTTCATTCCACATGCCACGTAGGGACAGAAGAAGACCGTAGGCTGTGGGGAATTTGTTCTAAATTTCAGTCATTCCATATTACTGTGATAGGGTTCTAAATTTCTAATTCAATATATTTTTTGAACATGTTCGATTTGATGTTTCTTAATAAATATTTATCAAATATTTAGAAACAAAAAAAAAACAACGAGATAAGCTTGTAGAATTGTAAAGAGCCCTACTACATACTTCAATCGACATATTGAAATAATAGATTGCCGGGCCCTTACTATTTTGCTTACCCAAGGGCCCTAAAAACTATTGGGACGGCCCTGAGCACACCCATACACCTCGAAGATGCGGTCAATATTAATCACTCATTTTACAGGCTGCATAGCAATATGTGCGTGAATGAATTTGAGAAAAGTTAGCTAGCAAGCCCATATCCCGCCAAGCCCATTCGGCCCACTATCATGGTACCCGTCAATATTATACCAACCTTTTAAGAGGCTCACCTCTGTTAATTTATTTTCAGAGGTGATAATTTTTTATGTGTCTTGTAAATAGGTTGACTGTCTCCGAAAATAGCTGCTTATTTTTGGAGGCATGGATATTTTGTGCCTGCCTCTGTATTCAAATGAGTTGTCTCCTAAAATTATTTCTATGGTGATAGTCCGACAGATTGAGGCCGAAAAACATTATCAGAAGGAGAAATATGCAGTTGGAGTCCTATGAAAGTATATTTTGCCACCTTGCAGTAGAGGAAACCTTAGAACACCGCATGTTCCTAATAAGTTGTCCTTTTGCAAGACCCTGCGCCGGAGCCTACTGAATATAGACATGATCCCTCGACAGGTCAACTTCATAGAGATTTTAACATCTAGTATTACAGATCAACTCCATTCACTGTTCCACATAAATGCAATAGACCTTCTGTGTTGGACAGCAATTTGGACAGCAAGAAATGACAACAGGATTTTCAAAGGTGTTCAAATGAATATTAAAGACAGCAAGATGATCTTCCCAAAGAACTCTTAAGGTGAATTCAAGATCTTCCGTCACTTTTTAACTCATGGGTCCAAAATCTGTTGTACACCTATGTTATTTGGCGCTTCTTTTCTCTGTTTCTTGAACTTGTATTTGAACTTTACTTTTATTATTCTTAATTATAACTGTAGGGGCCATGGCCCCTCTAGATTCTTCCAAAAAAAAAAAAAAATACTAGATCCAGACACATGGGGAATCAGAACACTATTCAAAAGATCATGGTGAGTCATTCTCGGGTCTGAACATATGACATGGAATTGGATCTGGCAGACAATGAGCTTTGATAGAGCCTACCTATCATGCTCGGTTCCATACCCAGCAATGAAATCTTGATATCACTGCTGGGCATTCTCATTATTACCCTGGAGCGATATATATGTGTGCCACTGATAGATGGGTTATGCCTCCACTCGGCAAGCCTCCACTCGGCAATGATTCCATGAGTGCTAATGCCACACCCAACTATGATTTGGTGACTGTCACTACCAAGGTTTGCCTGTACCCGCGGGCAGTGGTCTTGTTTTCCAATTATCTGTTGATATATTTTAATATTACATTTAAATAATAGAGGTTAGCTAGCGTCTAATAATTATGTTGATATAACTGTAGTTATAGTTCTATATTACAAAACAATAATGTGTATTTTTTAATATATTACTTCACCTTATTAGGGTCCACATAAAAATTTGAACCGTGAAACCTCTTAGGGGGGGCCCTAAGTTGACAAGATCTTTTGGCGCTAGCTATAATAATGAGTATATTACAACTCGCTAGATCCATTAGTGGGGATGCATGCCACTGCCTAGAGCTTGCCCGCCGCACATTGAGCCCACCCGATCCAGCGGCAATAGAGTACCTGCAAAGTAGATCAAAGACAGAAGAGCCAAATATGCATGAGTAGGAGAGAAATGAGGGGGACAAATTGAGGAGAGGGGAGAGAGAGAGAGAGAGAGAGAGAGAGAGAGACCAAAAGCACCTCGTCCTCAGTGACACCATTGCTATCGCCACCACCATCATCCTCAGTGCTAGGGCCGTGCCTGTGCCATCTAGGGGCCAGGGAGCCACCTAGAGGTACTGTTCATGTACGTGCTGCCAGAAGGGGAGACGATGAGTGAGAAGAAAAAGTGAGGGTTGTGTGGCTATTAGGGTTTCAACTGGCCTTATATATCTGATGTTTTCCTTCTAGTCGATTCCATCCGTCCGTCTGAGTCAATGGCATGGTTCGTGCACTCATGCTTTAGGGTTCTTAACTGGGGCAATGCTAAGGTACATATTTTATCTACTAGGAGGTAATATCTCAAATCAATCTGAGTCGTTGATATTTTAGATTTTATGAATTATTTAATACATTAAAAAATCTAGAAAAACAAAAAAATCCATCAGTATTCACTGTATTGATGGGGCAAGAATCCTGCATGCACGCTGTGAATAGCTCCAGATCTCAAACATTTATGTAATCCAGAGGAACTGTAATGTGTTGATGTACCCAGCTATTATCTAATATAATTCTTCTTTCGTCGCAAAAAAAAAAAAAAAAAAAAGAATCCTGCATGCACGCATGCATGTTAATGATATGGAAAGAAAATCCCGATTCCTACCTATTACGGAGCGAAAGTTCGATTCCTACCTGATTATATGTACACATGACATGACACGTTATAAACACTAAATCAAATTACTTTCAAAAGTTACAAACAATAAAATGTTACTTGCAGTACACTTTTTTCAAATGTTATAAACACTAAAACACTACTTACTACATGCTAGCCGCGTACACACACTAATCGACACGCTAGGCACGCACACACACTACTAACCACACACGCTAACCATGCATACACTTACCACACGTAACATACACACACGCGCACACACACGTTGTCACGTACAAGGTAGCTACTACTGTACGCGCACACACACAAGCACTAGTACACGCCGTACACATGCAAATCAAGTATGGAAAAGACGATATCAATCATGCATGCATCAACCAAATTTTGTTTAAACTTTCCTTATTTATGCTATTTTATAAAATAAAAAAATTAAATAAATATATATTTCATCTATTACCTCCTAGGAGGTAATAAGCGATCGTGACCATCCGATCAAAATAAATAGACGGCTCATAGTCATTTGTATGTACCGCAGCAAAGCTCTCTTAACTGGGCTGCAGTGCCACATTGTGTGTGTAAATAATCCGAATCCAGCGCTTGTACAATCATGGGCCTCATGCCATTGCATTTTGCAGAATTAAGTTTTACTTTGGCACATATTTTTTACAACACTATTTTCATCGTCTGATTAGCAAAATTGAAAATTGTGTGGACGAAAATGATTTCAGTGGTAGTGGGCCGGCTGCTTCAAGTTAACTCGGTCAAATAAACTAGCCGCCAGCTGGCCACGCCGGCTAGCCACCAAGTGCCGTACGTTGTCGTCGTCACCGATAAAATTCTAGATGTGCCATATCTATCATGCATGCGCATATGGTTAACAAGTATACGAAGTCAAGAACCATGGCGTTTTGGTAAACTTTATAGTAACATTTTATTATTGTCTTAGTGGATGTCAACATCAATGTTTTGGCAGAGCGAATCGTATGAAGCCTCGTAATATGCTTGGTTAATATAATTGTTCTCTACTAATTTAATTAACTTCATGAAACGACATGATGCACCTCTAGAAAAAAGTCACGGTGGCGCGTGGCATTATGATTCGACTAGGATGGCATCTTTGGATTTTGAATTCAGGATCCTCTTCAGGGCCTCACTCTGTTTTTAATGTTGTTTTTAACTATTAGCTAACATCCCTCCTCCCAGATTATAGGTATCCAATGCTCTCAGATCATAGGGATCCAATGTACCTCTTTGTTTATTTCTTTGCTAGCTAGCTAGCTCTTGTTTTTGATCGATCATTTTTGCATATGTTTTTGTACATATCGTCGTGTGTTCTTGCCTGCCTAGTCTATTATATATATTATCTTATTATTATTACTGTAGTATTAGAAGAAACCACTAAGAGTCCCTAGAAATTATATCACATTTTATATTTAAATAAATAAATAAAACAACTTAAATTATTACAATGTGATCATTAGGACTAACATTGTGTGCTAGTATACAAGGTTTTAGAGCTATGGATGAAAGGAAGGACATGGGCATGCCTAGGATGAAGATCAAGGCATCAACAATTCAAGCAAATGTTATTAGGGATTGTGTTCAAGACACTAGAAAACAAGAAAGAAGCCCAAGACATATAAGACAAGAAGATACGAAGAAACAGATCACAGAGTGTGCACAGAAATCCAGCACCAGAGATTTGTGGTGCAACCACAGTATTGCATAGGAATCGTGCGTCACAAATGGATCAGTCTGATCACTGCTGAGGTCATCACCCTTTGGTGAGGCACCTAAGCTAGCTCAGCACCAGATTTCAATAGAGAGTGTTGCACAGGATCGATGGAAGAGACACAGACCACCAGACCTCTTCGGTGCCCCACATGAAGAACTCGAGATAATTAAATAAACCTGATCAGAGCATCTAGGATGGCTAGAGAGGATTGAAGAGTATAGTAAAAAATACATTCAAATCACAACACTAGGCAAAGTGGTTAATTAGTACCAAAGGCAAACCAGGTAGCATCTACTCATCACCTAGTAAACCAAATACCAACTACTCGCTTTACGGCAAGCTCCTCCTACACAATTCTAGTATAGCAACAGTTTCTTCTGCATCTATGGCACACAAGCTACTTGAAGTCCAGTGTACACAATGAACTAACTGAGATATACAGTTAGGCAACTACTCAAACACACGGATAACAATGTAAACGTGCAAGGGTAAAAGAGAGAAAACAAACAAGAGCATGTGACACAAGATTTACCTCGAGCTTCAGTTGCTTGTCAGCAAACTACATCCTTGTTCAGGCGAGACCTTGGTCATCAATTCACTTAGTTTTACTTCGACTCTTCTCATTCATGACTATCCATCACTCCCATATATCCCTTTTTTTCAGTCCCTTGGTCGTCAATTCATTTAGTTTTGAGTTACAAAACTTCCACTACGTACTATCGCATCACTCATGTGGTGCATAGTCGGGGACCCAAGCACATGTGTGTTAGCCTTCCATATTTTTTATGTCACAACATATTTAAACAATAACCACTTGTTTAAGTTATTCTCCAATCAATTTCCCATACTAGGTTACTGCTTTATTACAACTAGCAGTTATTGCTGGGGCCTTAGGATTTAATTGAACTAAGATTGGGCCAACCTTAACTAAATCCAACAAGTCAGCTAACTAATTACGGTCTTAGGAACACACAACAAGTTTTATGTCCTATTTCAACACGCGAGAGCGGATGTTACAATTTCTACTGATCAAACTATTTGCCAGAAAATTATATATTATAAGAAAAACTAGTGTTAAAGTGTGATCTTGAAGAGAGCATAAAGTTAAACTGTGCCTTCTATTTTGAGACCACATGTTTTCAGTCCAAATCTAACATGAGATCCGATTTTTGGTCTAAATCCAACAAAAGAGTACAGGACCATGTTTTGAACTAAGAAATAAGTGCCTATTAGAACAGATGACACGATCGTGTATAAATCTATGAGTTGCAAGAACAGGCTGTATTCATCCATTACATGGGATGGACATATATCTATACCTAATCCCTAATACTTAAAAGGCAAAATTTCTGCCATAATTTTCGTCCGCACTATCCCATCTTAAATAAATTAATCAACTCTCCGTGTTTTATAAGAAAAAAAAAGGAAAAGGAAAACGGGTTGCTGTCCAAAAAATAAAAAGAAAACAGCCCACCAGGGCAAAGTCCGAGTCGGAGGAGCCTAAACGTGTTCGAATTTGATTAGTTCTAGAGATACGGCCCAGCCCACCACTATATTATTGTTATTATAAATATAAAACAGGTTTCAGAGACCCAAGGAAAAAGAACAAAAGAAAAGAAAGCTTGGCAGCAAGGGCTAGCGGATCGGCAAGGTGCGCGTGCGGCTGTTCACGCTGGAGATCGGCCGCGGCTACACCCACTTCTGCCCGCTGACGACGCTCACCCCGGGCGTGCTGAAGAAGACCAGGGAGCTGCACATGGCCGTGCGCTTCACCTGCACGGTGTGGGCTAAGATGCACTACAGGTCTACAGCCACCCCATCTCGGTGCTGCAACTGGGCTACCTCCGGTTCGAGGCCATGCAGATGCTGGCGGCACGAGAGGCGAAGAACCAATTAGACTAGAATTGAATCGAACCAAGACTCCAGTTCGTATAAAGAATTAAAGATGGACAATGCGCAGGCTCGAACTGCACCGGCGAGGAGGAGCACGGGCGCGGCGTGGGCCACAACGACGAGGTGGAGCTCATCTGCCGGCCGCTCGCCTCGACGATGACGCAGAGCATGGGACATAGACCGCAATGACGAGGTCGAGTGCGATGACGATGCAGAGGTTATGTGCCAGCCGTGGGCCGCGACGGCAACGAGGAACGTGGCTCACCGGTGGCCATGAGGCCAAGCTCGCACGGGCCACAGGCTGCGATGGCGGGGCAAGGCTCAGTCGAAGACCAGGGGCTGCGACGACAAGGCGGTGCTTGGTCCTCGTCGACCACTAGCCGTGATGGAACGAGGAAATGAACAGATTAGGAGGCGTTCGTCTGGTTAAAAAGATAAAAGCAAAGAAAGAACATTAAAAACTAAAATATACCGGGAAAATGAACGAAGAAAAATGCATTAGCTATCCAGAAATCTCTCAAAACTTTCTTTTTTGAAAAAAAAAATCATACACTCCACGTTACTTAGCTGTGGAGAAAATACTATTATAATTACTATGGTATATCATGTGAAAGAGTTAATAAATATATATAATTAGTTTATGGTAATTCATTGCATAAGGGGTCAAATAAATTCTTTGAGTTGTAAATCATTTTGTTTTTCTAGATACATGGGTTCTGTTATAGGTACATAATAAAAACAATTATATTAAAAAGCCTAGAATCTTATATCATTTAAAGATAAGAAAATATAGGGTATGGAGTCTAATTTTAAAGGTTATTGTAATACATAGTGTTTATATGGTTCGTTATTGTCTCTTCCGTAGCAACGCACGGGCATATTTGCTAGTTAATAATAAAGAGGCAAAATTTTCAGCCCATCTTTTTTCATCCATAAATCTTTTCGTCCATCTATTTTTTGGTCCGTCTCCCTTAACTACCGAACAATAGAGAATTTCTTAACGTGATATGAAGTCCGATTCTAAAATATATTAGATCATGTATGTGATCTGAACTCCTAAGCCATAGATTCAAGTTATGATACGGAGTACCAATCCAAAACATATTGGATCATGTAGGTGATCCAAACTCATATACCATAGATCGATTGAAGTTATGAACTAAACTATATACGTGTTGGTTTCCGTTCAACGTAAATGCATGTTTGTTGTTATAAATTTAAACAAACAATTGGACTGATCGGTCCAACAAACAAGAATTCAAGAACACACCAATAGATAATCCGTCGAGGAGACTCCGTCATGCTCTTCAGCTCTTTGTCGCCGGTAGCCCCTGGTGCTCGGGAAGGACAGGCCGGGGCGTAACAAGCAGCTCGTCGTACGTACAGCGCATCGACGACAGCAAAGTGACGACCGTGAATGCCAGTGACGTATATACGTGTAGGTGACCGAAGCTTTGTGCAACCTATCATGATCCGTGCAACCCATATGAGTTTACGTTCAATGTAAATGCAAAGGCCGGGTCGATGGCTCCCGACA
This sequence comes from Chrysopogon serrulatus, assembly GCA_015844335.1. Classification (NCBI taxonomy): domain Eukaryota; kingdom Viridiplantae; phylum Streptophyta; class Magnoliopsida; order Poales; family Poaceae; genus Chrysopogon; species Chrysopogon serrulatus. Next base: position 149,814 of record JADLZL010007922.1, read on the forward strand.
ACGTGTCAGCATGTGGGCACTACATCTTGCCAAACACCAAGGGATTGGCGAAGGTGTGCGTGTGGCTGAGTTGCGTCATGGAGGTACGGTGTGCCTCGACATCGGCGCGCGTGTTGTTCGACGATAATGCCACATGTAGGGTCGCACGCCAGGCTAATATGCTATGGACAACGCTGACAATCATGGCGAGGGACCACCGGCCCGCAGCTGGACACGGCGTCCGCGCTAGCGAGCGAACGGAGTCCTCGCAATCTAATGACGTTCTTTTTCTCCGACAAAGTCTTGGAGTACAAATTAATACTGGAGTCTAGACCACTGGTGCAGTAGCGGTGCTTGTTTCGTCGTGGTGCGCCAGCTGCTTTTGCCAGCGCCTCAAACGATTACGATCCGCAGTAGTCGTCTGCTGCCACATGTACTAACGACTAACGACGACTTGGGGGCTACGGCCGTTATTGGCCATGGCCAGCAATCGCATGACGATGGACGTGCTGTGGCAGGACGTCCCGTGGCAGTGCGTGTGTGTCGTCAACGTCGCTGGTGGTGTGGGAGGGAGAGATCGACCATATGAACTGTTCCTAGGCCAGCACGTGGTTCGGAGGACGCCGGCAACAGACCGTCGCAGGGGAAGAAGTTCGCCCTGCTGATCGGCATCTCCAAGTAGTTGTTGTTTGCTGACGTCCAACTGTGAGTCGCCGAACACGTACAGCCCCGGGACCTTGCCATTGCCACCCTGCACGAAATCGGACAAGAAAGAGAAGCAGAGAAGAAGGCGACTCCAGATCTTCATTACGACTATTTTCATTAGGAATTCCGGGCAATGGATTGGAGGAGCTGCTTGTTACAACCTCAGAGATCCGACGAATGCATTAGCTAGTTGTATTTGTAGAGGAGTGGAGAGCGGAGAAACTGGCAAATCCAGAAACGGCATGTGTCTTGTCGTGTTTACAATTTTCAGTGTAAAATGTCAAAGGATAGTCATCATAACAGCGACCAATTAAGTCGACAACCACTAATTGCAGCAAAAGCAACACTTCCAGCATGAGTCATCAACTTTTCGACGACACATCCCCGCCAGGTACTGCTTCGCTCGTCGTCTTGCGGGTCTTATTTTGTAGCCGTCCTCCAGTCGCGCTCTTTTGATGGAACTGAAGCGTACCATCATCAAGACCTCCCTGCTCCAGTTGAGCCTTCTCCTTAGAAAGCAGCTCTGCCCTGTAAGATAGGAAAACACAGATAGGGCACACAGTCTCAGTAGAATATATGTAACTCTTAAATTCTCAAAACAAATATATATAGTGCCATGCTCTCGATCGAGAGTGCCCAACGTACAGCTGCCAAACCAACAGTGTGGAACCGTTTTCAAATTAGGAGTGAAACTACACTACAAGATTTTCACCCTATTGCGACATGACCCTATGTGCAACGCAACAAATTGTGTTGTAATAGGGGAGTGTTTCGCAACATTTGTCTAAAATGGTGGCAATAGGGGGACTGTGTTGCCACACAAATAGTATGTTGCAATATTTACATTCATTGTTGTAAGAGGTGAGATCTATAGCAACCTTTTTTAAAATTGTGTTGATATAGGTTCAAAATATTGCCATGATAACATTTCATTGCATTAGTACAGAATGGCGTTGCTAATGGCTGGCGCTCCTGCAACCATATAGAATAGTGTTGCTATTGCTTGAAAATATTGCCACAATTCTTTTGAGTTGTAATATTTCTCCAAACCATTGCAATTAGGTAGCTGTTTATTGCAACTCAATATCAAAAGCGATGCAATAGTATGTTGCTATTGCCACATCTTGGTTGGGTTGTAATATTTCTCACAACCATTACAATAGGTAACTATTTATTGCAACTAAATATCTATAGCAATGCGATAGTATGCTACTATTGCCACAGGTGTTTTTGGTTGCTATCAAATTAGTGCCGTTGTAATATATTATTGTAACACACTATTTCGTGAGCTTTGGGTATAGATAAAGGGCCAAATGAGGGGACATAAATGGTTGCTTTCTTATATGCATCGTCACACTTGTATATTAGTTGTATGGTTATCACAACATGTTAAGTAATTTTTTATTTTGAATACTAGTTGAATACCCATGCATACATAGAATTATATGACATACAACATGGATAGAACATATGTAAAATCCCATGGCATTATAAACTAATACCAAAACACATAATTCATTCCCACAAAAAACACATAATTTATACTGTTTTTTTTTTTGAAATAAAAAGAACTGGTACAATGTTTTTTTTTTTGCTAGACCTAGACAAAGGAATGATCATAACATTTTATTGTTTCTGTTGGAAGATACATAGGTTGAAGAGAACCATCTTGCTTCTTGCAAAATTTTTAGATATATAATTAAAAAATATGTTGGTTAAATATGTTGGTTAAAGGAAAATTATGTACAAAGAAGAATGCTCACCGTCCAAATTGATGTATGATGTGGCAATTTAATATACTATAGCGCATTATATATATATTGCCAACCACAAAATCAATTTACAACCAGGAAACAAATTGATAATTGAAAATGGTTACATTCATTACTTGGTAAATCGGATACTTGGTAAATCGGATTTAGTCATATTACATCTCCAAATAATTTTTTTTTTTTTTTTTTTTGCGACTCATCTCCAAATAATTGTTACACATCAAACTCAACAAAAATACATGAACCTGACATGTCCATGTCATTACCAGGTCCAACCAAGTAGCAAAATAGGCAGCCACATATCCAGTCTATTACCAAAATAAACAGCCACATCCAAGCTATTTGGCATGTTTATGTCGTTTTTCATTTGGACATCCCTAGACGATTCTATAGGAGCATCAGTTTGATTGCTTGGTACAACCTGTCCGCTGTTAGGATCCACACGGGCATAGTACTAATAACATCATGACATAGGTATAGTAGTGTTTTCAACACTGAACAGCATGAAAACCATCAGTGATCAGTTGGAGTTACTCATGACATGGTACTTGTGCTACCTGCTAACACTGAACCTGCCAAAATTCACACTTTCAGTCATACCCCCATTTCGGATTCTTAGTAGTGAGCACCTGCCAGACGTAGCCACTTACTGCTGTTTTCCATATAAAGCTGAAGCTATTGGCTTTGTTTCTAATCATTTCGACAAACATTGGGTCAAATTGTTATATTGTTATACATATGCTTTATGCTGAATATACTTTTATTTTGTCAATTAATTTTGCAGCCTTGCTTTGAAGGGGAACTCATTCTAGACAGTTCCAGATCCATTCAAGCTCTTCCGGCAAGGCATGGCTCAAAACCTTGGTAGGTGTACCTGCTTGTTATTATATGTGCTTAACTATTGGCACATCTCATTTGACCTGCACTAAGATGGGAGACACAGTTGGATAGTTCTAATGCTTTAAGCACTAGATTCATGATAAATAAAAATTGACAAGCTCTTATTGAGGGAATCTAAACAAGCATGTACTTTGTCCTCTTGTTTATATCCTTCCTATTTATTTATTTATTTAGGATGATATCAACTAGTAACTGCAGGGATTACTCATGAAGGTTAATCTCTATAGGAAATAAGGTTTTGGTGACTTGAAAACTGCTTAGCAAGCGATAACATTATTAAGATCGATATAATGCAACTCATACTACTAGGACCAATAAATTTGCCCTTATAAAGTAACATGACTGAGATTGAAAGTTAAAATTACTGGCCTCTCACTGATATAATGCAACATATGACCCGTAAATTACTGGCCTCTCACTGATATAATGGAACATATGACCTGTACATTACTGGCCTCATCGGTATGTTCTGAATCATGCATATAGATATGCTTTGCCTCAATATATATAGTAGTAACAGTACTACCAGGTGCTTTGTATGTCCATTTCATCCTTAATAGGCTTTAGCTATTGCTTCTAATATTAACTAGAGCGTGCCGTTCACTACAGCCAGCTCTGTACTTTAATTACAAATTTTTAGCTACTCAAATGCCACTTTGAGCAGTAGCTAAAAATTTGTAGCCTTGCATCTTTTGCTAATTAAATCTATTGATGTTTGCCTTCAGGTGAAGGTTATGCAAATGAGGCAGCAGGGAGTGTCAAGTGCAGGCTACAGCACTATGCTGAGTGAAGCAATAGGGAGTATCCAAGTACAGGCTATGCAAAACGTAAGTACCGAAGCTAGAGTTTGAGTTGAGTGCACAAGTGATGGGATCATCCAAATCAAGCCAAGCCAAGCTGTAGTGGTGTCTAGGCATCTTAGATTGATGTTTGTAGACAAATTTTTTTATACCTTTGTTTCCATAATGTATATAGTCTAGGTTTAAAATCGGATTGTTTAATTTGAGATGTGAATAAATTAGACAAGTTAATATTTTGGTTTAATGGTTTTATTCAAATACTTTATTGATCTATTGAGTTTCTACTTAATTAATGGTGCTATAATATTGTCCAGTAGCACCAAACCGAAAGCATTGTAACAGTGGCTATTGGCAACCACATTTTTTGTGGCAATATATCCTATAGCAACGAACAATCCGTGTAGTAATAGACACTGCATGTTATAGCAATGACACATTAAACCTGGCAAATGCATATGTTGCCACCACTTTTTGGTGTTGCACACAATCCTTATTGTCACACCCGTTATGTGTAGCAATAGCGACTACACTTTATAGCAACCAAATTTTAGATGTGGCAATTGCACATGTTGCCACCACTTTTTAGTGTTGCGACATAATATTTGTTGCCACACTTGTTATGCGTAGTAATAGCGACTGCACTTATAGCAACCAAATCTTGGACGTGGCAATTTAACATGTTGCCACCACTTCTTGGTGTTGCGACTTAAGTTCTGTTGCCACAATTGATATGCGTGGCAATACATCCTGTTGCAACACACATTCGGTGTTGCTAGTGCACCATTTGCTACGACATGAGCGTGTTGTCATTGCATGGTCTAGCAACACATAAGGCGTTGCATTAGTAGTTGTTACCACACATGCAACCGTAGCAAAATCTAAGGTTGCAACGCCCAATGGGTTGCAACATCACAACTGCATTTGCAACACCGCACAGAAAAATGTTGCGCAAACCTATTGCCACGCAAGCACTTGCAACGCCCGCCAACGCTTTTTTTGTGTTGCTATTGCTACTATTGCAACAATTTTAGGTCTATTGCAACATTTTTAGGGCGTTGAGACAGGGTGGAAATTTAGTAGTGCTAGTAGCCTTATCCAAAACTAATCAAAAGAGCTTGGCTATTAGAAACATAGGCAATCAATGAACAAATGCATTATTGTGTCTTTCTCATCACAAAATTCACACTAATCGCTGCCATGGTATAGGAGCACGTGTGAGCCTAAGAAAAGGTGTGATGGATAGCTAGAATCAAACTTGGTTTACACTAAAAGAAGCCATAAACTAACTAGCATGATGTACATGTATAGTTTTCTAGTGTGATATATACTACCTGACCCACAAAGAGTTTTGTAACCTATAGTCAATTCTGTCAATTAGCCTATGCCACTACAGGAAAATTTAAGGCCACACAAAAGAAACACAATTTTGAGAAGCTTAAATGCAAAAAAGAGTAAGTCAAGAGAAGGTATAGTTTTGGAGATATAAATTTATCCCTTAGTTTAGTTGTCAAAAAGAAACTCCTAGTCCACACTGGAACTCCACGAAGAATATAATCCTGATCACAAAGCCTTACCCGGATCATGATGTTAGACAAGCTACAAAGGCCACCATCAACCAAGGCAACTGTAGTAAGCTATTAAATATCACTACTTAGGCCAACCTCAGTGGAGTGTCAAAGGGGTTTCATTTTCATTTAATGCCGTGACATTTTTTACCAGCAAAATTACTGAGTTGCCAATGTATTGATGAAGAAAGAGAAAAAGAGAGTGTCATCCGGACGACACCCATCTCGCACGACTACCAAGACGATCACACGGCTACCCAGACGATGAAACCCGCGTTGAGAGCACCGAGTTTCATTCCATTCCCTCAGCCGGATCCGCTGCGCGACGCGCGCGAATTTCCCTTCTCGGCTTCCTCTCCCGCCTTCCCCTTCCTTTTATTCGCGCCAAATCCAATCTCCAGCACCACGCTTGAGCACCGGCCTGGACCAAATCGAGTGCGTAGCGGAGAGGCGACATGGCCGGCAGCGGGATGGTGCGTCCAACATCACGTCGAGGCAAAAAGGGCACCAACATCTCCACTTCGTCTCCCACGAGTTCCACGGCCGGTGGCAACTCCTCTTCTCCGCGAGTTCCAGGGTCGCTGCCGGCTGCACCAACACTAGCTGCACCAATGCCCCCTGCACCAACGCCGGGCGGCGCCACCCCAGGCGGGATTTCCCTTCCCCCCTGCAGCCACCGCAGCCATCAATAGAAAATTTGTGGCCCAGATCTGGCGGAAGCACTGGAGAAGGTCACCCACCGCAAGGAAATCATTCTCCAAATATGTGGTAATCTCTTGTATACTTCATGATTTGTCATACTCCTATACGAATAGAATAGAAAACCGAAGTCATAGTTGTTTATAAATTTCTGAAGTACGAATCTGTAGCCATTGGCATTTCTGAATGTGAGGATGCCATCGTATTTTTGTCAAATTGACTATGTAAATATTCAGCAGTGGCCAAATCAATGTAGCAGTACAGACTAGTTGCAAACTTTGCATCAGTTCTTTCAGCGTTTCTGAACCTTTCACTACCGAATTCCGCCCTTTGCCGAGTGTCTGAGGCTTTGCCGAGTGCTTTTCCTTGGGCACTCAGCAAATCGCTCGTTTGCCGAGAGGGACACTCGGCAACAGAAAACACTCGGCAAAGCAACGTTTGCCGAGAGTCAAACACTCGGCAAACGGGGACTCTCGGCAAACAGGCACATTTGCCGAGTGCTAGCTCGGCAAACAGGAGCACTCGGCAAACACGCTGCGCGAGCACACCGTCAGTCATTGCCGAGAGCCAACCGTTAGGCTCTCGGCAAACCTCAGTCTTTGCCGAGTGCCAGGAAGTAGCACTCGGCAAACATGGGTATTTTGCCGAGTGCTACGCACCAACTCTCAAAGCAAACTTTAATTTTTTTGATTTTTGCTCTCCAATTTTTTCTTTAGCCTTTTCACATTAGATTATACTATATTTTCAAATATGGCCTATTTTTTCAGATGATTTACTATTTTCCGAAGTTTATTTCATTTCATTACAATTTTTGGAAAAATACAAATTTGAACTGCACGTGCACCCAATAATGGAATTTAGTGGCTACAAAATTTATATTAACGTTATTTATTGTATATTAGGGGTATCCTAAGACTTTGACCAAAAATTTTAAAGACGTTAGTCACGAAACATGATGTCCCACGTGCGGGCGCACTTGTTTTTTAATTTTAAAAAAGCATATGAATTCAAAAATCATGAAATTTGTCACTTTGTGTCATCATTTCATGCCGAGGCTGTAATAAAAATTTGACAATGTTTCGAGCAAGTTGTCACATCGTTGCATTCGAATCCTACAATCCCAGAAGAAGTTTCATAAACTTCTAAAGTAGCTCGAATGAATCGAACTTCAAATATTTTCGCGGTTGATTTAGATGTCAATACTTTTTTTCATGAGTAAAGTACAGTATAAAAGGGCTCTTGTAAAAATTTGGCAATTTTTTGAAATTGTTTGCTATTTTTAATTTTTTTGAGTTACTCTTTTGCCGAAAGTGGCATAGTGTTTGCTCTCGGCAAACATTGTTTGCCGAGAGCTACCAGCATGGCTCTCGGCAAACGGTTTTATTTTTTAAAAATAGTTTCTTCTTTTGCCGAGTGCCTGTCCAACGGGGCACTCGGCAAAGTTTTAATTTTTAAAAAAATTGTGTTCTTCTTTTGCCGAGTGCCCTATCGAGGCACTCGACAAAAGGCTTAAATTTCCAAAAAAAATTAATTTTTTCTTAAATTTCCAAAAAATAAAATTTTCTTTTGCCGAGTGCCCCTGTCGGTGAGGCACTCGTCAAAACTAAATTTTGAAAAAAATTAAATTTTTTCTTTGCCAGTACGGATTAGGGGCACTCGGCAAAGCGCTACACTTAGCGTTTCACGGCACACACACACAACGCGCGCACACACACACAACGCACACACACCGGCGGGGCTCTTCTTCCCCGAGCCGGCCAGCGCCCGCCCGCGCGCCCGTCGCGCCCGCCCCATATTGCGCCCGCCCCGCCCCGCCGTCACCTCGTCCGCCCGTTCCCGAGCGGCAGCCGCCGCCCGAGCCGCCGTTCGCCCAAAAGCCGCCGTTCGCCACCGCCGCCCGGCCAGACCACCGTTCGCCCGCCCGGCCGGCCCGGCCCGTCGCCGCCACCAAGCGGCGGGGAGGCCGCCTCCCAGCGGGAGGCCCCGCCCCCCCACCGGCACCCCCCCCAGGGGGGAGACCGCCTCGGCCACCCACCTGGGCAGCGGCTAGGGCGCCCCCACGGCCACCAGAGAGGCAGGAAGGAGGGAGGAGGGAGGAAGAGGGAGGAGGAGGGAGGAAGAAGGAGAGGAGAAAGGAGGAAGAAGGAGGGAGGGAGAAAGGAGGAAGAAGGAGGGAGGGAGGGAGGAAGGAAGAAGAAGAGCTCCGTGTCCGCGCCGCTCCTCGTCAGGGTCGTCGTTGTCACCGTCATTGCCCGAAGGTAAAGAGCCGTGCCATGGATTTAGTGTATGTGGTTGTCGGCCATCGAGCCGTCGATGTGGTTGTCCGGCCATCGTGCCGTCGATGTGATTGTCCAGCCATCGAGCCGTTATATATGTCTTATTGCAGGTGTGGGTATTGTCACCGTGCAGGGGAGGTGCTGTCTAAATTTTGAATTAATGATATATGTGCAATTTTATTTTGCAGAGAAGACCCTGTTGGAGCCGCGCTCGAGTTGACCCTGATCGTCTTCGCCGCCGTTGCGGTTACGCACTCGGCGTCGCCGCCGCCATCGCACCGACTCGCCACGGCCCCGCTAGCCTGACTGCACCGCCACCTAAGGTATAACCTCTGTTTCCGTATCAGGGTCGTAGGTCACGTCACCTAGTTAGGCGTCTCCCGTTTGAAAGAGATACGGCTGTAGGTATGCAGATCTTTGCATATCAAAAACCGTATCTCTTTCGAATTGTCCACGTTACTTGGACAGCCCGCGTATGCGTTGTTGGGGTTAGTTTTCGTTGTCTGCTCCGATCGGAGACTGAGTTTTGGCATCACCTCCCTGTTGTTCTCCGGAAACACGATCTCCCTGTCGGGGCGTGTACCGGAGAACGGCGGGGAGGTGCTGCCAAAATTCCGTCTCCAATCGGAGCAGACAACGAAAACTAACCCCAACAACGCATACGCAGGTAGGATTAGGACCTATCATCACCTATTAGTGAGTAGGAGGCCGGTGTAGGTAAAATTGATTGTTATGTTTCTCGCTAATGTATATGTTAGAAGATGGATGATCGTGACTGGATGTACATGGGCCACCCAAGTGATCGTGATTACACAGCTGAATGGATTGACAACACACATTTGTTCTTAGAGCAAGCATTCGGCGAGGCCGCTAAAGGAGCGAGTCGGGTTCTGTGTCCCTGCAGTAGGTGTGCTAATCGGAAAAGGCAATGCAAGGATACCATGGGCAAGCACCTTGTGAAGTATGGGTTTACCCTGGACTATACCCGATGGGTCCACCATGGTGAAGCCCATCGAATGAGAGAGGAGGTGGTGAGAGCACGCGTCGAGGAGTTTGATTCCGATGCCGAGGTAGCAGACATGTTAGATGACTTTCATCAAGCACAGTTCGGTGATGGACGTACGGATGAGGAGGAGGAGTCAGAGGCCACCGTAAAGGCGTTCTATGATATGTTTGCTTCTGTACAGCAACCCCTTCACGGACACACAAAGGTCTCTCAGTTAGACGCCATTGGCCGTCTAATGGCGTTAAAGTCTCAGCTTAGCATGAGTCGAGACGCCTTCGATAGTATGCTGACAGTTGTTGATAGCTTGCTTCCAGAGGCTCACATTCTCCCAAAGAGCATGTACGAGTCGCAGAGACTGCTTCGTGCCCTTAAGATGCCGTATGATCAGATACATGCATGTCCGAATGGTTGCATTCTATTCAGAAAAGAACACGCGGAAGCAAAGTACTGCCCGATGTGCGAAGCCTCTAGGTATCTGGAGGTAGACTCTGTCGATGACCAGAAGAGGCAGCTTGACATCCCCGTGTCAGTTGTAAGGCACCTCCCTTTCATACCGAGGCTCCAACGGCTATACATGACCGAGGAATCCGTGAAAGAGATGACATGGCACAAACATGGCAAACGATACAATCCTGACAAGATGGTGCATGCATTCGATGGTGAGACGTGGACCCACTTTGATGGCATTCATCATGAGAAGGCGAAAGAGGCTCGTAATATCCGTGTTGCGGTTGCGACAGATGGGTTCAATCCTTATGGCATGATGGCTGCGTCCTACTCATGTTGGCCTGTGTTTGTGATCCCCCTCAACCTTCCCCCCGGTGTGTGCATGCAAGCACATAACATAAACGTTGATCATTCCTGGACACCCGGGGAATTATATGGGCGCGTTCATGGAGCCCGTGATTGATGAATTGATCAGTGCCTAGAATGGGGTATGGACATACGACCGTGCTACAAAGAGAAACTTCAGGATGTATGTGTGGTACCTTTACTCTATGCATGACTTCGCTGTGTACGCCATGTTCTGTGCCTGGTGTATTAATGGGAAGTTCTCTTATCCAATCTGCAAGGAAGCTCTGAGGTTCATTTACCTGAAAAAGGGTGGCAAGTTTTCGGCGTTCGACCTGCACCGGCAGTTCCTCCCGCTTGACTATCCATTCATACGAGACATCAAGAACTTCACGAAAGGACTCTGTCGGTGTTTGACCACCGATAGCCTGCCACGGGGTTCCCGTAGCAGTTGATTCGGACCTCGGCGAACGACTAGAACTCGGCGGTTTCACGCAAGAGACACACGGTTTATCCTGGTTCGAGCCCTCGTTGTCGAGTAAAAGCTCTACTCCAGTCGGCTTTGGCCTTTTGCGTTGATTGATGTATGATTGTGTGTTGTTGTCGCCCGTTACAAGAGGGTGCTCTAGCTCCTTTTTATAAGAGGAAAAGAGCCAGAGCTATGGTTTCTAATCCTAGTCGGATCCATAGGAAGTGTTCTGTTCTGATTACAGAGGTTACTTTCTATTTGCCTAACTAGGATGATCTCTGTTCTATTCGGATCCGTCCTTCTTGCTCTTGTCCTGACGGGATCCACGCTGGTGAGTAGCCGTCTGTGTCCCGTATCGACAAGCCCCCGAGCATTTCGAAGTAGAACTCGGGGAGCGCCTTGCTTCCGGAGTGATGCTTCGAAGTGGTCTAGCTGAAGAATTGTTCCCTTTCGTGCGCCGTAGGTGCACTCATTGAGTGTAGCCCCCGAGCCTCTTGCTACTTATTTATAAGTAGCTGGAGGATCTTGAGAAAAAAGAAAAAGTTGAGGGTGTATGCCCTGTAGCCCCCGAGCCTTCGTCTGAGTTGTTTTTTGTCAGAAAAGAAGTCGGGCGATGGCTTTTGGTTGACGTGCGCCCATAGGCGCACTCAATGAGTGTAGCCCCCGAGCCTCTTGCTTTTTGGAACAAAGAGCTGGAGGGTCTAGAGTAGTATGATGGCTTTGAAATTGTAGCCCCTGAGCTTGAATTCTTTTCCTCAAAAGTAGTCGAGTGGTGGCTTTTTGACTGACGTGCGCTCATTGGCGCACTCAATGAGTGTAGCCCCCGAGCCTCTTGCTCTTTGGAACAAAGAGCTGGAGGGTCCCGAGTAGCATGATGGCTTTAAAGTTGTAGCCCCCGAGCTTTTTCCGAGTTGTCCTTAGCTGCAGTCTCCGAGCTTTTTCTGAGTTCTTCTGTGTAGGAAACGGACAACGGCTCGTGACTTTGCTTTTACTGTCCTTTATGTACGCTTTTTATGGTTTGGGCGTTGGCGGTATTTGGTGGTATAAAGGCTTTTTCTTGTCTTTGGGATATGCACGGAATATACTCTTCTGTTGCTCTCTTTACTGCCTTCTTTTATTGTCCTTGTCAATGCTTCTCTGAATTGGTGAGCTTGGTCCATGTACACCGATCTTGGCCTATAAATTGCACTTCCCTTTTGGTTGTTTTCAGAGTCTTATAGTATGTTCTTTCTGTTTTTGTGACAATGATAGTTTGCGAGGTTGAACAGCCCCCGGGCTTCTTTCTTGTTCTTCCAGTATGGTCTATTTAGTGGGTAGAAGAATTCTTGAGATAGGGATTAGAGGCAGACTAATCCCGGAGTAGCATTGTGATTGGAGGCTCGTTCTGGTAGGTAGAAGAAGTCTTGAGATATGCCTTATGTTGGGTCATTTTGCACTCTTAGTTCTTCTTTTCCACTCTGCCAGACATATGCTCTGCGTGGGAAGGTTGCCGATCCACACAGTCCTCTAGCTGTGCGGTGCAAAGCGATGACCGCCAACGCAGCTGGAGCCCTCTTGTTCACATGGGGTCCGATTCAACTTGTAATTTGGAGAGGCCCGATGTGATGCTTGAGAAGTCGGTGCTACTTTTAGCGATCTTAGATGCCTTTGTGTTGGTGTATCTAGGTTGCTTTGGATCTGCTCGGCCCGGACTGTCTCAGAGGTAGTCTGGGTCGGCAATGGCTATCACCTTGGTTATCTGGGGATTCTGCGTAATTGTTTTCTATGGCAGAATTCCACTGGGTTCCTTGTAGCTGTTGCTTTGGTTTTTTTTTTGAATTCGATGGGTCTTGTAAGACTTGTAACCTTGTATCCTGTAATATTGAAGAATATTTGATCCTGCAATGATCCGAGTTGTTTTGTCCTGAGTTTATGGTTGTCCGCCTTTGAGCCGACTTGTTTTTGATTGATATGAAGACTGTATATCTTTTAGTAGACTTGTTTTGGCTCAGAAATTGATTGGCTTCCTTCGATTTGGAGTTGTTGGTGGCCGTCTTCTTTTTTGTGTCGACTTGTTATGATAATATTGGCAAAGCTACCTTTCCTTGTAACGGCACAATACTTTACCGTTGGTGGGTAACGGGATACGGACCGTTATCCCGTGATTTAAGGGTTTACTGGGCCTTTCCTGTTACTGCGCCTTGTATCCGTTGGCCTTTTTACCGTTGCCCCTTAAGTGGGCCTTTTAAGACCAGTCTATAAATTATTAGCGGTTCTTGTTCTTCTTCTTCACCTTGCCTTTGCCTCCCCGAAACCCTAGCGCCGTAGAAAAAAAAAATTCCCCAAATCTTTGCTCTTGCATTGCCGCCACGCATCCTCCTCTTAGTTTGGGTGCTTGATTCGTTGTATGGGAAGGAAGAAGGTGGCCTCCAAGAAGTCGGTAGTTGAGAAGTCTGTTCTTGAGGAGGAGGTCGACGAGCAGCTGAATCCCGAGTTTGCTGCTATGAAGGCCATCGCAAAGAACTTCCCCGCCCCGACTACCCAGGAGAAGCATCTGGTTGAGCTGCAGGACTTGGGTATGATCCAGCCTAAGGAGTTCTCTAGTTGGGTTGCGCCTGGTGAGCATCGTGTCCCCGTTCCTCGTCCAGGGGAGATTGTGCTTTTTGTTTCTTTTATTCGTGCCGGGCTTTGTTTGCCGGCTTGTTTCTTCCTCCATCGTTTTCTTCGCTTCTTTTCCATCTCTCTTCATGATCTTACCCCGAATGGGGTTCTTCATCTTTCTGTTTTTGTCCATTTTTGTGAGACTTTCCTTGGCATTCCTCCCTCCCTCAATTTATTCCGTTTTCTTTTCCGTCTCAAGCCGCAGCCCCGCAATGATTCCCTCCACACCCTTGGTGGATGTGGGATCCAATTCCGGCAAGGGCGTAAGTCGAGCCACTTCTTTGAGTATGATCTTGTTGATTCCGTGAAGGATTGGCGGTCTGAGTGGTTTTATTTGGTAATCTTGATGGTGGTCTTTGGTGCTCCGGCACTCCAAACCTACTCGGGGGTTCCGCCTGTTTCTAATGATCGGTGGGAGAGAGAGCAGCTCACTTCTGCCGAGTTGTCTCTTCTTGAACCTCTTTTCGATAGGATTAGGTACTTGAAGCAGAATGGCTTGTCCGGTTTTGCTATTGTAACAAGTTACCTCCGTCGTCGAGTGCAACCTTTGAAGGCGCGTGAGAACTTTGGCTTTGAGTACTCGGGCGCCGAGGATCCCTCTCGTATGGTGGCCACGCGACCGAAGTTGTCGGATGAGGAGACGCTTGTCCGTCTCAGGAAGATTTTGAAAGGCGCGTCGGTGGTCCCAATGATTGGTTTCGAGTACTCTGGCGATAATCCTCCCCTGCTTTGTGAGTATTTCTTCTTATTTGTATCTGTATTTCGAGTTCTTTTTTTTGACTGAGATTGACTAGTTTCTTGTCTTTTTTGAAGCCTTTTGGCGGGGATTTTAACGTTGATGCCTCCCTTTATGTTGATGGGGGAAATTGCCCCTCTTCCCGCTCCTCGGGCTGATCTTGGTCGTCAGGTAATTGAAGACCGAGTTGTTTTTACAGTATTTCTTTGATGGAGCCTTCTCTTCAGTATGTTCCTTATCAGCCGGTGGCCCTTCCTCGAGCTACTCGTGCGGTGCTAAGAGACCTCTGCTGAGAGATTCTTCTTCTTTCTTGGCTCAAAAACGGGTGCGTTCTTCTCTTTCTCCTCAGCCATCAGGTAACCTTTTGATAGGTGAGAGGTTGTTTGGTTTTACTTTTGCTCGCTCTTTTTGGAAAGTAGTCTTGATTCTTCTCTTTGGTAGGCGGTGTATCTGTTCTTCTTTTTGATGATGAGGCTGAGGATGTTGATGATTCTCCTCTTCTTCATCGGTAAGTGTTGTCTTCTTGGTTTTGGTGTGTATACTTCTTTGCTCTTTTTAACTTTGACTCGGCTCTCTGTAGCCCCAGTCGACTTCTTCTCAACCTCCAGTTTTGGGACCCTTGCCGGGTCCTGCTCCTTCGTCTGTTAGGGTTGTTGGTGGATCTGGAGCAGGTCATGCCTCCTCCACCGCCTCGGCCTCGTATTGCTTTCCGTCGTCCTTCTAAGTAAGTTTTTCTTCTTTCTGACTTCTTTTTTATTTTCTTGCATTATTTGTCTTTGACTTTTTTGGTTTTTGTAGGTTATCTGCTGCTGTTTCTTCTGCTCCGGCTTCTGACTCTGAGAAGACGGAGAGTGTTGGTGTGGTGGGTTAGGTGCCTTTGCCTGACCCCAATCCTGCTGTGGAGTCTACCCTTATGGTGACTTCTTCTTCTGCTGCTGGGACTTCTTCACTACTGGCTGCTCAAGCGGTTGTGGCGACTTCTTCAGGAGCGGACAAGTTACCATTTGCCCAACCCCTAACTTCTCCTCATCCTAGGGTTGGGTGTTCTCCTCCTTTGTCTCCTTTTTACCCTCCTTGGAATTCTGTCCATGATTTGAAGCTGATGCAGGATCTGGAGGAAGACCTCAATCTGAGTTCTCGCCTGCAGGAGTATGTCAGTGATTCTGACCTCTTTTTTGGCTCGTCGAGTCTCAAAAGAAGTTGTTGGATGAGTTGGCTTGAGCGGCGGGCGCTTGATGAGGGCGTCAAGGGCGTCAATCCTCGAGAGAGGCGCCTTGAGAGCTCAAGTGGTTCTTTGCCGTTGAATCGAGAAGAAGACTTCTCGAGATCTTCAAGGTACTTGTAAAATATATATATTTTGCGTATAATTCTGTTATTGCTTTTTATTTCTGACTTCTTTCTGCTTCCCTTTGCAGCTTTGAAGAAAAAGTACTCGGAGGAGACTGAGGCTTTGAAGCTTGAAGTAAAAACCTTTCGTAATGAATCAGAGAAGGTAAAGGAGGATCTTTGAGGAAACTTTGGCCCAGGCTCGGTGATTAGGCGTGGTGCTGATCGAGATCTTTTTGCAGGCTAAGGCATCGATTGAAGATTTGTTTGCTCGCCTTTGAAGGTTTCGGATGACAGGTGGTCAGCCTTTGCGAAGCTACGTGCAAGGACTTGCCACTATCTTTGAGGAGGCTGAAGATGCCGGGTTCGACTTGGGTTCAGTTCCTTCCTCGACTGACCGAGCGGACCATCAATTTTGCCAAGGATGCAGTGTTGCTTGGCGTTCAGGGTGTTTTGGCTCGCATCCGAGTGGTTGACCCCAACTTTCCTCTTGGTAGAGTGATGGATGGGACTCATACTCCTGAGGATGAACAAGCACTCGCGGAATCTGAAGCTGCAGTCCTGCCCTTAGCTCAGGAGTTTACTGATCTTGTAGAGATTACGCCAGTGCGTGCTGATGATGGTGATGATCATCAGTAGTGAACTTCTTTATTGTAATGAAACTTTGATGCCTTCCCGGATAATAAAAAGAATTTTCTTTCTTGAATCTTGGTCAAATATCTTGTTCTTGCGACCTTTGAATATCTTCTTTATCTGTCGCATTCTTTTTTTGGTGTTGTGAATCCATCTAAGAATAGTTAATGTTGTAGTTGTTTTCAATGATTAGTTCGGACCGTAGGCCCTCATCCGAGTTCTTTCTCTCAAGAAGTCGGGATAGGTCGAGCTTTCTCTTGGCTCTCATCTAGTCCTGAAAAGGAGCTAGGATAGGGCGAGTGTTGACTTCTTTTAGCCTTACTCTCATCGGTGTTGTGAAAACAACCCGGAATAGTTGGGCTCAGGCTAGGTTGTAGCCATTTTGCACTTCAACAAATAGTTCGGACCGTAGGCCCTCATCCGAGTTCTTTTTATCTAGAAGTCGGGACAGGTCGAGCTTTCTTTTTGCTCTCATCTAGTCCTGAAAAGGAGCTAGGATAGGCCGAGTGTTGACTTCTTTAGCCGTACTCTCATCGGTGTTGTGAAAACAACCCGGGGGGTCGAGCGTTTTTTGCTCTCATCGGGGTTTGCCCGGGAGGTCGAGCGATTTTTTGCTCTCATCGGGGGGTTTGGGGGGGGGTCGAGCGATTTTTTGCTCTCATCGGGGTTTGCCAGGGGGGTCGAGCGCTTTTTTGCTCTCATCGGGTTTTGCCCGGGAAGTCGAGTGCTTTTTTGGACTGTAGGTCCTTATTCGAGTTCCGTACTCTAGAAGTCGGGATCAGTTTGGGAAAGAAGCTGGGATACTGTAATCTTTCTTATGAATCTTTGTTGAAGGAAGTAGTACATGTCTAGGCGTAAAATCGTCGTAATTGAGAGATGTGCCATGAATTTTTTATTGGGGCTCCGTCTTCAGTCATCAGTTCGTAGGATCCTGGTCCTGTTACTTTTGTTACTATGAAGGGACCTTCCCATGGGCTGAGTAGTTTGTGTCTTCCATCTGGTTTTTGTATTTTCCTGAGAACTAGATCGCCGGCTTGTAAGGTTCTTGGTTGAACGCTTTTGTCGTAATATCTTCTCAGTCCTTGCATGTATCTTGCTGATTGTAGGGTTGCATTGACTCTGACTTCTTCTAAGCTGTCGATTTCTAGTCTCCTGGTTTCCTCTGCTTCTCCTTCGTTATATTGCTCAATTTTGGGGGATGTCCATATTAAGTCTGCTGGTAATACGGCTTCTGATCCGTATACCAAGAAGAAAGGTGAATAGCCCGGTTGCTCGCCTTATCTCGAGTTCTTAGTCCCCGGACTACTTTGGGTAGTTCATCTATCCATTTTGCTCCGTAATCTTTGAGGTCTTCATATAATCTTGGTTTTAATCCTGCCAAGATGAGTCCGTTGGCTCTTTCTACTTGACCGTTTGCTTGAGGATGAGCCACTGATGCATAGTCAATGTTGAATCCGCAGTCTTGAGCCTAGCTTTTGAATTCATTAGCTGTAAATGGTGATCCTAGGTCTGTAATTATCCTGTTTGGCATCCCAAATCTGTGCATAATTTCTTGGATGAACTCTTGTGCTTTGGCTGAGCTGTATTTTACTAATGGCTTGTATTCTATCCATTTGGTGAACTTGTCGATGGCCACGAAGATGTACTCGAACCCTCCTTTGGATTTCTTAAGTGGTCCGACTTGATCAAGCCCCCAGCATGAGAACGGCCATGCTGGTGGTATGCATATTAGATTGTGAGCTGGAACGTGTGCTTGTCTTGCAAACATTTGACAGTTTTTGCGTATTTGACTAGTTCTTGGCGTCTTTTAATTTGTTGGCCAATAGAATCGATCGAAAAGCTTTTCCGACTAGTGTCCTTGAAGATGCATGATTTCCGCAGACACCCGAGTGCATTTCTAATAATATTTCTTTCCCCTCTGTTGTTGGTACGCATTTCAATAATACGCTTTGATGATCTTTGCTCTTTTGTAAAGATTATCTCCTACTAAGACGTAGTTTTTGCTTTTTCTGATTACCCGAGTTGCTTCTGTTTTATTTCCAGGTAACTTCTTTTCCTTGATGTAGTCTATGAATACTTGCATCCATGTTGAGTTGTCTGTGCTGATCATTAGAATTTGCTCTTGTTACGTCTTCTTTTTTCGTCTTCTTTTTTTGTCGACTTGATAGATGGTTTGTTTAATTCTTTTACAAAAACTCCAGCGGGTACTTTTGCCCTATCTGAGCCTAGTTTGGCTAACACATCAGCTGCAACATTTGAATCTCGTAATATATGATGTATTTCTAGACCTTGAAAATTCTTCTCAAGCTTTCTGATTTCTGTGCAATAGGCATCCATGTTTTCCTTGGTGCAATCCCATTCTTTATTGACTTGGTTGACTACTACTGCTGAATCTCCGTAAACTAGTAATCTTTTGATTCCAAGTGATGTTGCAACTTGTAGGCCATGGATGAGTGCTTCGTATTCGCTTCATTGTTGGTAGCTTGCCAAAAAATTTGTAGAACATATTTGAGTTGTTTTCCATCGGGTGCGATAAGTAATACTCCTGCTCCTGCCCCTCCTAGTTTTAGAGATCCATCGAAGTACATTTTCCAATGGTCTAGGATGATGTTTGGAGTAGGTTGTTGTATTTCGGTCCATTCCGCAATGAAGTCGGACAATGCTTGAGATTTGATTGCCTTTCTTTGTGTAAATTCTATTTTGAGTGCTCCGAGTTCAACTGCCCATTTTAAAATTCGTCCTGTTGAGTCTCGGTTTCTTAGGATGTCCCCGAGTGGAAAATCTGTTACGACGACTACTTTGTGATCTTCAAAATAATGCCTGAGCTTCCTTGAAGTTATAAGTATTGCGTAGAGTAGTTTTTGCACGTGAGGATATCTCACTTTTGATACTTGTGAGTACTTCACTTATGTAGTATCTTGGCCTTTGTACTTTGTAGATGTGTCCTTGTTCTTCTCTTTCAACCACAATAGCCGTGCTTACTATTGAAGTAGTTGCAGTAATATAGAGCATGAGGTCTTCGTCTTTCTTTGGTGGTACTAATACTGGAGATGTGCTGATGTATGCTTTTAGTTTGTCGAAGGCTTCTTGTGCTTCTTTGTTCCAGGTAAATTTGTCTGCTTTCTTTAGTAATTTGAAAAAAGGTAAGCCTTTTTCCCCCAGTCTAGAGATGAATCTGTTGAGTGCTGCCATGCAACCTGTTAGTTTCTGTAGATCCTTGATATCTGCTGGTTGTCCCATGTCGGTTATTGCCTTGATTTGTTTTGTGCTTGCTTCAATTCCTCTTTGGCTGACCAGAAATCCGAGTAGTTGTCCTGATGATACGCCAAATACACATTTGTTGGGGTTAAGTTTCCACTTCCATCTTTTGAGATTGTTGAAAGTTTGTTGTAGATCTTCAATCAGAGAATCTGAGTTCTTTGTTTTGACGACTACGTCATCTACATATGCTTCCGCGTTCTTTCCAATTTGATCTCCTAAACAAGTCTGGATTGCTCTTTGGTATGTTGCTCCTGCATTTTTGAGTCCAAAAGACATTGTTTTGTAACAATAAGCGCCGAAAGGTGTAATGAAAGAAGTTTTGCTTTGGTCTTCTTCTTTTAGTGCAATCTGGTGATATCCCGAGTAGCAATCTAGAAAGGATAAGAGAGCTGATCCTGCTGTTGAATCCACTATCTGATCAATTCTTGGTAATCCGAAAGGGTCCTTTGGACAGTGTTTGTTAAGGTCCGTGTAGTCGACACACATACGCCATTCATCTGTGTTCTTTTTGTGTACCAGAACAGGATTTGCCAACCCGATCCCGAGTGTAAGATTTCTTTAATGAACCCCGCTGCTAGTAGTCGGGCTATTTCTTTTTTATTGCTTCCTTCTTGTCTGGTGAAAAACGTCGTAGTCTTTGTTTGATTGGTCTTGCTCCTTTGTTGACTTCAATTTTGTGCTCAGCCAACTCCCTTGGGACTCTGGGCATATCTGCTGGTTTCCAGGCAAATATATCCTTGTTGTCCCGTAAGAAGTTGGTGAGCGCGAGTTCCTATTTGATAGGCAGGTGTGCGCTGATTGTGGCAGTCTTTGATGGATCACCTGTTCCTAGATCAATCTTTTTGGTGCCCTCTCCTTCAGCTGTGGTGAGTATACTTTGTTTTTTGGCTGGTATCTCTAGTTCTTCTGTTCTTATTTCTGCTATTGCCGAGTTGATTTCACCTTGTACTTTTGAGGATATCTGTATTGCTTGTACATCGCATTCGTAGGCTCTTTTTAGGTCTCCTCTGAGAGAGAGTACTCCGTGTGGTCCTGGCATCTTGAGTAGTAGATATGGATAGTGTGGTATAGCCAAGAATTTCGCTAGTGCTGGTCTTCCTAATATCGCATGATATGATGATTCAAAATCTGCTACTTCAAATTTGATGAGTTCTGTCCTGTAATTTGTGGGAGTTCCAAATGTTACTGGAAGTGTAATCTGTCCAAGAGGCATAGCTGGTCTCCCGGGTACTATCCCATAGAAAGGTACGCTTGTAGGTGTGATCATTTTTGAGAATTCTGTTCCCATTTTCTTCAGGGTGTCTGCAAATATGATGTTGAGTCCTGCCCCCCCATCGATGAGTACTTTGGTTACTGTTATGGCGGCGATTGTTGGTCCGAGTACTAATGGATATAGCCCTGCGTTCCCAACACTTGTCCATTGGTCTTCTCGTGAGAACTGAATTGGATATTGTGACCAGTTTAAATATCTGGGTGTTGCTGGCTCTGCTGCCATGATTGTTCGCCAGGCAAGCTTGTCTTCTTGTTTGCTCCTAGAACCGGGTACTCCTGAGAATATTACTGATACTGTTGCTCTTGGATTTTGAAAACCGTTATCGGTTGTGTTGTCTTCTTCTTTTTTCTCTTTGTTTTCTTCCTTGTCTTGTTTGTCCTTTCTCATATATTTTTCTTGAAAGATGCGACACTCTCCCATTGGGTGGATTCCTGTTGGATGATAGATGCATTTCATGTTTTCGAGGTCTTCAAATCTTCTTGCCGGGTAGAATTTCTTTCTTTCGGTGGATGCCACCATGTTATCAGAATATCTCTTTTTGTTGTGGAATTCTTGTCTGTTGTCTTGAATGTTCCATCTTCTTGAGTTGTCTTGATACCTTGAGTTATCCTGGTATCTCGAGTTGTCTTGATAACCCGAGTTGTTTTGGTTGTTCCATCTTGTGTTGTTTTGATCGTTCGAGTTGTTTCTTACATGCGTGTTGTTTCTCCTTTCTGAGTTGTTTCTGTTGTCTGGAAATCTTTCTTTTGTCTTCTCTTCTGCTGTAATCATCTTTTCAACTGTTCTTTTAAACTCCTCATTTGTCCGAGGGTTTTCCTTGCAGAAATCGTGAAACATCCATCTTACTTTTAAGCCGTATGAAAATGCTTCTATTACTTCTCTCTCGGTGATGTCATGTACTTGTGCTCTGAGTTCTCCAAATCTTCTATAGAAGTCTCTGAGGCTTTCTCCTGGATTTTTCTTTAAACCTTTCAACTCGGCTTGCGTTATTGCGTGGATCAGTATCCCTGCAAAATTCTCGCAAAATGCTTTTTGGAGGTCGCCCCATGCTTTGATAGATCCGGTCGTAACTTATCGAACCACTTTGGAGTGGTAATGTTTCCAGGGCCATTGGGAAAAATAGTGCTTTTATATCGTCATCGCCTCTGGCTAGTTCTATAGATTGAGAATAAATCATAAGCCATTGCATTGGCTCAGTCTTGCCGTCATATTTTGAATGATTGGATGGTTTGAATTTGTGAGGTAGTTTGACTGTGAGTAGTCTTCCTGCGAAGCAAGGAAATCTGTCGGGTACTTTTTAAGTGCGTAGTCGGAATCTGCCCGGGCTGTCGTATCTTGAAATAATTACGTGGGGGACTTCGGGTGGTGTCGGAGATCTTCCCCCTGTTTTCCCTTGTTTTTTTTCTGTCCAATCGTGATGAGGTTGAGCTCTTCTCTGATGATTTGGAGTTGATAATCTTTCAAAAGCGGAAATCCTCCGAGTTCTTTGACTTGTCTGTTCAGATGGTATGTGTTGGGGAGGTACTCGGTCGTCTTGTATCCTTTGCGCGGTATCCCTGAGTAAACTTCTAAGCCTGGCTTGTTCTTCACTTGGTTGTTGTATGGCGTCGATTTCATTGATTAGTTCTTGTATCTTGTTAATAGGATCAAGTCTTGTCCTTGCCGTAGCTCATCTTTCTTTGGCTTCTTTTTCAGCTCTTTTTTGATTGTACTCGGCTAGCTCTTCTTCATATTTGCGCCATGCTTCTCTTCGTTCATGAACTCGGTTCCTTCTTCCTCCTTTTTTTTCTTGTTTCTTCTTTCTCTTCTTTGCTTTCGTCTGTCGGTCTCTCCTTCTCTTGTGACGGAATTTCTTTGGAATGTCGGCTTCGATTCTTTCTCGAAGATCGTAGTCGAGTTGGACTGGTGGTACTAGAGGTCGCCTTATCATGAAGACTTCTTCGTGCGTATTGGGTGGATGGTCGAGTTCTTCTCCTTCTAGAGGTTTACCGTATTGAAAAGGAAGGAAGATAGAGAACTTATCTTGTTTGAAGATGCCCCATTGGTCGAGGTTGTAAGACTCCATTGCTTTCTGAGTGATATTCTGATATATCCGTGCTGAGTTGTTGAAGCCGTAGTGAAAAGAACTCGGCTTGTCTTGTATATTTGGGTCTCCAGCTTCTTCTGTGAGCTTGAGTCTTGAAAAAATTTCTTGTATCTTTGGCTTGGGTTCTCGAAGTAGTCGACCATGGAGAATTCCTTGTTCGTGCGCCCGCGGACCCAGCTTCCGAAAACGAAGGTTGATCCCGTCGAAAAAATCATCATATGTAGGTCCGTCGAGCCTTTGACGTTGATTTCGCCGTAAGCCCCTACCTGGCGCGCCAGCTGTCGGTGTTTGACCACCGATAGCCTGCCACGGGGTTCCCGTAGCAGTTGATTCGGACCTCGGCGAACGATTAGAACTCGGCGGTTTCACGCAAAAGACACACGGTTTATCCTGGTTCGAGCCCTTGTCGTCGAGTAAAAGCTCTACTCCAGTCGGCTTTGGCCTTTTGCGTTGGATTGATGTATGATTGTGTGTTGTTGTCGCCCGTTACAAGAGGGTGCTCTAGCTCCTTTTTATAAGAGGAAAAGAGCCAGAGCTATGGTTTCTAATCCTAGTCGGATCCATAGGAAGTGTTCTGTTCTGATTACAGAGGTTACTTTCTATTTGCCTAACTAGGATGATCTCTGTTCTATTCGGATCCGTCCTTCTTGCTCTTGTCCTGACGGGATCCACGCTGGTGAGTAGCCGTCTGTGTCCCGTATCGACAGACTCGTGGTGACGGACCCTCCGCCCCAGATGTTGACTGCTGCCGAGGTTCGTGAAAGGATAGAAGCCCTTGAGCTCAACTCAGAATGTGATGGGTTTGAGAGGTATGGTCTGCAACATATGTGGACGCATAAGTCGGGCTTGACACGGCTTCCCTATTTTGATGACATTCTCCTTCCGCACAACATTGATGTAATGCACACTGAAAGGAATGTCACCGAAGCACTCTGGGGAACAATCATGGACATTCCTGAAAAGTCGAAGGACAACCCTAAGGCTAGAGTGGATCTGGCAATGTTGTGCGACAGACCAAAGTTAGAGATGAAGCCTCCTAGACACGGCAAGACATGGACAAGGCCTTCGGCCAATTATATATTGAAAAGGCCACAAAGAAGGGAAGTTCTAGAATGGATACAGACTATAATGTTCCCTGATGGATACGCAGCTAATTTGAGGAGAGGAGTGAATTTAAAAACTCTGCGAGTCTTAGGGATAAAGAGTCATGACTACCACATCTGGATTGAACGCCTTCTCCCAGCGATGGTTCAAGGCTATTTCCCTGAGCATGTTTGGCTAGTCATGGCAGAGTTGAGCTATTTCTTTCGTCAGCTATGTGCCAAGGAGATATCTCGGACCGTGGTTGTAGACCTAGAAAAAATGGCACCCGTTTTGATCTGTAAGCTAGAGAAGATATTTCCACCGGGCTTCTTCACTCTGATACAGCATCTGATTTTGCACCTCCCATATGAGACACGAATGGGGGGCCCGTGCAGTTCCGTTGGTGCTATCCAGTCGAGAGAGGTCTAAAGGTTCTTCGGAAGAAATACAGAAACAAAAACAAAATCGAGGCTTTCATGGCAGAGGCACATATCCTCGAGGAGGTGTCCAACTTCACAACAACTTATTATAGTGACAACCTCCCGAGCGTGCATAACCCTCAGCCTCGTTACAATGATGGTGGAAATGAGTCGAACCTCAGCCTTTTCCGAGGTCAACTCGGAAGCGCGAGTGGATCGACAAACAAGATCTTTCAATATGAAGAGTGGCGCGCTATCATGTTCTATGTGTTGACCAACCTCGATGAAGTGGAGCCATATATTACGTAAGTTGTGAACGAACTTGTTCCATACGCCATCATTATTTCTTGCATCTAACTCCTATATTCTCGTTGGTATAGGGAATTTCTTCATGAATACTGGCGTCAATCGCGCCCTCCTAGCTCGCAGAAAACGGATGCCCTTCTTAGAAACGGTGTGGGAAGTGGAAAACCTGAATTCATTTCATGGTTCAAGAAGAAAGTACCATCCAATTTAGCTCGTATTTAGTTACATCTTTCGAGTTGCATGCCAACCTTTTGTACGTGGCTTTGGCTTGCAGGCCCAAATTGATACGACTATGACTCCCGAGTTGAGACAGGTTACCGATGGTTTTGGCTTTAGGGTCAAGTCATTCGTTGGTTATGATGTCAATGGATATCGCTTCCACACAACGGGCTACGAGCAGCTTCACCCGAACTGAAGAATGACAAGTTCTAGTGTTTTTACGCCCGGCCAAGATGGGGTCGAGTATTATGGAAGAGTGCAAGATATATACGAGATTAGTTTTTATGGTTCAACGCCACTTACTCCTGTCATATTCAAATGCCACTGGTTTGATCCTGCAGTAACGAGACGGACCCATTCTCATCTTGGTCTAGTCGAGATTCGATAAGATCCCACCCTACCCGGAGACGATGTGTATATTGTGGCCCAACAGGCGACACAAGTTTATTATCTCCCTTATGCGTGCCAAAGCAACGAGCACCTGAAGGGTTGGGATATTGTGCATAAGATATTGCCACACGGCAAATTACCTGTCCCAAACGATGACGATTATAACTTCAATCCAAACACATATGAGCGAGAGTTCTTTCAGGCAGAAGGGCTAGAAGGGAGGTTCGAGATAGACTTGACCGAAGCGATAGAAATGGAAGTTGGCCCAGAAATGGTTGATGATGAGGACGATGGAGATGAGCTTAAAAATGTGAGAGACTTACAAATGCTTGAGCGACATCGGTTAGGCAACGACGACGAAGACGACAATCCTCCATTGGACGGGGATGAGTACTTTGACATGTTTGATACTGCGACGATGAGGCTTATGATCCAGCTAATCCTGATCATGAAGATTATACTTAAGACATGTAATGCTATTTATTTATATGTTACCTTATGTTATAATTCTGTTATCAAATACATGCATATTATCTTTGTAAGCCTGTGTTTTGTTTATTTAACCTAATTTTCTAATCATGTCTTATTTGTTCTTGTCAAATGCAGGTGCTTCATTGAAGATGGTGGGCAGCCGGTCGATGAACCTGGCCGCGTTGTACAGTCGGACACGAGCTGCAGTGACGGGTGCAGCTCAGGGGACGGAGAGCAGGAGGCGTGGGCGGAGGAGCAGGCGCACGAGGGAGCCGTCGCCTCCTCCCCCGCTGCGTGAGCAGGAGGACGAGCAGGAGCAGGACGAGGCTGAGGGGGAGGAGGAGGTGATAGCTCCCCAGACGGACGAGGAGGAGCAGGAGGAGCAGGACAGGGACGAGGAGGAGGAGGACATGGTGGGTGCTGGTTCTACTTCTTCCAGTACCTCGTCGGGTGTGTACTTGCGCGGTCCCGCGAGTCTCCCTCCAGTACCGCACCCGATGAGGCGGCTGGTGATTCGCCCTGAGGGGCAAAAGTAAGTAACTTTCATGGTATTACTATTTCATATGACATATTGACATGTTGAATTACAAACTAATGCTATTGGTTAACCACTTTTTTTGAACCTGGTGGTTGTGGTGCGGGGTGAGCACTCACGCCCACCAAATGGCATCCCTGGGTCTTTCTCTGAAGCAGCACTACCCCCGGCCTTTGGTGACGTACGCCGGGAATGAGGAGCCTGCTGGACCTTCGAGCAGCACTACGCCGTTGCCGCGGATCCGGATTATCCCAGCAAGGCGGTGCGTGTCTTGCGGGAGTTCTGGGTAAGTCTTTCACCCAGTACTAGTAAACTTAATGCATCACATTCATTGCACTTATCTTCAAATAAGAAATTGATCCTTTATGTTTTGCGTGTAGACTTTTTTTTCAAATGCGAGGAGGGATACGAGGGGACGGGGCCGAGGCCCTGCGTCACTAGGTCCTGCAAGAAGCTCGTCACCGACTTGCACTACGAGGCGCGTCTCTAGGCCATCATCACTTACCATGGCCTCAACCTTGGGGAGAAGGTCAACAAAACACAAGCGAGGACGATGAGGCTGACCCAGGACCAGTACCTCGTGGTATATAAAGGATATTACCTTTCAGTTTACACATGTGTACTTTGATCTATTTATATGACCACGTTGTGACGTGCAGACTTGCCCCTGGTGGTGCTCCCCCCACCGCGACTGCTGGGAGCGGATCGTGGATAGGTGGTGCGGTCCGGAGTGGGAGGAGACCCACAACGCTAAACGGGAGTGCCGCTTGATGATGCCTGACGTATCGCACCATCAAGGCGGCCACAACCTCACCGGATACGCAAACGCCTGGGTAAGCTAAATCGATGATTCCTCCCTCACTAACTCGTGATTCTAGCTCGTGATTCTTCCTTCACTAACTCTGTTTCTTGCAGTCTCAGGCCCATGGTGGCGTGCCTTGCCCCATCTTCAAGGCATATGCTATGGCGCACAAGGGCAAGGCGACGTCCGACGTCTCGTACAACCCGGAGGACCCGCCCGAGGCGTACACCAACGCGAGCGTGCATAGCCGCCTCAGCGAGTACATGTCCGCGGCGAGGACGGTACACGGCGAGGAGTACGACCCGAGCACCCAGGACCTTGACCCAGAGATCGTCATGAGGGTGGGCGGAGGAAAGAAGCATGGGCGGTACTGGATGGGCGACGGCGTTATCGACACGGCCTCGACTCCCACTCTCTCCCAGCTGCGAGCACGGAGCACGGACGCAGGCGTGCCCATACGCCCATGGCCGCCGGCTTCACAGCTCGCTTACGCCACACTCAAGGTAATTCCTGTTGTTGTAAGCTTCAGTCGATGACGTTTCAATTATTCTAACTCCACCTTTGCATTACTGCAGGCCAGGCTGGAAGCAGAAAGGAACCAACTCGAGGTTAGTCCTGTTGTTGTAAGCTTCGGTTGATTACGTTTCTATTATTCTAACTCCTTCTTTGCATTACTGCAGGCGAGGATGGAAGCAGAAAGGAGGGAGTCGTTGGAGCGGCACCAGGCGGTTCAGGCCCAGCTCGAGGCCGAGCAGGCGAGGATGGCGCAGCTCATCGCCTTCGTCAGCCAGACGGGGGCACGTTCGGGGATAGAGATCCCATAGGCACTACTCAATCCCAGTAGTGCCTCCGCCTCAGCCTCAGCCTCAGCCTCCTGTCTTTGGGACTCCTGTAAGTATAAATGTGTATTGGTTTCGCTCGAACTTTGGTCATCACACGCACTAACCCGGTCTCTTTGTGCAGCCTCAGTCGGCGGGTTCGAACAACCCGGCTTGGCCTACGACGCAGTCACCATAGCCTTCACCGGGGACGGGGTGGCCAGGTTGGCAGGGTGGACAGTGAGTTGGCCGTCTGTTTCTCTTTTTAATAATGCACTTGACCCTTATGAGATTTTGAGACTTGTGATGCACTTGAAACATTTGTGATCGGATTGTGATCGGATTTGTGATGTACTGAGACGGTATATGTGCTGTGGATTTGATATATGTGTTGTGGATGTGATATTTGTGATATATGTGCTGTGGATGTGATATATGTGCTGTGTATGTGATATATATATCGGTGTGTTTGCTGTGATTAAAGCAAAAACAAATTGAAAAAAAAATTTAAGGTCACTTTGCCGAGTGCAATGACCAAAGCACTCAGCAAAGTGACCATATTTGCCGAGTGCAGGGTTCAAAGCTCTCGGCAAAGAACTTTTAAAAAAAACAGTATTGGCTCTTTGCCGAGTGCCTTCAACGGCGCACTCGGCAAAGGTTTTTCAAAAAAAAATGAAAACTCTTTGCCGAGAGCCCGGCGGCGCGGCTCTCGGCAAATCTTTCCCTAAAAAAAACTCTTTGCCGAGAGTCCGGGCGCACGGCTCTCAAAAAAGCTTTTTCAAAAAAAAAAAACTCTTTGCCGAGTGCGGCGTCACGGGAACTCGGCAAAGCCGCCGTCAAGGCCTGGTGCCGTTAACGTCCACTTTTGTTTGCCGAGAGCCTCCGTTGGCACTTTCGGCAAAGCCTTTGCCGAGTGCCCGAGAAATAGCTCTCGGCAAAGAGGCCGTTACCCGATTCGGCTTTGCCGACGGCTCTTTGCCGAGAGCTACTCGGCAAAGCCTTTGCCAAGTGTTTTAGGCCCTTTGCCGAGTGCTTCAGGCACTCGGCAAAGCCATGAATTCCTGTAGTGTTTTTCTGTAGCTGGGCTGTCTCAGTTATCTGCAATAGTCTCATTTATCTGCAGTAGTCATCTTTACTTATTATTCTCAGAAAAAACACGATGCAGACTTCCTTTAACTTGCATATGCTTCTACTTGCAATATATTAATACAGTACTTGCATATGCTTCATGTGTCAGGGGATATCCGCAAGGTGGATTTGTAAATTTTATAAATCAATCTCAATTTATGATGCCGCCACCAGGAGAAACTTTCCACCATGTTGGCCTTACTCAGGCCTTCAATCCATTCTCACATATAAAAATGTCCTTTTGTCCTTATTGTATTATCACATACTCATTCAGTGAACTAAGTACTTGTATTTTTTTTCAGGCTAGTGTTTGGCTGAATACTTCTAAAGACGCAACAAGCGAAGGCTAGTCGAGATTTAGCTCTGGCAGCTATAACACAGAAGCTGTTTGGAAACCATGAAGAAGCGGCATGAGGTGAGTTTAGATGGGGACAGGCTATCTGAATGTTTTATCCTCAATTAGATAGATGAACATCTGTCTCAATGTTATCGCATTCTGAATGTCTATGAAGTGAACTGAGACAAGCTATCTGAATGTTTTTTTTTTTCGATTAGATGAACATCTATCTGAATGTTATCGCATTCTGAATGTCTATGAAATGAACTGAGACTTTGCTTTGTGTGCTTTCTATTTGATCAATTCACTGTGAACCTGAGACCATCAGTACCTTGTTTATTAAATCTTAGTCGATCATCAGTACCTAATAGTGATACATCTGTGTCACTGTATAGTTGAGTTTTAGTGGCAAAGGATGCTCTCGGCATGACATACATTTTAGTTGTTGAAGTCACTGTACAGTTTTATATATAATTTCAAATGGCTACATAGTTCATATGCACATTAGATCACAGCACCAATGCATACATTAATGGTGCAGCTCATGTTGGAACCAGTGAAATGAAACCTCCCACTGAGAGAGTGAGTTTCATTTCTCAAATCAAATCTGCAGAGCTGATGTGGCCATCTTGGAAACTGAGAAATGAAACCCACCATTGAGGTTGGCCTAAGGCCAGTCTCAATGGCAGGTTTCACCGCACACTTTCCAACGTGTGAAACTTTGACATGAAATAGAGTTTTCTCTCAGTGCAAAGTTTCATCGCACGGTTTCACAGCTTATTTTTCTATTTCATGGGTCCACTTGACCCTGTCTTCTCCCTCTTCGGTGGTGCTCTGCTGCGACTAAACAAGCTAGAGCGGATCGTCCGGTGGCGCGGCTTCCGTGCTCCGCCGCAGCGCGACGAAGCAGCCGCGCGTCGAGGTGGGGGCGTGGCGTGGCCGGTCTTGTGGTGTTCCCGGTGGCCGACTTGGAGCGGCGCTAGAGGAGCAGGAAGGTGAGGTTGTGGCACGCTCGTAGATGGTGGAGCTCCGCTCAAGCGGCCATGGCGGCGTCCGTGAAAACTCGAAATTTGGCGCTTAGTGTCAACAGCTTTCGATGAGATCACATCTATGGCTTTCTAGCTTTGTGGACAAGTCGTGGGTGCAAGGAATCGAACAATTTTGGTCTGTGTTCGGCGAATTTTTGAAAGAACAGTTCGCTCTGTGCACACCTGCGGTGTGGCCGCATCGTCGTGACGAACACAAGGCAATAGAGGTGCTCACGCCATTCCTCGGCAGCGGCAGCCTCGCCACACGCCATGCACGCGCGCCCGGTTCGAAAGCGGCCCATCTGACGCATCAGCCTCGTATCGTGACAGCACGTGCGAGCTCACGGGACTTATGGCGGCTGTCGACGAACACGCGTGGAAGCATAGGGCCCCTCAAAGCCGTCGCTGAGGACCTCGGGGCCATCCCCTCCAACAGCGCCCTCGGCGCCGCCTCTCCTGCATGACGGGGCTTCCCCTCCCGCGACGGCGGGACGCGCCCACGCGGGGCGGGCGGAGCGACCAGCGCAAGAACCTCGCGACCGCGGGAGTCGCGGAGCGGTGGAGTCCGTCGATGCGACCGCGGGAGCCTCGCCACGACCACATCCGGCGCGGTGGGGGCCCAGCTCCCGCGGCCGGTGCTCACGGTGCACTTCGCGGCATTTCGGCGGGAGCAACCGCGCTGCCCGGCGGACCACGCGCACG
Organism: Chrysopogon serrulatus; assembly: GCA_015844335.1. Taxonomy (NCBI): domain Eukaryota; kingdom Viridiplantae; phylum Streptophyta; class Magnoliopsida; order Poales; family Poaceae; genus Chrysopogon; species Chrysopogon serrulatus. Next base: position 180,970 of record JADLZL010007922.1, read on the forward strand.
CCGCGGACTTCGCGGCGCTGGGCGGGCGGCGATGGCGGACTTCGCTGGCTTGGCGCGGCGACGGCGGCCGCTGGGCGGACTCGCGCCCAAGGCTAGGGGCCCACGCCCGCGTGCGTGCCCCCCCTTCTTCCTCTTCACCCAGCGGCGCGCCATGAAACCAAACGAGTCTCTCGGTGAAGAGTTTTATTCGAAGTTTCACGGTTTTGGAAACGTCGCCCAAGGAGTGTGGTGGGGATGAAACGATCTCATTCTCTCTCTTCTTCATTTCATGCAAAAACACTCAAATTGCTGATGTGGCGCCCCATTTAATATGCATGACACCCCGTGAAACCCCCATTGAGACTGGCCTAGGGGAAGAGCAAGACCCAAGATCCTCAACCCCATACATGTGACAGTGCATGCGTGCAGCCGCACACGGACATGCGTGCGCTGCAGCTCCCTGTGCGCTCCAGCATGCTGTCAGCAGCTCCTTCCCCCACTCTTTAGGTTTTTTTAATTGATGACGTTTATGCTAACGGAAGTAAAAAAAAGACAAATATTTTTATTTATAAAATGCTATAACTTTTGATTGATATATTCATTTTCAATTCTATTTGCACCTATTTGTTCTATGTGATGAAACAAGCAAAACTAGAACTCACTTGTTTATATTTCAAAGAATTTTATTTTAGTAGCAACCTATGAGTAAAAATGTGCTATGAGATTTATTGAGCAAGTTGCTACCATATAATACAAAACTTGCTATTGGTATACTAAAGTTTTTACATAATATGCATACTAATTGTTACCTTGAGAATATAATAAATTTGATATATAATATTTTTTATACAAATGGTACTAACTCCTAAATCGAGTAGCGGACCAAAACAAGACAAGATCAAAACATTTTTAAAAACTTGACCGAAAATTGGAGCTAAAAATAAAATGGGAAAAAACTTGACTGAAAACTAAAAATAAAAAACAAATAAAATAAAAAACTAAAAAACCTGACTCAAAACTGAAAATAAAAAATATATACATATTTAAAATAAGTAAATAATGAAAAAACTAAAAGAAAAAATGATAACAAAAAAAGCAACACAAAAAATGAAGCTCAAAGTGGACTCCGAGTCTTGGGCCTTGTTTAGATACACTAAAGTTTAGAATCAAACAGTAACCCGTCACATCAATCAATCTTTGAACGCTTGCATGAAGTATTAAATATAGATTAAAAAATAAAATCTTTTGAGCCTAATTAATCCATAATTGGACAATGTTTACCACAAACAAACGAAAACATGCTATAGTTCTCCGTAAAAATTATTGGATCTGCAGTGCCCAATCTAAACAAGGCCTCGCTCTCGAACGAACGAGTAAAGCATAAAGTAGGCTAGACTGCTTGCACTCAAAAAAATAATAAAAAAGTTCAGGCCACCTTGGGTGCATTGACAGGCCACCAGCAGGCTGCACGTGAGTTGCGCGCGTGACCCGACGCACAATACCTTTTCCGTATGAAGTCACGAGTTATCTCAATTTAATATTGCTCGGCTAATGATGGCCCAATATTGATCTCTTGGCCCATTGAAGTAGAGGCTCAGCTAGGCCCGAAATCGATTGGGTTCAGCACCCACAAACAAAACTAAATCATGACAAAGCGCTCGTATTTATCCATATGTATAAGTTGGTGAGCTGACTGTGTCATGCTAACGATCTCAGGAATCTCACATCAGGAGAAATCTCATGAGTATTACATGAGCACAAGTCTCACATTTACCATCAAATATGTTTCCACACCGTCAAGGCCAGTGAACCATGTGAAGTCATTCTTTCCCCTGACCAATGACGCTGGGACATTCTTTTTTCCTACAACCAACAAGGCCGGAATTGTTTGTTCGTGACGGACGAGGCTGAACACTTCATTATGGGATCTGCACGATGAGACCGGACACCTTTGCTAGAAGCCGACAAGACTCTAGCAATTCACCATTTTTATTCATTTGTCCTTATCCATATACTCGAGAGATAACTCTTATTTACACAGATATGACAATGATGACTCATCCGTATTATTGTAAATTCTCTCGTGGGTCATCAAAACACTGATAATGCTTATCTATACCTAATAATAAAGAGCCAAAATTTCTCCCCATTTTTTTGGTCCGACCTCCCTAACTAGATCCGTGAATGTTGAATATGGTTGGTCTAGACATGCAAACAGACGGAGGCAATGGACGGTGTCGTCAACGATTTGCCGAGAGCCCAGGGGACGGCTCTCGGCAAACCTATTTTTCTTTTTTTTCCAAAATGTTTGCCGTGGGCGAAATGACTCTCGGCATAGCTTTATTTTTTCCTTTTTTTTCAGAAATAGTTTGCTGAGAGCCCTAGCCAAGCACTCGGCATAATTTGTATTTTCGTTTTTTTTTTTTTGAAAACGGACTTTGCCGTGAGCTCCTCTCCCGGCCCTCGGCAAAACATGGGTCTTTGCCGAGAGCATTTGTGAAAGCTCTCGGCAAAGGCGGTTCCCAGAAAATTTCAAATCCATGCTTTGCCGAGTGCTTTGGTAATTGCACTCGGCAAAGCTGCTGTAAATAGCCACATTTTTTTCTGTTTTTGCTTTCCATTCAATCAAACATTTATCACAAGTACATGCACACATAATAGACAATTCATATACACACCAACAACCATAATAATCATATATCACAGCTCACAACGAGCACAGGTCACAAATAGACGTCCATTATTAGCACAAGTCCATCACAAATGTCCGAAACAACTAAAATAAAAACTGAAGCACATGTCCATCACATAAAAGTGTCCGAAGATAGTACAAGTCCATCACAAGCACACGTTTATTACTACGACAAATACCGAGTGCGATGATCACCAACTTCCCCACCCAGGAGTTCCAGCATTCGATCCCGCACCCGATTCATTCTGCACAAAGTATAGCACACAAGATTGCATGTGAGTAAAGATTAGTTGGATAGGCAGTCTAGGTTGCATGTTTTGGTAGTTTGTTCTAACCTAGGTTATAGAAGCAAAGCACAAGCTTAACCAATGAACGTTTATACTCACAGGAGTGCCGAAAGGAGGAGTGCCTAAAGGAGCTGGTGGTGGAGCGAATACGACAGGTGGCGGAGGTCGACCCACACTCTCACCAAGACCCTGCATCCACTCAAACATTTTCTGCATCTTCGCCTCCATCCTCGCCTCAAGTTCCCGCCGATCCTGCTCCCTTTGCTGCTGCACGTTCTGTAGCCGTGCCTCCATCTCCTCCCGTCGCCGAGTCTCTTCTTTCAACTTGGCCTACATGCATGTTTCACTCCATTGTTACAATGCAATGCAAAGCAAAGGTACAAAAAAGGTATGAACGATGAATACAACAAATAACCTGGAGTTGCTCCATCTGGTGCTGTGAAGTCCCTGGTCGCGAGCGTATGGGCGGGCAATTGCTCGTGCTCCGCGTCCGAATCTGGGAGAGAGTGGGAGTACTAGCCGTGTCGAGTATGCTGTCGCCAATCCAGTACCGACCATGCTTCTTGCCTCCCCCCACTCTCATCACGATCTCTCCATTGAGTGGCTCGGTGCTCGGATCGTAGTCTGGTCCGTAGACCATCCTTGCCGCTTCAGTATACTCACTGAGACGGCGGTGGATGGTCGCGTTGCTGTACGCCTTGGGAGGGTCCTCTGGGTTGTAGGTGACGTTGGACGCCGCCTTGCCCTTGTGCGCCATAGCCCATGCCCCGAATCGGCTGCAATCCTAGCCATCATGTGATTCCGATCGCAAAAAAAGCAAGAAGATTAGAAATAAATAGTAATTGAAAGATACAATAAATAAATGAATTATCGCACCCATCTCTGCGGCGTATTCATCGAGGGTAAGGTTGCCTTGATGGTGTGGTGCACCTTGCATCTGCATGCGCCCATTGGCGGGCCTTACGGTGTATCTCCATCCAGTTCTCGGCGCACCACTTGTCCACCGTCATTTCCCAGCACCGAAAGTGCGTAGCACACCACCACGGAGGCACCTGCACGTCAAGTGTATGACACAAAAGAAGATGAAATGAAGTGTACTTAATGTTATTAATAAAGAATTCTAATGTTATATATTTACCTCCAAGTATTGCTCTTTGGTCAAGTTCTCATCTCTTGCGTCGGCTTTCTTAACTTTCATTTTGCGGTGGACAGCATTGTATGTTACGATGGCCTGAAGGCGTGCCTCGTAATGCATGTCCGGCATGAGTTTCTAACAGACTTTTTGAGCCACTCTAGCCGCCATGTCCTCGAAACCCGGCTCGCATCTAAAGAAATCATGCATATAGACACGATGTATATAATCATAATTTTAAGAATAGATGCGATGCATTGTGTAATGTAGTGTGTGGAAGACTTACCCAAAGCTCAGACGTCACCCGCACTGCCTTGTTGGGGTATTCCCTGCACATCCGATCCCTTACATCGGGGGAGGCCACGTAGTGGTCCCACGTGTAGGCCGGCTCCTCCGTCCCACCATACTGAACTAGGCCCGGGAAGTGTCGCTTGCACAAAAGGCCAAGGATCCCATTGGGGTGACGTTTGTGAACACCTGGAGCCACAATCTTCCAACTCCTGCACAAGTGTTTAATATAAATTATTAGTGTCTTTGGTGGTATTCAACATAACAACTGAACATAACGGCAACAAAATTTTATACTAAGTTACCTAGGCCCTGTGGGTCGAATCACCGGTCGTTGCTCAAGAGGTTTCGGTCGCTTCGGAAGTTTCGAGGGACCTCGCAACTAGACACTTGACTGCTTAGAGGAAGTGAAACCACCTGCCACATCCTCCCCCTCCTCGTCCTCGTCCTCCTCCTGCTCCCCCACCACGTCCTCCTCCCCCTGCTCCTCCTCGTGCTCCTCCTGCTGCTCATCCTCCTCCGCCTGCTGCTCCTCCTCCTCCCGCTCTCGCGCCCGCTGACGCTCCGCCTCCCGCTCAGTCTCTAGGCTGCTCAAGGTCCTCCTCCTCCTGCTCCCTTTGCTGCTCCTCCTGCTCATCGGCCACTCCGTTTCATCAGGCTGCGTTAGGTAAAGCGACCTGACGTTCCTCGTGCTGCCCACCATCTTTCTGCAATTTAAAAAGAATAACCCAATAAGCACAGATAAAAAACAGGATTGCAAAGGCATAAAAATAAATTAGAAATAACATAGCGTTAATAAAATTAGAAATAACATAGCATTACATGTTTTAGAAATAATCATCGGGGTCGGGATTAGCTGGATCATAAGTCTGATCATCACTATCAGCCATGTCTACTTCAGTCTCATCAAGACAGCGTTCATCCACCTCCTCTTCACTCTCATCATCTATATGTAATCGCTCAAGTAATTCTGCCATGGAAGCTTCAATTTTGCATTTGTTTTTACATTTAGTTCAAACAACCTTTAGAGTTCTCTCAACTGGATAGCACCAATGGAACTGCACGGGCCCCCTCAGTCGTGCCTCTGTCGGGAGGTGCAAAATCATATGCTGCATTGGATTGAAGAAGCCAGGTGGGAAGATCTTCTCCAGCTTACATAGAAACACAGGTGCCTCCCTTTCCAAGCCTTTAACCACCTTCGGGCATAACTCCTTAGCACAAAGCTGGTGAAAGAAATAGCTCAACTCTGCCAGCACAAGCCAGACACACTCAGGGACATAGCCTCAAATCATCACCGGAAGAAGCCGCTCAAGCCATACGTGGTAGTCATGACTCTTGAGCCCATTGATTCGCAGGGTATTCCAGTTCACTCCTCTCCTCAGATTTGCCGCATACCCATCAGGGAACATTAACTTTTGGAACCATTCTAGTACTTCCTTTCTTTGGGGCCTCTTCAAGGTGAATTCAGCATGAGGCCTTGTCCAATTCTTTCGGTTTGTAGGAGGTATCATATTTTATTTTGGTCTATCGCACAACGTTGCCAGATCCACTCTAGCTTTAATGTTGTCTTTTGACTTATCAGGAATGTCCATGATTGTTCTCCAAAGTGCCTCAGTAATATTCTTTTCAGTGTGCATCACATCAATGGTGTGTGGAAGAAGGTCTTTATAATAGGGGAGCCTTTCCAAGCCTGACTTATGAGTCCATCCATGTTGTACACCATACCCCATGAAAGTGCCGTCTTTTTCATTGACCTGAAGAGCTTCTATATGAGCAAGAACCGCGACAGGGGTCATCATCTGCGGTGGAGGGTCTACAACCACGACACCTTTCGTAAAGTTCTTGATGTCTTGTCTGAATGGATGGTCAAGGGGAAGGAATTGTCGATGTTTGTCAAACGCAGAGAACTTGCCACCCTTCTTCAACCAAATGAATCTCAGAGCTGTTTTGCATACAGGGCATGGGAACTTCCCGTGAACACACCATCCGGAGTATGTGCCGTACGCTTTGAAGTCATGCATGGAGTAACCGATAGTAAACATACATTCTGAAGTTTTCTCTTTGTAGCTCGGTAAATGCGTCCATACCCCTTGCTCTAAAGCACCGATCAATTCATCGATCAAAGGCTCCATGAAGACACCCATTTTATTGCCAGGATGTTCGGGAATGATCAACGACATGAATATGTTCTGTTGTTGAAAGAGGACGACAGGAGGGAGATTGAGGGGATAATGAACACAGGCCAACATGAGTATGGATCAGCCAAGTTTTCATAAGGATTGAACCCATCTGTTGCCAGCGCAACACGTACATTACGAGCCTCTTGAGCTTTATTGTGATGAATCCTATCAAAATGGACCCATGCTTCACCATCGGATGGATGTACCATCTTGTTAGGACTGTATCGACGTCCTTTTTGTGCCATGTCATCTGTTTTGCTGATTCCTCGTTCATATACAGCCGTTGGATCCTAGGTAAGAACGGAAGGTGCCGTAGGATTTTGACGGGGATGTCAAGATCCCTCGTTTGACCTTCACCATTGTCCACTTGCAGCCACCTAGACGATTTACACTTCGGGCATTGGTTTGCATCCGCGACATCTTTCCTAAATAGGACGCACCCATGTGGACAAGCATGTATCTGCTCATACGGCATCTTAAGGGCACGAAGTAATTTCTTGCACTCGTACATACTTTTTGACAGAATGTGACCTTCCGGAAGCATACTCCTAAAAACTGTTAACATATCATCGAAAGTGTCTCGACTAAGGCTTGCGTGGGCCTTTAAGGCCATTACGCGTCCAATGGCATCAAGCTGAGAAACACGAGTCCTATTGTGAAGTGGTTTCCGTGCCGCAGCCAACATGTCATAATACGCCTCTGTGGTTGGCTCTGGGTCCTCCTCTCCCCATCCTTCGCCAAAGTGTGCTTCATGATAATCATGTAACATGTCTCCTACACCCCCCATCATCATCATCATCCCTAACACATGGCCTCACAACCTACTCTCTCGTACGATCGGCTTCGCCATGGTACGTCCACCGTGTGTAGTCCTCCACAAAGCCATACTTGCCAATATGTTGACCCATGATCAACTTTGTTTGTTTCCGCGTGTTCTGACATCTGCTACAAGGACACCAAGTGCCAAGCCCCTTTTTAACCCTGGCAAATGCTACTTCCAAAAAAGCATCGGTCTTCTCAATCCATTCATCGGTGAACGAAGAAGGACCTGAGCGTCCGGTGTACATCCACTCACGGTCATCCATCTAACATATATATTTGCGAGTAATGTGACCATCAATTGCATGCACACGATATTCCTAGCATCTAATAGGTTAGGATAGGTCCTAATCCCACCCGAGGATACGTAGATGGGGGCAGTTTCCATACTCTACTCTGATCTGAGTCAAGATTTCGGTAGCACCTCCCCGCTGTTCTCCAAATACACATCCTGGAAGGGACTGCGTGTATCCGGAGAACAACAGAGAGGTGATGCCGAAACTTTGTCTCGGATCAGAGCAGAACGTGGAAACTAACCCCATCTACGCATACTCGGGTTGTCCAAAAAACGTGGACAATCCGAAAGAGATAGGTTTAGAGATATGCAAATCATTGCATATCTCTAACCCTTGCTCTTTCGAACGGGAGATGCCTAACTGGGTTACATGACGTAAGACCATGATATGGGAAAGATGAGTTATACCTTAGGTGGCGGTGGAGTCAGGCTAGTGGAGCCATGGCGCGTCGAGGCAGTGGCGAGGCGACGCGGTGCAGGCAGACCCGCAACGGCCAAGAAGACGGTCGGGGAACTCCGGTTCGACTCCTTTGCGCGGCTCTCTGCAAAACAAGACCTCACTATCAATTCAAATTTTCGGCAGCACCTCCCCTGCGCGGTGAGGTATTCGAAACCTGCAAAAAATGACACGATGTCCGACAACAACATCTCATATGAAAACATAACGGCAGGCGGGCTCAGGAACATATTCCAAATACAAATTTTGCTATAATACCACTAAATCAAATGCAGTGATTATCAGGGTAAAGGTGGTGGCAAAATTATGCTAAAATATAATTTCCATGTCCAATTTGCTACACATAGAAAGTGGGTGAAATGATTGCACATGAAACCCATACTGTACAGTCCTCTTTCATTATGCTAATCAGTCCTCTTTCATTAATAGCCCCTTGAAAACATTAAACCTAGCTAATGTACAGTAGTCTACAGTCCCAGATCAAGTATCCATTTCTAGTGCATCTGAAAACACGCATACATACAGATCGAAGCATATGATATCATCGACAACCACTGCAGCATATGATATCGTCGACAACCGGCATATGAAAACACGCATACATACACATTTTCGCACTTACCACAAGCTCCTAGACACGGGGGAACAGCAGGAGCTCCAGCGAACAGCAGGGGGGCGCTGAGCCTTGTCCACGGTGTGGCCGGGGCGTGGGCGCGGCCTGCCGTGGCGGCGACCCAGCTAACTCGTCGGCGTGGGCGCGGCCTGCCGGTGCTAGTTGTATTCTGATTTGTCCCATGATGTGGTGGGATTGGTCTCTGTTCAGGTGCTGCTACTAAGTGTTTTCGTGACTTGTTGTAAACTTTTGGCATTTGCGTATCAATTTGTTGTTTTCTGTCTTCTGATAATGTGAATGGAAATTGAATTTCCTTGACCTGTAGATTGGAGATTAGTCGCTACTATTGGTCAATTCTGAATATCCTGCTTGGGTAAATGTACACGGACAAAGATGGGATTATTGTGGCAAGAAAAAATCAGAACTTCTGCACTGAAGTTTCCTGACCTATGAACTGAGTGTTTTGGTCTAAAAATGGATAGCCTCGTGTGCTCGCATTATATAAATATAAGTTGCCAGAATTTCTGTACTGATTTTTTCTGACCTATGGTCCGAATTTTTTTTTGTTATGTTACTCTGTAGGCTAACAGTTCTGAAGAATCAAATGCTAATGCCTACTCTCCAACAGATGATGTGCAGGTAATACATTTCCTATTTTATTTCTAATTTCCCTAGCCACAAGCATAGTATGTAAATAGTTGCTGACTTCCTAGAAACTTTGATTCATCATATATAAAATACAGCGTCAACATAGGGTAGACTTCTAGATGTGGCCCATTACACTTTTTTGCTCAATCATGGTGCCTACATAAATATATAATTTGTATTTGTTTCATTGTCATACTGTACTGTTTAAATTTGGAAGAATTCTAAATTGTGTGAACTACTGCTCTAACTATTGTATGGCCCATTCCTAAATGTTGTTTCACAAATCAGAACTGCTAACCATATTATATTATAGGCTTATAACTTAGTATTTATTGTCATGCTGGCCTAATGTGAATTACGATCGCGCCTAATGTGAATTATGATTGCTACTCCTTAGTGAAAGCTTGATTAAAGGGCACAACTAAAATTTCTTGGGCCAGCCAAGCTGAGAAATTATAAAACTTACTCTTCAGTTCAAGCTTATATATGTTCATTGTAAATTTATATATAAACTAATACTAATCCATTTGCATATGCTTGTTATAGAATCCACTTGTTACCAAAAAGCAAGGAAAAATATTAAATGCTAGTTAATCTATCTCTGTAGAGCACAAATTGAGAACAGTGGTCAAGCGGTTAAGGGTAGAGAAGGCTTGACTTTACTATGCGATAGCATATGGACCAACTTAGAGACCTCAAAGAGTTAAGTGTGCTGGCTCAAAATCAATCGAGATCGGTACATACATGTTTCTCTTATTTTTCTTTCCTTCTAAATTATATTAGTTACAAGTAGATTTATAAAACATTGGTGGAACCATGCTTATCCACATACCCTGTTCACATGTAAGCTAAAAGAGCTAAGATTTAAATGGAAAGCCACATGACTTTGGTACCATTTAGTCTCCAAATTTTAATCTCATTGGTTAAAGTTGCTCTATTTAATCTCTTATTTTGTAGCATGATGGAAAAGCATGTGACTTGGGATGGAAGCTACAAGTAAATGGAATCATGTGACTTGATGTGGATGGGAAGGCAAGCGGCAAGTTTAGTGTGCACAAGATAAATTTTAGGTGTTAGAGCCAAATTATATAGATATGTATGATATGGTCATTTTACCTATGATTCTTGATGAACATGTGGTTTTGTCTTATGGAATGCATTTTAACCTATTATTTAATCTGTATCTTGGTTTGTAAAGAAATTATAATAAAAATCATTTATATGCACAGAAAAATATCTTTGTTTTTGATATGTAAGAAGCAGTTAATATAAAGTATATCTACATTAATAGCTACACTATATAGATGTACCTGCGCGAAAGCGTCCCATGAAAACGTATTGAAACGTTACAACACAACCACATTTATATTATACACTAATTTTGAAATTTTATTTACATTTTTCTTGAGACGCAACATGGTGTACCTACAAACGTAGCAAAATAAGTACACACACCATATAAACATGTCTATTAAAACGTCTCTATACTTATTGATGCACAATAAGGCGTCACTACACAGCGTGACTAAGTAGGTACACACGTAATATATTTGTATCTATGAGAGTGTCTAAATTTCTTGACACATAATAAGGCGATGTTAGACATCGTAACAAGAAAAAATAATCACGCTATATAAATGTATCTATAAAAGCATATCAATATATGTAGACATGCAAATAATGTCTCTACAAAGCGTCCTTTCATCTCCTTGAGACGCTTTGAGAATTCGTCTTTACAAGTTCTGACACGGTCCATGTGAAGATGCTTCTAACACACTTTATGAAAACGTATCTATATTCTCATACACACGAAATAAAGCATGTCTAATGTATAAATAAAGCGTCACTACAGGGGGGTATTTCTAGTAGTGCAAACAAGGATAATCCTGCTTGAGCAGGGGTTAATGGTTATCTTGATCACATCAATGAGTACAAGTCTATCAATGTTCCTTAATTGCCTAGCTATCTTCCACGGCAACGGCGCCAAAAATGCTTGTTGGTATTTCTAACGTTATTACTACTTAACAAGATTAGAAACACATGATACAAAATTAACTTGTCATTAGCAACTAGCCACTTATCTCTCACCAACATCCCTAAGCATTCAACTAGGTTGTCATCCCTAATTATATTAGCCAGGAATAAAGTATTAAATGAATCTATTATTTCGTGTGACTGGGGAGAAATAAATATAAGAATATGAACTAAAGAAATATTTCTACAAATGGACAGATAATTATACCATTGTAGCATTTTACCTAGAGTATTACCAAGTTATCGATTTATATTTATACCTCTAGGAAGGTCTATGTAGGACTTATATCTGTAACTTATACTATTGATGTGAAAGGTAAACCATAACTAGAATCCTACTCATAACTGGGATAAGTCATATGATAAAAGATATATATATGATAAATAATGATCAGTCATCATAAATAGATAAACATCAGAGCTCTTCTAGTCATAGTAATAGCTAGCCAATGGATAAACTTAGATATAAATACTAAGGTAATTCAATAACTACATCAATGAATAACTCTAATTAGTGCAGTTTCATCTAGCAATCATTGTTAAGTTAATCCTACATCATGATCACATATAAAGGGCATCATTTAGGAAGGATGTGAAACGGAGTCATCATCCAACTTCACGACCGTGTCTGCTGTCCTACATATGGGGGTGGACTACAGAGGAATCAACGTAGCTGTCACCTATACGAACTACCACACGTCCCGGCACATCGGGGTGCACTCGCAGACAAACAAGATATCTAAACACCATGTCTACATATTGTTTATCATCTACTTATTGTACATTTCGATAAACGCTATACGAAAGCAATTACATGAATTCAATAAGATCAAACTAACTATGCTAGATATATAATTAAAGTAGACAATGACTATTGCAATTAAGAATATATAAGAGATTAAGAACAATATTACCTGAATCATAATATTGAATACAATAAGAGCAAAGTACTAGAACTATACCGAACTCCGCACTCCAGACAGACGCCAGGGGCTCCAGATCCCGCTGAAGAACTAGAACTTCTCTACTTCTAATCTAACTAGACTAAAACTATGAACTAGAGAGGCTCTGATGAACTAGAGAAGGCTCTTGATGGCTTGATCTTCAAATGACTTGATGCCTCCAGGAAGGGGGGTCTGCCCCTTTATTTATAGCCCGGTGGGATGAACGTGCACCGCAGGATCAAACTGACTTAACCAAGGGCTAAGATGCATCATGGGAGGCGGTGGAGGAAGCTTCCAGAAGGCGGCGCCAAACCCTAGCAGGGGGCGCCGGCCGGCGCCTGGTGGGGGCCGACCGCCCCACCGTTGGGCTCAAGGGTCCCATCGCTTCGGGTGTCTTCTAGATGCTTCTAGGATGCTGATGACGATGTTTGCCTTCGCAGTTAAGTTTTATGATAATTATGCACTCTAATCCCTCTTTTACACTTTTTTGGAATAATCTCTAGAAAATACAGAATATGCAATTGTCAGTTAAAACCCTTGACTAGAGTGTATTCGTATATCCTTTTGTGTCTAAAGTTCTAATAAAAGTTAACGTTATCCACTGTCAACAATAATGAGGAGAACGATCGATTGATGGATAATGATGAGACGTTACGGATGATTGATGATGAGGTGAAACATGTTTTATGATATCATGAGGGTTATAACGGGGATAAGCTTATTTGCTCTTACTTAAGTAAAATTTGACTAATTAAAATGCTTACCACTGTAAACCAGTGTCTTAGCCTTTTGAGCCTCATTACCCCATGCTATATATGCTGAGTACGACATGTACTTACGCTTGTCTTTACTTTCTACTTGGATAAAAATCACGGATGGGTACCAGATTGCTAGAGTCTGAAGGTGTATAGGCTTGTGATCAACCAGTCAGCTGTCCCTGTGGTGTGGAGTCTTCACCTAAAGATCGGAGAGTCTTTTTGCTGTCAGCTATCTAAGGTTATATTCTTTACTTTTACGTTAATTAATTAAGCATTGTCTTTTGATATTATCTATTATTTGTAGCTATATGTGAGATTTGACTTGCCGGACTCACATATGGTGTGTATCTGGTTTTGTTCATAAAACCGGGTGCCACTTGACCACTCATCCACTCATGCACTCGGGCAACCAATCAATCAACCCATTAGCCATTTACTAAGTCTAGTCGGCCAGTCAAGTACTTATCCACTCACTCACTTGGCCATCCAATAACTCAGACACTCGGGCACTAGCTTCCTCAACCACCAAATCACTCGACTACTCAACCACCCAGTCAATCGACCACCTAGCACTTAGTTAGTTAGCCACTCTAGCATTTACCCACTCAGTCACTGGGCCATTCAAAAATTTGGGCACTAAGGCACACAATCACTAGACCACACTCAAACAAATATATAGCCACTTAGGCACCCAGACACTCACTTGGCCACCATGTCAGTCAATCACTCAGTCCACAGTCCACCACTTAGGCACTCAAGGTCCGTTTGGATCTCTCTTACCACATCTTGCTTTGCCAAGCTAGGCAAGACCATATGTGTTTGATTGCTTTGCTTGTCTTCTCGATTTCCATGTTGTCAAGAATTTCTATTGCTAACTAGGGCTAGCCAGAACATCTCTTCATCATTGCTAGCATGACTAGCCTTGTCAAGCGAGGTGAGGTGAGGCGAGCTAGGTAGACATGAAAACTAAACACACCCTCACTCACTCGTCCACTCTCTCAATCACTTGTCCACTTAGTAACTTTTTTATGAAGTAGGAGGCGGGTTTCCCCCTACTGGGATTTATTAACATAAATAAAAAGAGTGTAAAGACAGTAGTTCAGGTAAACAAAGAAAATTAACAAAATTGCACAAGGGTGTCTAGCCATTTGTTAAATGAAGGTTGATACTTGGCTCTTGCTCGTAGCTTAACTAGAGCTAGTTCTTTTCTATGAGTGCCTTTGATTGAACCTTTGATTGAACCCACCAGCGAATATGGTTTCTTTATTTATGAAGATCAACCATATCTGATTTTTTATAAAGGACAACCTACACAAAACTCAAATACAAATAAAGTATTAATCTCTTGCACTGTGCATATCTCAACAGCAAAAAAACTCTCGAGAACTATAGACTGGGAAAACTAGCTAGAGAACGACGACTAGAGAGATGGACTGGTTTGGAGCAATCATCCTCTTATCTATACAGCTATTATGCATTCCCAATAGTGCCTTTAGATATTTTCGGTGAACCACTTAACCGCAGGGGCAAAATAATTTAATTTGCGATCGAATATCCGATGTCATGGGCTCTCAACGACTTTGCTTCGATTCGACACAAGCTTCACAATGACGCCACATGCCTCCTCCTGTTTCCATTGGAATTCCAACTGGATTTTGGGTCCCAAACCCAAGAACCACATCCACCAATGGTTTTGAGGCCCAAACTAGCAAAACCCTTAGAGAAGCGTACTCCCTCCGTCCCATATTAGATGTCGCTGTAGAAGTTTTCACGGAGATCAACGTCTTGGCAAGAAGACCCTAACACCCCTACATGGGAATCTCACGGGTGACAGTGACGTGCTGCAGAATGGAGTTGGGAGCAGCGCTACGGCTAGGAAATATGTTTTTTATTCAATTCTCCACACTGTAGAGGCCATCAGTACACTGTTTTTTTTGCTTTTTAATTCATCTTCACGGAGTGGACGACATGATCTGACTGATTGGGGTACGGTTAGACTAGTATGTTGGGCTATAACGTCAAGTATTGTGAGACAACTTTTAAATCCTACAATGATATCTAATATGGGACGGAGGGAGTATATGCTGCGCCTTCTCCATGATCTCGACGTGTGTTATCGTCGTCCTCGACTGCTTGATCACCAAGTACCCCAGCATCTCTACTTGACTTGGTCACCACAATCTGCTCTTCTTTGCTTGTTGATGTCCCCAAACATCAGCCACCCACAGTCGGTCTTCCTATCATCTTTGTGCCTCAATCCAAACCTCATGTCTATCCTTCACCATCCATCGACACGGTATGCCTTTACTTGATATTTTCCCATGTCCGTCGACCTTCTCTATGCTCCACACCTGCACACTAATACAACCAAGAGACATGTCACACATGCACTCATGCAATGGTTAGTCTTCAAACTCAACCAAAGCTGATCATCTCCTGACAATCACTCATCATCACATATCAATCATATGTTTGTAGCTAAGTTCCTTTAGTGCATAGAACCAGCTGCCTACCTAGGTTTTAGTTCTTTGACTTGACATAGGTGTTCGTGGTTTATTCGCAAATATGACTTTGATAATCTCGAGATCTATCAATTTGGTACTTTAAAGGTCCTTTGTAGGGAGGGGGATAGGGGATAGAGGTGAGTGTGTATATGTGTGCGCATTTTGTTTTTGCAAACATGCATGCGTGATGCGCTTGAGTGACTCACTGAATTAAGCCCGTCATGAATTAAGTTTGTTTGTGCAAAATATATTCATTATTACTTGATGATGCAGCCCGCCGGCTATACTGGTCACTGCACTCGTGAACAAGACGGACGTATAAAAAAAAATAAATACTTGTTATTAGGTCCGTCTTCTTTTTTTTTTTTTCAAAACTAAAGGGGGGTGGTTTTTTTTGGGGGGAGCTTCCCCACCAGATTTTCATTGATGCAACGGAGTATCCAGCGAACTGAACTGAGTTACAGAGTTACAAGCGAGGAGGTGAGAGCGCCGGTTGTTAAGACTGTTTACAAGTTCACCTCAGAGGCGCTTTTGCCAAATTACAAAGTCATCGCAGATTCTGCTGATGATTAGCCTGCTAGTCACCTCGGAAGATTTCACCGTTCCTGGCGTCCCAAAGTCGCTAGAGGATAGTGAGAAGGACAAAAGGCCAAAGCTGCCTGTTCAGGCGAGGGGCTGCATCAATGTTCCAGACTTGGTCATCCGACAGAGCAGAGACGTTGCCGAGTCCCAATCAGCTCCAAACATCAGCACTTACTGCGCATCCAAAGAATTTGTGGCATCTATCTTCAGTAGCACATGCACATCTCCTGCACTGATCGTTATCCAGAACGTGCTTGGCATAGAGGTTGGATCTTGTACTCGACCTATCCTTGAAATACAGCCAGGCAAACACCTTTACTTTGTTAGGAACGCGTGTCGCCCGGTCCAGACCCGGCGCCCATGCGTGTCTGGAGTCCCATGTCTTCGGTCGAGGGCAGCATAGGCCATATCTTGTATTGTACGGTTTGCCCGTTGTCTTTAAAACCCTGACATTCGCCCCTTCACTGAGGTTGAAAGCCTGCAGAGAAGACAGGGCTGGCTAGCTAGCTGGACAAGATCCGTCTGCTTCAAACGTACGTAACTCGGCGCTAAACCGGCCAAAGTTAACGTCTGATTGCAGTGTTACTTTGTCGTCGTCACTTCGCACGTCCCCATTTGAGCAACTTCCAAGTGTGCCGTATCATGCATGCGCGGATCGCACCTTTTTTTTTTTAAGTTTTATTTGCGAAACGATCGTCGGCCGCTTATGCATGATTTCTATATAGAATATATAGAAAGTCAAGAACACTGGCGTTTTTGTAAACTTGAAAGTAACATTAACTATTATCTTAGTAAATGTCAATATCATTCTTTTGGTAGAGCGAATGATATGACGCCTCGTGATATGCATTGCTACTAATTTAATTAACTTCATGAAATGATATGATATGTGGGCCGTCTCTAGAGAAAGCAACGGCAGCGATATGGTTCGATATGGTTCAACTGGGACCGTATCTTTTGATTTTGAATTCAGGATCTTCTTCAGGGCCTCACTCTGTTTCTTTGCTACCTATAACATTGCGTGCTTGTCTAATTTTTAGTTGATTACGTTTAAAATAGTTCTCCTCCCAGGTTATAGGTATGTAATCTACCTCGGATTTCATCTCTAGCTAGTTTTTTTTTTTTGGTCGATCTCCTCCTTTTTTTTAATACGTATTGTATCGTGTTCTTGCTTGCCAAGTCTATTATATATTGCCAAGTCTATTATATATATTGTACGGTAGTATAAGGTCAAGCTTAACAATATGAGATATATATATAGTTGCAAGCTCCAAGATAACTTCAATAATATCAGGGTTGTTCCAACGATTTGGAGATATCGTCCCTGAACAAAACACGTGATGTGGCCCTAAAATCTGAGAAGTAAACTGAGATTCTTTCACAATATATCTATCAAAAGCACTCCTTTGAGTTTGAGCTGCAACTTCTAATATTTGTTTCTTCTTACTCTTTTTATGACCAAAATCATAACTCCTATTTCTAGGAGAATTGGTGAAGATCAATGAAATAGACAAATCATGAAATAAACAAATCTCCTCTCCAATTCCCTGATTACAATTCGAATTTTCAGATTATCTAATCGATTAGTCAGCTATCCAAGATACATAATGCAACAAACTAGTGATTATACAAGATACATAATGCAACAAACTAGTGATTATACAAGATACATAATGCAACAAACTAGTGATTATACAAGATACATAATGCAACAAACTAGTGATTGAAGGTGGCCAATACGTACTCCAATTACACAATTTACAAACTAGTTATTGCAGGCACTACTACAAAAAGGGTCTTTCGTCAATGCGGCAAATGAGCTTTAGTCCCTGTAAAATTTGCGTTCGGGACTAAAAATGATTTAGTCCCGGTTGGTATTACCAACCCGGACTAAAGGGTTTCCATTAGTCCCGGTTTGTGTTACCAACACGGACTAAAAGTCCTTAACCGGTTTGAGATACTAACCGGGACTAAAGGGACCTTTAGTCCCGGTTTGTGTCTCAAACCGGGACTAAAGGTGCTTCCAGAACGAATCTAAAAAGAAAGTTTATCTCTTGCATGTCACGTGTGCGGTGGGGTTCAGATGGTCAGTGCGTGCAAGGTAGCACTAAAGCGGATGGTCTGAGTTTAAATCCTAACGCCGCATATATTTTTACGGAATAAACCACCTTTAGTCCCAGTACTGGTAACCGGGACTAAAAATCCGGACTTTTAGTCCCGATTTCCTAGTCCCGGTTCCCAGAACCGGGACTAAAGGGGCTTTAGACCCGGGACTAAAAGCGTGTCCTGTAGTAGTGAGGCCGTACTCCAATTTACAAACTAGTTATTGCAGGCTGGGCTGCATCTTATTTTTTCTATCCAAGGATTAACTATTGCTAATTACTACTTCGTGTAAATTTGGAGGCCTTGGAATTTTGGGGTCCCTGAACAGTTGCCCCACTCCTGTTAATGTACGGACATAAATAATATTAACTTATTTTAGCACATAACAACACTCATAATTAATAACAACTTCTCATGATTTTAGAGAGTGTGAGCATGAGATTAGTTCTTGATCTCAAGAGGTAGCTTTTTACTTTCTTATATTAAAATATACTTAATGCTAGCTCAAAAGCACTATAGAAGAAGCCACCGAGAGTCCCTATATATTATATCATATTTTATATTGGAACTCTCATATTAAAGAGCAAAATTTTATTTTTCCCAAATTTTCATCATTCATTCCGAGTTCGTCATCCCCTCCACTGATCACACAAGAATGAGTCATGTCCGGTTTTATTAAGAATAGTACGTAGTACGTGAGGAATTATATAGATAAGTCCTAATTAGTTTATTCTCTAGTTGATGACCTAAACTCATTGCCACCGCACCTCACTCTTTCACATTCTCATCTCTCTTGCCGTCCACACACCTCCAAATAAAGACATCACAATCCAAATCCAACACGAGAGTAGTACAAGACCATGTTTTGAACAATGTATGCATATCTAATATGAAGTTTGATTCCAAGATGTATTATATATAATGTAATTGTCGCATAAACGTCTCAGCCTTTGAGTTATCTAGGTGTACGTATAACAAGTTGTATATATGCTCTGTTGCAACACACCAACATATTTACTAATAATAAATAAGCTAGTTAATCCATGGTATATGCGGAGGAGGCCATCATGCTGTTTATATTTGTACTATAGCATTTCTCCTTATTTAGTAGGTTTTGTTGCAAGCTCACCTAATAAGCCAGAGATAGTACCACTACCACACACACAAAAGAAGTTCTCTCTTCTTCAGCTTCTCTCAAAGAGCCATATCATGAGCAGTTAAGCATGCATTTGGCATTCCTTCGTCCAAGAAATTAGAGCTGAAGCTCCTGAAAAAATCCTGCAAAAACGATCCTCTTCAGAATAAACTATGGACAAAGAAGATTCCTTTTCTTAATAGAGATACATACATCTCGATGGATCGCATGCATATATATGTCTGGTGCCAAAACGATGAAAGTGGATGGACTTGTGTGGATCACATCTTCCCTTGGATAATGGAGCCAGCTAAACGAGTGGTAGCATTTACATGTACCATCTGAGGTTCTGGTTACCCGGACGGCCAGCCGGATCCAAGGATATCGATTATTGGATCGATGCTACCAAATATAGATATATACATAACGTCTAGTACACATAGTCTCCTTAATTTTGTCGGGATCTTATATAGCTAAGGTCGTCCATCCTACGGCTAGCTGGCTAGTAGCTACTCATCGATCTTTCTCACATTTCAAAAAACACAAGTCATTTTTCAGACATCAAACTTGACACGGAACTATATATCAACTTGCATTGGGAACTTCTGTCAGGTGCGCTGTCACAGTCGTTCCTCTAATCACAAGTATATTATATTATATTTTCCACAAAAAAGAAAGTATATTATATTATATTATATTATTTCCCTATATGAAACCACATTTTTTTAACAAATATACCCCCACCCAATTAGTCTAATCTTTTCCTTCTAGTTCTGTACCTGAACATTAATTTCCCTCCCTATATCTTTCAATTATTTTGGTTATGTGTAGCTGCAGTGCTTGGACTATTAGGTTTTTTTTTTTCCCTATGAAATCCTTCAATTCTTTGTGGCAAGAAAACTGCCTGCAAAAAAAATCGCTGGTTACCTAGCTACTCCCTCCGTTCCAAATTATAAATTGTTTTGAATTTTTGGTACATTCATTTTACTATGTATCTAGATATAATCATGTGTCTAGATACATAGCAAAATAGATAAACCAAAAAAGTCAAAGTGACTTATAATTTGGAACGGATGGAGCAGTTCGTAGCTCCCTGTCAATTTCAAGTGACCTTCGAGAAAAAAAAAACTAAGCAAAATGTTATCATCAGTGCATATTTGTCAATAAATTTTTACAAGAATTTCACTGAAAGTTATATCTTCACTTTGAATTTATTCACTGAACTTGCTCATAGTAATTAAATCAATCAAGTTTGAAACAGGCAATGCAGGAGCACATATATTTAAAATAATTTCTAATGATTAAATTTCATCGTTTTTGCATTTCTAATAATTTTGAACGCCGCACTAAGTCCGTTTTGAGACGGAGGAGAGTAGCATTCCATGGTCGACGTCGTGTGCTCGTGGCTCTCTGCCTATCTGCAGCCTTTTCTGAATAAACTACAGCCTTGGTGCAATCACCTGGTTCCGGCTATATAAAAGGCCACCAGGTCAAAGAAACCCAGCTATGATCATTCAATTCAGTAGCAAGCTATCCAACCAGGGGAGAAGCGTTGTGCGGTTGTTGTGACATGGCTCACGCTCATGGCAACCATGATCTGGCGAAGTCTCCACAGGTGGCCCTAGTGGTCTCTGTACTGCTTGTCTGTCCTCTTCTCATCCTCCTCCTGGTGCGCCGCTACATCAGAACCACGCCATCGACGGCCACTGCAAGAGCCAGAGAACAGCTGCTAAGCAAGCTGCCTTCACCTCCAAGCAGACTCCCCATCATCGGCCACCTGCACCTCGTCGGCCACCTCCCACATGTCTCCCTCCGTGATCTCTCTGCCAAACATGGCCGCAATGGCCTCATGCTACTCCACCTCGGCGCCGTACCAACGCTCGTCGTCTCCTCACCAAGCACCGCCGAGGCCGTGCTCCGTACGCAGGACCACATCTTCGCTTCCAGGGCGTACTCCCCTGTCACCGACATCCTCTTCTATGGCTCCACGGACATCGCCTTCTCACCCTATGGCGAGCACTGGCGCCAGGTCAAGAAGATCGCCACCACACACCTCCTTACCAACAAGAAGGTCCGGTCCTACCGCCATGCACGTGAGCATGAGGTAAGGTAATATATAATCATGCATCAACTTGAATGATCAATGATTGTTCCATTGATGAAGAGCTGATTCCTCAAAATAATTCACAATAGGTGAGTTTGGTGGTGGCTAAGATCCGCGAGGCAGCCACGGCAGGCACCGCTATCGACCTGAGCGAACTACTGAACTCCTTCACCAACGACATAGTGTGTCATGCTGTGTCTGGCAAGTTCTTCAGGGAGGAAGGCCGCAATAAGCTTTTTCGGGAGCTCGTCGAGGCGAACTCGTCGCTCATAGGAGGGTTCAACCTAGAGGACTACTTCCCAGTGCTGGTGAAGCTTGACATCATCAAGAGGATGGTGTGTGCAAAGGCCCAAAAGGTAAACAAGATGTGGGACAATTTGCTTAATACGCTCATCGATGACCATACAAGCAAGCCAGCGTCAGAACGTGACGGGGAGGAGAGTGATTTCATTGATGTGTTACTCTCCCTTCAACAAGAGTACAACCTCACGAGAGATCATATTAAGGCGCAGCTAGCGGTATATATGGATATGACCTCACCCACAACTACCATATATATTATTTTATACAATTATATATATGCTATTGATTCTTAAATATGTGTATCCATGTGTATATGTGTAGATCATGTTTGAAGCTGGCACAGATACATCATTCATAGTGTTGGAATATGCGATGGCTCAGCTCATGCAAAACCCACGCCTCATGAGCAAGCTACAATCCGAGGTGAGAAGCACTATAGCCAAGGGAAAAGAGATAGTTACCGAAGACGAGCTTAATAGTTTAGCCTACTTAAAGTCAGTCATCAAAGAGACACTCCGACTCCATATGCCAGCACCACTCCTTGTGCCCCACCTCTCCATTGCCGATTGCAACATAGAAGGATACATGATACCTTCGGGAACACGTACCATTGTTAATAGCTGGGCTCTTGCAAGGGATCCTAGCCATTGGGAGAAAGCAGATGAGTTCATGCCTGAGCGGTTCATGGAAGGCGGTAGTGCCGCGGCTATGGACTATAAGGGAAGCCATTTCCAATACTTGCCATTTGGGGCAGGGCGAAGGATATGTCCAGGTATAAACTTTGCAAGTTCAACTATCGAGGTCATGCTTGCAAACCTTATCTACCACTTCAATTGGGAGCTACCTGTGGAATTAGCGAAGGAAGGCATTGATATGACTGAATCATTTGGGGTGACAGTGCATCGTACGGAGAAACTCCTTCTTGTCCCTATAGTTGCACATGATTAATGCATTAGTCTATAGCGTGCTTTATGTGTGCAATAGATCAAGGACTCGGATGTGCAGTGCCCTATCATAATTGCATCATACTTATAGGTTTTAGACTTCTCGTCAAGCACGTATACTAAAAAAAGAAAGCATGTAGTGCGACCTTTCACCATGCATCAAACTGTTTATCGTATTGTTTGGCGAGATTTTGTACAATATTTTTCCTCATGTGCGTATATTTTCGAGAAATATTTTGTATTCAAGAGAAGATAAAATAATAGCAGGGCGTATGCGCATGCATGCATGTCCGCGTGTGTGCTAATTATGTGTACGGGGATAAGCTCGTACAGATGCGCTTGTGTATTTTGTACTCGAGAAAAGATAAAATAATAGCAAGTAATCTAGGCCTGTACATGTACAGATGCGCCTGTGTATTCCACGTGTGCTTAATGTATTATGGGGATAAGAGAATAAACGGGCTAGCAAGTTGCGTGTGCATTGTGGCGCCCCCCTCCTGGGCCCTTCTCGGCCTGTTCACGCCATCGGTAGTCACCGTCCGCGGTTCGCGTGTGACAGCAACATCATCTGAAATAACGTAACTTGGCATATCACTTCTTGACCAACAATCGAAAAGGAGCAGAAGCATACAGAGTTGTTCTCATGCGTCATTGTACTAGATTATAGGTCCATAGAAAGTTGCATCCAAAGCCTGGAGCAAATCACATGGCTTGAAAGAATAACACACTACAATGCTAGGAAACCTAAATAATACAGCCTCCGTCCATTGCCACCGCCAAAAAATAGCACTAGCAGAATGGGATGCTCCCTAACGACTCTTTAGATGTGGGAAAAAAAACCATATCTAGAAAGCCAGATCATCATAGACTCCATAAAAACACCGGAGGGAGGTAAAAATAAGAGAAAGAGGCAAGGCAACTTATCCTCACTGACGTCATTTCCATTGCCATCTTCATCCAGATGGCTATGAAAAGACAAACGGGCCAAAAGTAAGGAATTTGGTGTCCCGATCCAAAGGTCAGGGCTCGGCGGAGGCGATGCACGACGGGGCGTGTAGAGACGTGGCCTCGGTGGACTGGCACCCTACAAGCAGCCGGGCAGGCAGCAAGGGACTCGTGTCGCCGAGCGGGGGCGGCTGGGGACCTCGCGCGGGCCGGGCGGGCAGAAAGCTAGGGGCTCACGCTGCCGAGACCGGGTGACCAGGGATCATGCACACCTATATGGAGTCATGATGAGACCATGCGTGGTTTCTAGAATACCATCAACTTTTTATCAGCAAACACTGGTTCATCAATTGAAAGAAATAATGCCTAGATATATGTACCGTGTCAGAATTGAACTACATCGTCAACAATGATTGAAATGCTTATAAATTCTACATAGATCTATCATGAGCACAAGTGCACATGTAGAGATTGATGACATGTCAATTGCAGCACGACAGTGATTAAAATAGATGATCCAAACCCAATCCCTATCAACTACAGGCCACGTTTCTACTGAAATAAAAAAAGAAAAAAGAGAGAAATAATTCACTATAGCGCGAGCTTCGTGAGGCCGTCTCCAACGGCTGGCCAAATCGCTAGCAAGCATTTATATTTTATTCAACATGAAGGAGTGAGAGTGGAAGTGTAAATAGCTAGCGACATGTCAATCGCTAAGCTTGCACGCTTCATGAGAAACTACATGCCTTTTTACACTATGCCATATTTTCTCTCATGCGCATATCTGCTTATTTATTCTCTTTTTTATCCGATCATGTGAGAAACTATATGCCTTTTACACTATGCCATGTTTTCTCTCATGCGCATATCTGCTTATTTATTCTCCTTTTTATCTGATCGTGTCTCCACATTTGCAGTTGATTTGAGCAGATCATTGGGGATGCCCTAAGGGCGGGATGCCCTGGGGAGGCGTAACAAAGTACTAGCCATGCCCTCAAAAAAAAAACCAAAGTACTAGCCCATAAGATAGCAGCTTAATATTGTCTTCCTCTCCTTAAATGACCAAGAGGGGAATAATGACTGCCTGTTACAGGTTGGATGTAAATAATAGAGAGGACTATTAGCCTGCTGCATGGTGACTTACTGTTGGTAGCAGGAGGCGAACTCACATTTGTTCCGTGAAAAGGAAACTCCGCAAAGCTGAAAACCCAATGTTGACACTCAAATTTGTCTAGATGAACAACAAGTCGATCAAAATTGGCTTGGATTTGTAGTTGAATATTTATGACCGGTTGACCGAGTGCATATATACTTTCACTTGGGCTCCTGAGGAGATTATTGGACATATTTTTTTTTCCAACGGTTTAAGCTGAATTTCATTACCGAGATAATGAAATTACAGAGTTTTAGAGTTAAATCACAAGTTTCCGAGTCAAATTACAAAGCAGATAAAACCTAAACCAGAACGCTGGGTAAGATCACGAAGGGAACTAACTGAAAGAAAGCCAACTAAACCAGCGAACACTATGGACTGATTATTGGACATTATTACCATTTGCTAGGTTCTGATCAAGTGACACTTTTTTGTGCAAATATATTCATTTCATGCAGCCCGTTGGGCACTGATCATACTGGTCACTGCAGCAGTGAACAAGACGGGACCGTACCTAAAATTTAACAATACTTGATAGGTCCGTTTGATGCAACATATATAATATAACTCGGTCGAATCGGCCAACGTCAACGTCTGATTGCAATGCTGCTTTGTCATCGGCGTCACTTGGGTCCCGAACAAGTGAGCAAGTTCCAAGTGCGCTGATGCTCATACAGTACATGCATAATATTTTTTACATAGTACAACGCAGACGCTCACAACTACGCCGATAAATCCTGAAAAAATCCCAGGAAAAGGTGCGAGCACTAGAATTTGATCCCTAGTGCGTAGAGTCCTACTGGACAGTCTTACCATTAGACCATAGACCTATTTGCAGTACATGCATTATATTGATCGGATGATATTCTACCTTTTCTTTTATTTGTGAAACGATGGGCCGAGATATGGTATCTTCTAGATCTACTCCAAGTTCCAAGTGCGCTGATGCTCATACAGTATATATAGTATAGAAAGTCAAGAACACTGGCGTTTTTGGTAAACTTGAAAGGAACATTAATTGTTGGCTTTTGTGAATGTTAATATCATTGTTTTGGCACGAAGAATGATATGACGCCTCTCGTAATATATATGCATTGTTAATTAATTCTTGCTACTACAAATTTAATTATTTAACTTCATGAATGCGCCTCCAGAGTCCAGAAGATCACGGCAGCAATAGGATTCGACTGGGACCATCCAATCTTTTGATTTTGATTTTGAATCTAGGATAGATCTTCTTCAGGGCCACGCTGTGTGTTTTTTAATGTTGTTTTTAACGTAGAGCTTTAGCTCTAGTTTTTTACTATCTAGCTCTTGCTTTTTTGTCTATGAGAATATCGCTTTTTGGTATATCTTAAAGGCAATTAATCATTCAGTTTTCGTTGATTATGCTTGAAAAGCTTGCGAGCAGCACAATTAACTAACTGAGTTACCTTTTTCTTGAGAGAATTTGGTCACAAACGGAAACTAACATATGGTCATAACATGGTCGATGACAGCTGTTGGAGATAGGTTTTTTCAATCTTGCAAAAAAAAAAATCTCGATTTTCAATCTTGCAAAAAAAAAAAAATCATCGATTGGAAGAATATTTTGGATAATCTTTGTCCTTTACCTAGGACTTAGCATACCCTATGTTAGACTCTAGTCAACAACGACGATAGCCTAAAAACCAAGCAACTGATCGATGTTCATGCCAGTGACACAACGGGGATATGCATGAGAGAATAACACTACTACATGAAAAAACTTTTGTGAGACGTTTTGAAATGGATGTCGGAGCGGACAGGAATTCCAACCGTCTCGGTTAATGCTGGCGATTAATCAAGGTGGTCATTTTGTTAACTGAGGCGGTCACAATTAATCGCCTCAAAATCTATGTACCGTGGCGGTTAAAAAATAACCTCCTCCTAAAATCTATTAACCGACATGGGCCTTATAAGAGGCCTGCTTCCAAAAAATATCTCCATTTATGGAGGTGGCCCGAGGCCCAACAAAAAGCCCATATCCATCAATATCGGGTTCATATATATACACAAGAGGTGAGTTAGGATTTCTCACTCAGCCGTCATTCTCCCTCCCTTCTTTAGAGCTCCTAATGCCCCTCACCTTCGTGAGAGGTGAGTTAGGGTTCCCCCTCCCCCCTTCACCTCTCCTATCGGCGCCCCCTACCCTAGTAGCGCCCTCTCCCCCTCACCTCCACTACCAAACGCCCCATCCCGTCACCTCCCAGCGGTGCCAATCCCCCCCCCGGCTTGGCGGGCTGCGCGTCCGTGGGCGGTGGCCGAAAGGCCAAGCTCGCAGCGGTAGCTGCGGGCGGTGCTTATGACGGCGAGGGTGGCGGCAGCGGCAGCGGGCCACGCTCGCACAAGAGGCGCACAGCTGACAGCGCTTGCGGTGCAGTAGTGCAGGCAGTGCGGCACTGAAAGGCACGTGGCGGCGTGGCCTCTAGCCACGGCGGTGCAGCCTCCCTCGAGCTCCTCCGGTGGCGCCTGGATCTCCTCCCTCTCCCTCGAGCTTCTTCGGTAGCGAATCTAGCCGAGGATATCCTCCATTGGGGGTGGCGCTGGCTCCACCACCGACGGCGGCACTCGCTCCTCCACCGACCTTAGCAGCGCGCACTCCTCCACTGGTGGCAGCATGCCCCTCCCCGAGCTCCTCATCCGGCTATCGTGGCGGTTGGATCCGAACTCATGGTGGCCAGATCAAGCTCCCCCAATGGTGGATCGTGGAATCCCGGTGGCGGCGCATCCGGATCGAGCAACGATGGCGGCAATGTGCGGCCTAGACCCAAGTCGGGCCCGGTTTAGGCTATGGGCTTTGGGATTTTTTTTTGTTTCTTTTATTTGATTTACCGAGGCGGGCAATCCAACCACGACCACGTCGCATAAGATTTCTATAGTAGTGTGATGACAGTAGAACAAATAAACAAGTAAAAATATATGTATATAATTAAAAAAGCTAGGTAAGCAGGAGGCCACCGTGCTGTTTACATTTGTACAATAGTTTAGAAACCTCTGCGCGGCGTTGCCACGCAGTAAAAATATTAGGACAAAGTTTACGTTTTTAGTATATAAATATAAAGAGTACTAATATGTAAAATATTAGAACAAAGTTTACGTGTTTGGTAAAGATACCTATATAGTCTGTTCTTAGTCTCAATTTCCCGTCCGCTGTTATGGGCTGCTATGGCCGAGAAAAGCAACAGTTCTAATTTAGAAAAATAGCAAGTGACGTGACCTAAGGAGGAGAGCCAAGGCTGGGTTCGTGCTTTTTTTTTCTAGAAACCACGACGCCGGACTGAAGACATTCTCGATTCAAAAGGAAGAGATGGTCGTGGCTCTCTACGTGTGTCTACAGCTTTTTCTGAATAAATACAAACTATATGGACTAAAAAATTGCCTCGTTCTTGGTGCAATCACCAGATCGAGGTTTCGGCTCTATAAAAAGCCACCTGGGAAAATTAGAAACCCAGCTATCATCATTCAGTAGACTGAACAATCTTTCAAAAACTAGCAAGCTATCCAGCAAGGGCAGGAAGCGCTGCTGCTGTGATGGCTCACGTTCATGACCACCACGAGCCTCTGCTGCAGGCCAATTCTCCTCCACACGCGGCCCTAGTGGTCTCTGTCTTGCTCGTCGTCTGTCCTCTTTTCGTCCTCCTGGTACGCCGCCGCTTTAGAACAGCTCTATCGAACGCCACCACAAGGGCCAGAGAACAGCTACTGAGCAAGCTGCCTTCGCCTCCCGGCAGGCTCCCCATCGTCGGCCACCTACACCTTATCGGCCCCCTCCCGCACGTCTCCCTCCGTGACCTCGCCGCCAGGCATGACCGTGACGGCCTCATGCTCCTCCACCTTGGCGCCGTGCCAACGCTTATCGTCTCCTCGCCGAGTGCCGCGAAGGCTGTGCTCCGTACGCACGACCACATCTTTGCGTCCAGGGCCTACTCCCCCCGCCGCCGACATCCTCTTCTATGGCTCCACGGGCATCGCCGTCTCGCCCTATGGTGAGCACTGGCGCCAGGTCAAGAAGATCGTCACCACCCACCTCCTCACCAACAAGAAGGTCCGGTCCTACCGCCATGCACGTGAGCATGAGGTAACAATCATGTGGCAACTTGAATCATTAATGATTGTTCCAAGGATGAACATGGTTGCCTAAAAACAATTCACAACAGGTGAGGTTGGTGGTGGCTAAGATCCGTGATGCAGCCACTGTAGGCACTGCTATCGACTTGAGCGAACTGCTCAACTCCTTCACCAACGACATCGTGTGTCACGCCGTGTCTGGCAAGTTCTTTAGAGAGGAAGGCCGGAATAAACTTTTCTGGGAGCTCCTCCAGGCGAACGCATCACTCATAGGCGGTTTCAACCTAGAGGACTACTTCCCGATGCTGATGAAGCTGGACATCATCAAGAGGATGTTGTGTGGGAAGGCACAAAAGGTGAACAAGATGTGGGACGACTTGCTCAATACGCTCATCGATGACCATGCAAACAGACCAGCATCAGAGCGTGAGGGGGAGGAGAGTGACTTCATCGATGTCTTGCTCTCCCTTCGACAAGAGTACAACCTCACGAGAGATCATATTAAGGCGCAGCTAGTGGTATATAATGACGTGACCTTTCCCACAACTGCCACCAATACACATATATTTGTATATAAATATATATCTCTATGCTGCTGGTTCTCATATATATGTATCCATATGTATGTAGGTCATGTTTGAAGCTGGCACAGATACATCGTTCATAGTGCTAGAGTATGCGATGGCTCAGCTCATGCAAAACCCCTGCCTCATGAACAAGCTACAAGTCGAGGTGAGAAGCACTATAGCCAAGGGAAAAGATATACTTATTGAAGACGAGCTTAATAGTTTAACCTACCTAAAGGCAGTCATCAAAGAGACACTCCGACTCCATATGCCGGCACCACTCCTTTTGCCCCACCTCTCCATGGCCGACTGCAACATAGAAGGATGCATGATACCATCAGGAACACGTGTTATTGTTAATAGCTGGGCTCTTGCAAGAGATCCTAGGTTTTGGGAGAAAGCGGAGGAGTTTATGCCTGAGCGGTTCATGGAAGGAGGTAGTACCACAGTTGTGGACTATAAGGGAAATGATTTCCAATACTTGCCATTTGGGGCAGGGCGAAGGATGTGCCCAGGTATAAACTTTGCAAGCTCAACTATTGAAGTCATGCTCGCAAATCTTGTCTACCACTTCAACTGGAAGCTACCTATGGAGTTATTGAAGAAAGGAATCGATATGACTGAATTGTTTGGGGTGACAGTGCGTCGTAAGGAGAAACTCCTCCTTGTCCCTATAGTTCCACAAGATTAATGCATTAGTCTATAGAGTTATTATGTACTTAATAGATCAAGGACTCAGATGTACACTGCCTATCATATTTGCATCATACTTATGGGTTTTGGACTTGTTGTCAAGCACGCATACTAAATAAAGAAAGCATGCATTGCATCCTTCACTATGCATCAAATAGTTCATCATATTTGTAATGGACAATGAACTAACAAAGATCTACAACAGTCAGAGGGGTGAATATGGGAGCCAAAGATTCTTCAGACGGGCTTATGTGTCCCAAGTTGACCCAGGGGTCTCTATTTTAGCAATCACCAAGGTCGCATAGTTACAAGTAGTCCTATTAACCTAGGAATGGAACTAAGTGAAAAAAAGCACGCATGAAAGCAAAATGCAAGAGGACAACTGAAAGCACTAGAGATCGATATCATATTATGTTAGTTCAGCCATTTTCCTATGTAAAACTTGGAACTTCTGGTCTCACCCTTTGAGAACATTTGGGACTAAGTTTCTCTCTCTTGGAGCTAACAAAATATTAGGTCTTCTTCCAAAAACTTTGAAAATCAGCACAAAGAAAGAGCTTCAAAGATTCAGAAGAAGTAAAAATACAATGAAATGACCTCCAGATCAGGTGAAACTTCAGCCACAGGACACATGCATCATGATCACTGTGTTCACAACAATATCCTCAAAAATCATGAATTTCTCAGATTTACAAAAACCCTCAAAAAAGGAGGAAATCGAGAAGACCTTCATGACAAAGATTATCATAAGGTCACCATGTTGAGTCATCCATGGCCTTCCGGTCCACACCATATAATATGTTACTAATAAAAGTGAAGGCCTGAGTGAAAGCCCTCACCTTTCAATGAGTCATAAGTGACCGGCTGTACCAAAATCTGTCACTGCAAAGTAGTTGTCAATTGTTTTTACCTTCACTTTTTAGTCAATTGTGATTTGCATGTCTCTTTGTCCATCACTAATGATCCCGGCTCTTGTAGAAAGAAAGTCTTACTTTATCTGGCAAGTTGGATTTGATTCCACCAGGCAATAAACTGTTTGGTGTATACTGTATATGGCAGGTAGCTTGCAGTTGTCAATCTGCAACAGCCCTTGGAGAGTCCACGTGGATCCCACGGCATATATGGACCAAACTATTATGTGGTTTTCCACGATTAGGTCAGTCACCACTGATATTGAACCACTTGAGGAGATGATCAGATCAGAAAGCTCTGGCTTTGTGCTTCCAAACTGTATTGGCTTGGCTTCCTCTAGTTGTGGAAGTAACAGGTCCTCCCACCAGTAATTAAGGTGGATCTGTGATGAGGAGAGGGTTCGGTTTGGGGCTAGGGCTCGGTGGAACGGAAGAGGCGAAGTCAAGGAGAAATTGAGATCGAGAAGGGAGGGAATGAGAGTGTTGTAGGCCAGGGGAAGGGTATGGGGACAACGGCATTGCTAGCTAGTCGTAATATGAGTCGTTCCTTTGTCGCCTCGCACATTACTGTTGGATCGTACAAGAACGGATTCAGATCCTAGGCTACTTCTCTATCCACTACTCCCTCCGTCCCACCGAGTGTGTCGTTGAGGAATGAGCGTGAATACCAAGAAAAAATAGCAGAGCCTACTAGTACTCCAACCGTATGACAGATTTTATGATTGATGTTGTACATGCTTCATTAAATGCAATAAGACAAATACACATCCACCATATCAAAACTAGCCACGTCACTACTATTCACTACTATTTACGGATTAAACAAATGGTCACAAAGCGGCAAGTACTGAAAAGTAGCTTTTCGGCATGCGAGAGGATAAGGCTGGGCATCGGTTACTTGCTTTTCTAGGTGCAGGCCTCACGTCACAGGTAAAACGACAATCTCTGTAGGACATTGTCCAGATGCTAGAACGACACACTCCGTGGGACGGAGGGAGTACGTACACTACTGCTGATGAACCCAAGCCCTCTTCACCAAGGCCCATTATGGCCTTGTATGATCAGTTGTTCATTTTTCTCCATTCAACAAAAATGGGACAAATTATTGCTATTTCATTTTTTATGGAGAAGAAGCAGGTTGGATAATGTTACTGCTAGATCCTATTTGTATTAGCTAAACTTTTTATAGGGAAGTAGCTAGTAGCATTTTATTGAGTTAAATGCTAATGAATCTTTTGCTATTTTCTTATCTGAGCCTACTATGGTCTCTCGAAATAAACATATGACTTCTTCAACTTTAAAAGTTGTCCTGAATTAGCACGTTGAACGAACCACTTGAAAAGTTGAGGGATCCAAATATTTACTCTGAGAGTTCGTGGACTGAAATTAGAATGCCTCCCGAGCAAAGTTTAAGGAAATGCAGGACTGTACTGAAAAGTATAGGCTCCAGTGTCATGCCATTGCTGTCTCCACGAAAACATCCCACAGGTCATGGAAAAGACCCGCCACATTGTAGCGTCCGTGTCCTGGATCAAAGCACGCCTGATAATGCTCCAAGAAAAAGCAGGCAAGGGCACTAGTGACAGCGAATGCTGCTTGCCTTTATTACAATTTTCAGCGATAGATGACCACTGCAAGCCACAAGACAATCAAAAAATTGTAGCAACATTCAGCGACAGACGGCTGTGGCATCATTCAGCAACCACCAATAAACTGTACACTCCAGAAACGTCAGATAAAAACAATTCAAATGCAAGTAATACTGTAGTAAGCCAAATATACAACCTCAATAAGACATCAAATTCATGGTCTGTTCCCCAACTTTCTGCTTACACATGTCAACAGCAGCATTGCTTCTTCTACAATTTTGCCTGTTGCAGGACAATTTAAAACTTTGGATGTCAAGAGCTACAGCTACCCAACAGGAATTCTTGTTGCTCGAATAAGCAGATACACAATCGGAACAGCACTGAAGGACCGAAAACAGCGACCAGGGGGGGTGAATGGGAGCCTCAAATTTCTTTCGAAACTTTTGACCGTTGTCCCAAAATCGAACCCCAAAAGCAAAACCACAAGCGAGCGGTAAGATCATGACCTAACAGGTAGGTGGATACCCTTGGAGATGTCCAAGAGGTACAGCGGATCAACCGAGGAAGATCGGAGATGAGCACTCAACGAAACTCCAAAAGCGACGCACTCAATTCCTATGGAGAAGGAGAGAGTGGCCAATCCAAAATACTCAAGCCAACTTGTGACAAGAGTACTTGGATACGAAGCACGTGATGCTACGAACCCAATGCAACAAACGGAACTCAAATCGGAGTTCGGACGATCAAGAAGCGAACAAGTCAGCGAAACAGCCTTCAGGCACCCATACCGGACCTCATACTGGACATGTCCGGTATTCACGACTTCGGACCGGACACACTCAGCTCATACCGGACCCCATACCGGACGCGTCCGGTATGCACCGGACCCCCAGTTTCAGCACAGAGCGACTTTGGGAGAAAAATAGAAAACCTAATCAAACGGTGTCCAAAAATCGTGAAATTTTAACCCTAGAAACTAGACACACAGAAGAAGGTCTCCACAAAATTTCAGCTCAAAATTCCAAAGTTAAGTCTACGGACGTGCCCGGTATTCACACCGGACGTGTCCAGTATTTGCGGACAGAACCCTGGAAATTTTGATTTCAAAGTCAAAACTCAATCAAATCAACTCGGATCGACCTGAGATTTTGCAGAGGGGTTCACAAGGTAGTTCTAAGACTACTCCATGAAGATCACAACCCCAAACTCACTGTAACTTCGAAAATCGATGAAATTCAATTCTAGGTCAAGTTTTCCCCGAAATTCTTGATTCTACTCGATCTGTGGATTCGTGAGGATTTGGATAAAATCCTTCGGTGGAAAGGATCAACTCACTACCAAGATCAAGTAGAAACAAGTGGTTTGCAAAGAGATGAACCACAGCTCGAGAAATCAACTCGGGAACAAATGACGGAGGAGGGGAAACACGAAGAACGTGAAGAACATCAATCAAAACGCGAATCAACACATCAATCTGACTCCACAAGGAAACATGGAGGATTCAGGACCTCCATTCCCTTCAACACGAGTTCGATTACACTAATGAAGGATTAGTGGACCTTTCTCTCACTCACAAGCAATTAGAGGAAGAAAACCCTAAATGAGAAAATGCAAATGGGAAAGGTGAGGGAGATGGGCTTCCTCCATCTTACTTATCGACCGGGCTTATTTTATTTTCTAGTTTTTGCCCCTGATACAACTCTGAGCAAACCGCCTAGCCCTAGGGACATTGCGGTCCAACTTGAACCGACTCGATGCAATCTTTGATCCGACGGCCACCGCGCCTTCTCACCGGTAGCCGCCTCGACGCGAACTCCCCCGATGCCGCCACGTGCCGTCCGTCCGCCTCGGGACCTCCGCCCCGTGGTTTTGAGGCTCAACCCGAAAAAACCCTTAGGGTGGTTTTGAGGCCCAAACCACCGAAACCCTCCACCGTTGGTTTTGAGGCCCAAACCAACAAACCGGCCCATGTCCTTGCACTTGTCGGGCCAAGTGCCAAAGAATACGATCCCGCCCGGCGATTTCGGGTCCCTCGGTCCAAGTCTCGATCGGCCCCGCCCTTTCACCGCTCCCTGGTCCATTCGGCGCGGCCCGCCATCACTTGACCTTCACCTCGCCGTCGGCCACCGCCTCCATGCTCAACACCTGCACAACACAAACCAAGGCACATGTGGAACTCGTGGCTTTCACCACCGTCAGTAGCATCCCATCCGAGATGCTAGTAGTTGAATCAATCACTCATAATCACAACTGAACCACAAGTATAAACCTTGTGTTCACAATCTCCCCCTTGATGAGTGCATTGTTCAACACCAACACACCACGGCTGAGAAAAAGAAATAGAAGAAGAAGAAGAAAAGAAGAAAACTCGTCAAATGACCAAAAGCCAAAGGGAAGCCAAATAGAATCATTTGAAGCAAGCAAAACTTGGTCCCCAAAGACATGGGCAATGGCTTGACGCAACCAAGTAAAACATGGCTAGCCCTCAAGAAGAGGCGTAAAGCGGGCTCAACACCACTAGCCAAGCAAGAAGCACTCAAAAACGCTAGATCCTCCGAGAAAGAGGCAAGGCTCAACACATCTAGCAAGAAGCAATGTAAAAACGACTCAAACTCAGCTCAAACAACTCCCCCTGAGTAAATGCATACATGAGTGCACACAATCTTCTCCTCTTCTCCCTTTGAGAATTAGTCTCACCCTCTGAGAAGACAACCAATCAAGACATGTCAAGTGACTCCCCCTTGACATAAGCATATGATGTGTCAGGCATGTGTGTGTGTGTCAAATTTCTCCCCCTTGTTGAATTATGCACACAGCAAGCCTAAAATACAATGACATGCACAAATGCAGAAGCTTCAGGTATATAGCAATCAAAGTGAAAAGATGCTTTAGCCAGTAAAACAAGTGAATAAGGCATTAACAGACAAGTGCTAGCATATGCTCAAACTGATCAAATGATACGAAATATGAAGTGTAAGCAGTTTTGAGCAGATTATAAGTTCTTCAGAAAGGGGTTCACCACAAAAGATAGCACTTAGCAAATGCAAGCTGGAAATCAACCTAGTGCTAGTCATGTGGAAGCAAGGTGAACTACCCCAAACCATGATCACACATCATGTCAAAGACCTCAAACTTGTCAATTTTATCAGATTTTTAGAGTTGGTAGCAAATTACAAGTATTGGTCAAACATGTGTGTGCGAGAGGTTATCCGCATCTTTGTCAAGCCTAACTTTTCAACCAAGCGGAGCCTATGTCAGAAGACAATCAGGAGCTCAAGGCAATGGTTTCGGTCATCCACTACAAGGCTCAAGTTCATCCAAATATGCAATTGGAAGCAGTCTCGATACCTTGATGTGGGACAATACGGACCCATCTTGATCTTTTCATTCAACTTACTTATATTTCAGATTTTAGCACAAGTAAAGATCTAAGCAAGTGTGGGACTCAAGTCATGAGACATAGTATCCAAGCATGCACAATATAGCATAAAGGAATCTCAACATCCTACATATGCTAATTACCATCTTAGACGGTGAACATTTTTAATTTCAGCAAGTTTAAGCAAGTTCACATTAGAAAATCATACTCAATTCATAACATGTAGCAGATGATCAATGAGAGCCTAAGCCGACAAGCACCACAAAGTACTCACATAGCATACTAACAAGAGCATAGTTTCTTTTCAAGTGTTATATACATGAAGCTCAAAATGCAAGTATATCATAAAATACAATGCAAATGCAATATCATACAAAGACAAATCAAAACCTAAACTATAAAAGAACCAAAACTAGTGTACAACAAACAAAGTGCTTCCCTCCTCTAAAAAAGGGAAACACACACCCAGTTCTCCTCGCAAGCGAGCAAAAGTCGCTTGATCGAGGGGCTTAGTGAGAAGATCTGTAAGCTGATCCTGGGTGGCTACGTGATGCAACTCAATGTCACATTTCTCTTGATGATCACGGAGAAAGTGAAAGCGGACATCTATGTGCTTGGTCTTGGAGTGAAGTACTGGATTCTTAGCAACACCGATGGCACTAGTACTATCACACAATAAAGGCACTCTAGAGAACTCAAGACCAAAATCACGTAGGGTGGCTATCATCCAAAGCATTTGGGAACAACAAGCGGCAGCAAATGACATACTCAGCTTCGTGGTGGATTGTGCAACACTAGACTGTTTTACGGGATGACCAAGACACAAGAGATGAACCAAAAACCGACAAGTCCCCGAGGTGGACTTCCTATAAGCGGCAACCCAGCAAAATCAGCATCCGAATAACCGCAAAGAGAGAGCGAGGAAGAAGCGTAATACCAAAGTCCAAACTCGGGGGTAAACCGGAGGTACCTCATGATGCGCTTCACCGCTTGACGGTGAGAAGTGCGTGAGGAAGCCTCGGAAGCGTCTTGTGCAGAGGCATACAAAGAACCGTATGTCGGGTCTTGTCGCCGTCAGGTAAAGAACGATCCGATCATACTCCGGTACTCCTTCCGATCGATCGCTTCTCCATCCTCATCGGCGTCGAGGGGCCGTCGTAGTCGGCAGGGGCGTCGAAAGAGGCTTGGCCTCGCCCATGTTAAACTTCTTCGGGACGTCCTTTGTGTACTTGCCTTGATGCACGAACGTCCCATCCCATGTTTGCTTGATTTGAAGGCCGAGGAAGAAAGTCAATCACCCATCAAGCTCATCTCAAACTCCCTGCTCATAAACTCTGTAAACTTGGCA
The DNA here is from genome assembly GCA_015844335.1 of Chrysopogon serrulatus. NCBI lineage: Eukaryota > Viridiplantae > Streptophyta > Magnoliopsida > Poales > Poaceae > Chrysopogon > Chrysopogon serrulatus. Next base: position 218,444 of record JADLZL010007922.1, read on the forward strand.
TTCAAAGCATGAGAAGAGCCACCAAAGATAATATCATCCACGTAAATCTGAACCAAGAGAAGGTCACTGCCTTGCTTGAGGAGAAACAATGTCTTATCTACCGATCCCATCCTAAACTCCTTCTTAAGCAAAAAGGTTTTCAGCCTATCATACCATGCTCTAGGGGCTTGCTTAAGACCATACAAAGCTTTGTGCAACTTGAAGACATGGTTAGGATACTTAGGATTTTTAAAACCTGAGGGCTGCCTAACATACACTTCCTCCTCAATGTACCCATTCAGAAAAGTACTCTCGACATCCATCTGAAACAACTTAAAGCCCTTAGCAGCAGCGAACGCTAAAAGAATGTGGATAGCCTCTAAGCGAGCTACAGGAGCGAAGGTTTCCTCAAAGTCTATCCCTTCTTTCTGGCAATACCCCTGAGCAACAAGTCTAGCCTTATTCCTAACAACCACCCCATCTTCACTCTGTTTGTTCTTAAACACCCACTTTGTACCTATGGGATGACACTCTGGAGGTGGAGGAACTAAGACCCAAACCTGATTCCTATCAAAGTTTTCTAACTCCTCATGCATAGCATTTATCCAATCAGGATCAGAAAGTGCGTATCCAACATCTCGGGGCTCAAAAGAAGCAACAAATGCAGAATGAGTGAAGTGAGAGATGTGATACGACCTGGACCGCGTGACTCGCTAGTCAATGTCACCGATCATCGTCTGAGTGGGGTGGCGACGCTGAATGTGTCGTGGAGCCCCTCTGGAAGAAGTCACACCCCCCTCAACAGCAGCAGGTGCCTCCTCAGGTGCAATCGGTGTAGGCTGAGGAAGCTGCTCCAACGGTCCCCAAGAAGTAGAAGTAGAGGGGTCTGGACCGTGAGCTGAAGTAGTCGTCGCAGGCTCGATAGGGGCAGCCGGTGGAGTCGGCTCGGGATCACCCCAATCGGCATCGTTCCTCCACAAAAATGCTTTCTTCAAACTCTTCATCACCTGCACGCTCAAAGACAGGGGTTGTACAAGGCATAGTTTCATCGAATGTGACCTCACAGGTCTCCACAACACGGTTAGTTTTAAGGTTAAGTACTCGATAAGCTCTAGAATGCAATGCATAACCAAGAAAGATACCGTCGGAGGACCTGGACTCAAACTTGTCCAAATTACCTTGTTTCAAGATGAAGCACTTACACCCAAACACCCTAAAATGACTCACCTTGGGTAGCCTCCCAAATCGCAACTCATAAGAAGTTTTCTTCGTAAAAGCACGGAGAAAGATGCGATTGGAAACATGGCAAGCAGTGTTGATTGCTTCGGTCCAAAACCTCCTAGGAGTCCTATGCTCATTGAGCATCGTCCTAGCCATCTCAACAAGGGTCCGATTCTTGCGCTCAACAATGTCATTCTGTTGCGGAACATAAGGTGAGGAAAACTGGTGCTCAAGACCCAAAGACTTGCAAAAGGTTTCAAAATGAGTATTCTTGAATTCTGTGCCATTGTCACTACGAATAGCTCTCATGGCATTCTTAGGGAGCTCATTTCTCAACCGAAGAATCAAATCTCGAGCATGTGAAAAAGCCTCATCCTTACTCTCCATGAAAAACACCCAAGAGTATCTCGAAAAGTCATCCACAATCACTAGCATATACCACTTCCCACCTTCTGACCGAACCCGAGCTGGACCAACTGTGTCCATGTGAAGTAGCTCGCCGGGTTCCTTGGTCATAATTTGGTTCACAGGTGGGTGAGAAGCGGCTACCATCTTCTCATGGTGACAAGGGTGGCAAACAAGATCCTTCTTAAATTTCAACTTGGGCAATCCTTGGATTAAGCCAAGTGAGCTCAACCTAGAAAGAAGGTCAAAGCTCAAGTGACCAAGTCTCCTATGCCACTTCCAAAGCTCAGAAGAGGATCCAGCCACCAAACAGCGGGAAGAGCCAAAAGAGTGAGAAAAATCAGCTCGAAAGACACGGCCAAATGAGATAATCCGACACACAAGGTCTCCCTGAGAGTTAAGAACTCGAGAAAAGCCATGTTTAAAGCGCACTTCAAAGCCGTCCTCAAGGAGTTGCGAAACAGAGAGCAAATTGAAATGCAAGTTCGAGACCAAAGCAATATCCTTGAGAACAAAGCTCTCGTTAACCCGAATGGTTCCACGAGAGACCACTTTACCTTTGCTATTATCCCCAAATGTGATGTACTCCTTGTGTTACACAGGGTCAAGGTTGGAGAATGGTCCCACGAGAGACCACATGAACTTCCGGTCATGTGGCGCGAACATCCGGAATCAATGAGCCATGTATTCTCCAAGCCTCTGTCGTACATCAATAGAAAGACATAGGATGAGCAAATGGCACACCACTGGGGTTAGTAAACTGAGAAGGATACCAGTGATGCATCATTTGCCCTGAAAAAGTGTTAGAAAAAACACCAAACATGCCATGTCCCATTTGAGAAAAGCGATCACTACGAGGGAAGACGTAGTCCGCTAGAGCTGTGGGACACAAAAGCACCGCCATGAGGTTCATAGTCATATTGACCACGACCTGAACCCCGCCGTGCACGACGGTTTTTCACTCGAAGGCACACCACTAAACTCACCAACTTTGCCATAAAGATCATCACCCTTCCCATCTAAAGCAAAGCCTAATCCCAGCCCACCAATCCCCCTCCTGAATTGGTTGACCATCATGCCAAGTTGCGGCTCACTACAAGACACCTAACTCAAGATGGTCCGAAGGTATGTGTTTTCCTCCTCGGTACGCACCTTGTCATACCGGCAGTTGGCAATCTCCAGCTCCAAACCCTCACAAAGAGCACACTTAGCCACACTAGTGCTATCTGAGTTGGCCTTCTCAAGCAAGGCAAGCTTGGCATTCTTCTCTGCCAACTCAGATTGCAAGTCCGAGCAAGACTTGCATGCACCCAACAAGACAGGTGAAGCACGCACACTATCAAACTCGTCAACCAACTCAGCATACTTGGACTGCAGACTAGCAAGATCAGCCATATAAACGCTACAAAACTCACACTCTGGCTCGTCAGACACTATGGGAGTGTTCTTAACTAGCTCAAGCTCCTTAAGCGCATCTTCTAGCTTAGCCTTGTACTCTTTTCTATCACTAGCAAAGACGCTTTAAGCAACTTATCTTGACGAAGCAAAGTAGCGGTCAAGTCATCAACCTCGGCGACAAGAGCATCGACGGAAGGTGATACCTTAGATGGGTCGCCGTCGCGCCGTAGGGAGCATCGCCATTGCCGCCCTCCACCTCGTCACCAAGTGCCATGGTGCAGAAGCCTCCGTGGGTGGAGTCGGCGAAAAAGTAGAGTCCGTTCAGCTTGTCCTCGACTTTTCTCTCGGACTTGTCGTCGCTCGAAGAGGAGGAAGCATGCTCGTCGTCGGAGTCGAGGTCGCTGAGGGAGGCGAGGAAGGCGCGCTCTTTTGCCTTGAACTTCTTCACGAACTTGCGCTTCATCGCTTCCTTGCCAAAGCCTCCCTTGGACTTGTGCTTACCGGAGGTGTACTCGCGCTTCTCCTTGTGCTTGTCGGAGGTGGACTTGCCGAAGGAGTGCTTGTTCCGCTTGGGACAGGTTGGCGACGAAGTGGTCAGGGTCGCCGCATCCATAGCATCCATCCTTCGGTCCACCCCGTCGGCGATTCAAGCGGTTGTTGTGGAACCACGAAAACTGGTTGATGACGAGAGCCAGCTCATCGTCTCTGAGCATGTCCAACTGCTCCTCTGTCACTGAGATCAAGGAAGACAAGGCAAACATCGCAGAGGAGGGGTTAGCGGAAGAACTAGAGACACCGTTACCTGACACCAACGCCATAGTCGGAAAGGAGGGATTGTGAAGTTTGGCCCGGATCCGTGGTCGATCTCACCGGACTTCAATTTTGTCAAGAGCTCGCCCACGGTGAGGGTCTCGTAGTTCTACGACTCGAGAAGAGCTTGCACCTTCGAATCCCAAACCCTCCAATCAAGAGCATGTAACAACTTCAAAGCTCTCTCGTGATCGTCATAGGGCAAGTTCAACTTGTTCGCACGTATTTTGTTGACGATGGTCTGAAAGCGTGAGAACATAGAATCGATGGTCTCGCCATCAAGCTGCCAGAAATTCTCATACTCCTGCTTGTATGTGTCAAAGAGTCTGGTCTTAATTTGGGGAGTCCCCTCGTGATAGCTCTGCAGCTTCACCCAGATCTCTCTAGCAGTAGTCAAGTGTCCGACACGCTCAAACTCAGACTCAGAAAGACTCGAGAAGAGGGCATTACGTGCCTTGTTGTTTGCATCGTGTTGTTCGATTTGCTCTTGGCCAACACGAGCAGGAAGGACAACGTAATCGGCATTCTCACAGATTTCCCACACCCTCTGTTGACACCTGTTAGCGTCAACTTTTACTAGGGCTTTTTACCCGATGGACAAGAAGATAACACACTAGTCTAGGGCTTTATCGACAAATTCCACGAGTTTTGCATATTCTCGTAATTTCGGGGTGATTTCAGAAAAGTCGAAAAAGAGGAATTCTAACGCAAAATAACCACGAAACTTATCCGCCACGAAGGACATCACGGGAAGACTCGGGAAGACTCCGTAAGACACCGGAAGGAGTGGGGGGCGAGAGGCCACCAGGTGGGGCCGGCCGGCCCCACCATGGAGCCGGGCGGCGCCCCCCTGTTAGGGTTTGGCTCCCCCTTCTGGAATGTTCCTCCACCGCCTCCAAGGATGCATCTCGGCCCTACGTTACGTCGGTTTGATCCTGCGGCGCACGCGCATCCCACCGGACTATAAATATGAGGGTAGACCCCCCCTGGAAAGAGCCAATTCATTATTCATCAAGGTCTCAAGCCATCAAGCATCAAGAGCCTTCAAGTTCATCAAGAGCCTTCTAGTTCATAGGATTAGCTAGCTAGATTAGAAGTAGAGGAGATCTAGTTCTTCATCGGATCCGGAGCCCCCCGTCGGCGTTCGGGCCGGAGCGAGAGTTCGCTAATAGATCTAGTTCTTAATTACTTTATTGTATTCATTATTCAGATTAGGGAGACTTTACTCTAAATATATTCATATGTTCTTAATTGCAATAGTCATTGTTTACTTTGATTATATGTCTAGTTTAGTTACTTCGATCTTATTGAATTCATGTAATTGCTCGTATAGCGTTTATCCATATGTAAAATGGGTAGATGATAGGCATATGTAGACGTGGTGTCTGGATGTCTTGTTTATCTGCGAGTGCACCCTGATATGCTGGGACGTGTGGTAGTCTGCATAGGTGACAGCTACGTTAGTTCCTCTCGTAGTCCACCCCCGTATGTAGGACTAGCATGGGCACGATCGCGAAGGAGGTGACTTAGGTCTTAATACCCTCATTAGTTGATGCCTCTTTACATGCAATGATGATTTAGGGTTGATTTAGCAATGATTACTAGATGTAGTTGCACTAATTAGAGTTATTCAATTGACGTAGTTATAGACCTATCTCCGTAGTTTATCCAATGGCTAGCTATGATTATGACTAGTAAGATGCTCGATGATTATCTTTAATTATGATATTTGATGATTATGCTATCACCCGCATTTATCTTTATTTATCTTGTGACCTCTGCCTGTTATAAGTAGAGTATACGACTTAGGTAGTATCGTTTATCATGTCCACATAGTTTCGCATCAATATGACAATAATAGTTTATTACATAGCTTTCCCAGAGGTATAATTATAAATCGACAACTGGAGACTTCCCTAGGTAAAATGCTACAACGGTATAATTATCTGTCCGCTTGCGAGAACCCATTAGTTTACATTTATATCTTATTCATATATTTTATCCGCCTAGTCACAATAGTACAATATAAATCTATGTTAATTTCCTAGCAATATAATTGGGGATGACAACCTACTTCATGTTTAGGAATGTTAGTAATTCAAGAGTGACTAGTTGCTAATGACAAGTAATTATATACCAACTATTTCTAGGGTCATTGCTAGGAGTAGGGTTTATCTCGCTTTTTTAGTAGTGACGTTAGAAATGCCAACAAGCATTTTTGGCGCCCGTTGTCGGGAAGGCACAATAAACTTAGAACATATTGATGACCTATATACACATGGATAAAGTCATATTACCAATCGATCTCTAACTCTATATCGGTACACCCTTCGTTGTTATCATTTTCTTATCTTATGCGGGGTGATGAATGAATGGTTTTTCTCTTCCAAAGAACTTTACCGACGATCCGGAGAAACTCCTTAGAATGAAAAGGCTTGCAGAAATAAGGGAGAAATTCGAGTCACCATCAAGAACACCCTTTGTTTGCTCAAGCTAACTCTTCGGAGGAGCCAGCTCCAAGACTGGAAGAAGAATTCAAGAAGAAGTAGAAGAACAAGCGTAAGAGTATTTAGGTGAAAACCTAGCTCCGTGTTTGAAGACATGGCCGAGAAGTCACCGCGAGAGTTTCTCGCCCCAACAACAAACAAACATCCGGACTGGACCACCAGTCAACACCGGGGAGAATGGATTCGAGCTCAAGCCCGCTCTCATCACCATGGTTCAAGCCAGCCAATTCGTGGAAAAGGACATGAAGATGCGAGTGCACACTTACAACACTTTCTAGAAATCTGCAAAGCACCTTCACTATCGGAGGAGTATCAAAAGATGCTATCTTACTCCGTCTTTTCCCCGTTCTCATTATTGAGGGAAAGCCAAGCGGTGGTTCTACATCAACAAAGATAAGCACACTACATGGGACCTATGCTCGACCGCTTTCCCGGCAAAATTCTTTTCTACTGACCAAGACCAATGCTCTGCGTGGGAAGATTTCAAGTTTCCAACAACAACATGATGAATCATTCACTCGAAGCATGGGAAAGATTCCAGAACTATATTGAAGACTGTCCTCATCATGGGATAGAGGAGTGGCTATTAATGCAGACTTTCTATCACGGGCTTATCTCTAGCACCCGTGAGTCTATTGATGCTGCAGCTGGGGGAGCTTTCCTGTCACTAAAGCTCGCCGATGCTAAAGCACTTCTTGAGAAGATGGCCTCAAACTCAACATGCAATGAAGAACGTACTCAACCTCGCAAGAAGGGAGGAGGAATCCATCATCTCAAGGAAGCCGACATGGTCACTTTGCTAAGCTAGACCTCATCATGAAAAAAGCTCGATATCGAGAAGAAGGAAGTCATGCACGTCAATGATTCCCATATGACATGTGAAGAATGTGGAGACTACGGGCACTCAGTGTCGCTTGCCCCTACTTTGCAAGAGGATGTGAACTTCATCAACAATAACACCTACTATCGTCCTCAGCAAAATCAAGGGTGGAATCAACAACCTCGATAAGGTAATTACCAAGGTAACAACCAAGGTAACAACTTTAATAATTATAACCTTCCACCTTTGAGAGAATTAGTTACTAGTCAATCCAAACTACTAGATCAAATGACTAGAAAGCTAACATCAAATGATAAAACTTTGGAAAACATACATGCTAAAATGGATACTTTTGCTTCCGCCATAAAGAATCAAAGCATAGCTTTAATAAAATGTTAGAATCACAATTAGCTCGGTTAGTCTGCTGCTTTGTTCCTCCACTAGAGAAAGGCAAGATTCCAGGCCAACGAAGATTTAAAAACTGCTAACCTTGTTGATATTCATAATGCAACCCAATATCATATTAAGCTGCGGAGATGCAATTGGATTGACCACTCTCTACCGAGAGAAGATGGGAGACCCCGGAAGACCTGTTATTCCTATCTCCATAGGATGCCACAGTTTTCAGAGGCTATCTGCGACTTCGGCGTAAGTGTCAACATCATGCCCAAGGTAATTTTTGAGAAAATATTAAATGATCCCCTGTTGTACACAAACATGCGCTTGCGGCTTGCGAGATCATCCATTTGCTACCCCGAGGGAGTACTAGAAGAAGTTGTTATTAGAGTGGGGCAGTCATATGTCCCGCTTGACTTCGTGGTCATGGAGACAGGAGTAGATGAGAAGGCACCCATCATTTTGGGCCGACCATTCCTATGCACAACAAAAGCCATCATCTATGCGGAGTTCGCCAAGATTGTCCCTGTCCATCAAAGACAAGAAGGAGAGATTCACATTCAAGAACCGCATCCCGAAAGCTCCTGTAGCCCCCGAAGCAATTTCAGCAACAAGAAGAGCAAGAACAAGCAACCAATGCCAAAGAAGAAGAACAATAGAAACAATGAGAAGATGGAGGAGGACCAAGCATGCACCGAGGAGACAACTCAACTAATCACTGCTCTCAACATAGAAAACGATCACAAAGCTACCCAAGTCATTTCCAATCAAGAGAGGTGATCCAGTGTCCCAATCATTGAATGCACTATCAAAGACACCACCTTTCCTCACACCGTGCGACAACTGGATCAGCCGCAACGTAATGTCAAATCGGGTATATGATGAATTATTTAATTTACCTTTATACCCAACATGTATTCAGTTGCAGATGGCGGACCAATCACTAAGGTTCCTCGAAGGAGTAGTCAAGGATGTCATGGTAAGAATTCAAGGACAATATGTACTGCAGATTTTCTAGTCCTTGACATGCGAGGGGAGACGATGATTCCCCGATCCTCTTGGGAAGACCGTTCCTCTACATCGCTAACGCCAACATCTACATTGGGTGGGACAAATCCACTTCAACCTACCTACCGGAAAGGTATTTGTCAATTTAGAACATTAAATAACCATGAGCGGGCCGTAAAGCAACGCAACGGGAGGAGACGCCAAGCACACCGTCGCCGCTCGGCCCTCACTGTGGATGGGAAGACTTTCCTGGCAAGATCGTGAAATATGAAGATCGCTTCCCGCAGCAAGAAGAGAACAAACAAGCACCTCATTTGGAGTATTTGGGCGTAAGAAGTCGAAAGGATGGACCGGATCGCCAAGGAAGAAAAGGAGGAGATCTTAGCACGATTAGAAGCGTGGGAGAAGAAAAACAAAGATGAAGAGCAAGAGTTAGAAGAGAAAGAAGCAAAAGAGACCGAAGCAAGATGGAAGGAGGCACACGACGCATTACCGCAAGATGGGGAGTTGACCGAGGTTACCTCGACGATGAACCCACCGAGTAAGTGCTCACTGTTTAAGTCCCGTCGGTAGACTTTAAATTCGTACCCTAGCCATAAGGTCGAATGGTAGCTATCCCATTAAATGCATTAGTAAACTCAATTTATTTAGTAGCATTATCTGTTCACATATTAAAAATAATAAAAATATTTATTGCATTATTCATGGCATCATAAAGCCCCATGTGGATACCCTATGGCATTTTCTGAAGGAATACCCACTGTGGTGGCATAAAAATAGAAATAACAAAAAAAATAGAATCCTGCTTAAATTAGACAACATAAAAATAACTCATAAAGGTGATCAATTACTCTTTGGGTGACCGCTAACCCATTATTCAATTCGAGCCTCGAGTTTTGGTTTCTTGTGGAGTATTTATGCAGAACAACATTATAGCAAGGGAGGGACTATCGGTGGTGACCACCGGGTTCGCTATTAGCTGGTCCGCTCTAAAAGGAATCTACACCGGATATTGCGATCATCAAGCTTGGGGAGGAGCATCCCCTAGTTATCGGTGACTACACCTAAGCGATTTTTGAGTCTACTTTATATAATCATAAAATACCAAAAAAATATGTGGGCACATGAAGGTCCACAAGGTCATAGAGTCTTTTTGTTAGGAGTTTAATTTAAAACTATAAAAGATATATAACTAATAAAACCAAATAAATATTTAGTTCTATATTTATTAGAGTATAATTAGTCCAGGCTAGAGCTATTAAAATCGATGAACACTAAAATTGTTTTGGATGTGATGAATAGTTGCTCTGTTATAATGCTTACTAAAGTACCTACTTGCCAAACTTAAAATCTCCTTGGTTCTAAGCATTGTTGTTTTAATTGGAGAATTTATTCTGAACCATTAATTGTGGAGGTATAAGCTTGCGCTAAGTCTAGGTAGTTGATTGATATGATTCATAAAGGTTGAGCTGCTATTTATCTTCTTCCTAGCATTACTAAGTTTTGGAGATTTTGTTTTTAAAAAATCTAAGAAAATACATGATGAGCTCTCGTATGACAAATGTGAATTCCTACCAAAACCAAATTAATATCTTAGAGGATAGGAAAACCCTTTCACATCTAAGCCGCTTGCTTTGCATTGAGTTCATCAACTTTGTGTTGTATACCTTATGAGAGTCTTGTCATGCTTTTAAAACCAAGAATCATTTGCACACTCCAGTTCACATATGCATTATTCCTACTTTAAGGAGTAATTGCAATCATTCACCATACTTCCATTATAAAATGTTCACCTCCTACACCGGGAGAGGACGAAAAAAAATATACACACACCCTATAGGAATAACCCCTGTCTTTAATGCTCTAAGTCCCGATTATATCTCTCGATTCATTTATTGTATTCAAAGGATACATGTGGCTATGCAAAATGAAGAAAAGAAAGCAAGGAAAAGAAAGAAAAAAAAAAGAAGAAAAAAAAAAAGAAGAAAGAAAAAGGGAGTAAAAGATGGGCAAGTGTCCCAAAGAATCAAAAAAAAACAATGGGTACTAGATGCCCGCCTCCCCGAATAAAAAGAAATAATAAAGATAGCCCATGTCTTTTTGAGAAAAAGATTTTAAAAGAGAGTCATTCCCAAAAGAGCAAAAATAGAAATAGGAGTTAGCCATAAATAACACATATGCACCCATCCACCATATTCCATACACATGCACATCTTGGTTTGATTGTATGCCTCAATTCTTTTTGTGGATCCACTAGTTGACTTTACAATACGTGTTTTGCAAGTATGCATATCCTTGTTAATGCCAATCCTATAAGCTCCACTATATATACCTTTAGCTATAGGGGGCATAACAACATTAACGCCTCAAGAGAGAACCACAAATACCACATACATTGAGAGACTTGAAGGTGTCATACAATTAAGCTCTGAGTTTTATTCTGAAAACCTATCAAAAACTTCAGAATGTTAGTATTGCAAAGAATTTGAGACATAGCACTTAGCTTAATTGTTCTATCTTTCGACTGCTCAAGACTTATGCAAAAGCTATGAAACCCCTTATTACAGGTGAAATGAGTACTCCCCTCCGTATAGGAAATAGAAGTCGTTTTGGACAATGACACGGTCTCCAAAGTATAACTTTGACTTCATATATTTGTAAAAATACTCATCATAAAGTGACATATTTATACTTTTATGAAAGTAGTTTTCAAGACAAATCTATTCATATAGTTTTTACATTTTTAAACTCAACAACTTAAAAGTTATTCACGATTTATATTCCCAATGTTTGACCAAAACCTTGTCCAAAACGACTTCTATTTCCTATATGGAGGGAGTAAGTTTAAAGATTAGAGCATATATTATTTGATCCAGAGGAAATTTTGTTTGAAAGCATGTGTCTTTGGAAAGTATAATGATATTGTAGCAACTCCCCGATCCAAATACAGTATCAACTAGACTTGGTGTGTTTGCCAAGGGACTGGCAAAAGGTAAAGCTTGGGGGTATTGTTGACACTGTTAGCGTCAACTTTTACTAGGGCTTTTTACCCGATGAACAACAAGATAACACACTAGTCTAGGACTTTATCCGACAAATTCCACGAGTTTTGCATATTCGTAATTTCGGGGTGATTTCGAAAAAGCTGAAAAAAAGAGGGATTCTAACGCAAAAAATAACCACGAAACTTATCCGCCACGAAGGACATCACGGGAAGACTCGGGAAGACTCCGTAAGACACCGGAAGGAGCGAGGGGCCGAGGAGGCCGGTGGGGCCGGCCCCACCATGGAGCCGGGCGGTGTAACACCCATGTTTTTGCATCATTTTAAAAATCACTAAAAATTTGAACTTTTTATAATTTACAACAAATTAAAAGTTGATTAGTTTATTTTTACGCAAAAACCGTATTTAAAAACCTTTTTCACAACCTTTGCATTAAAATTCACCATATGCATTTTAATCAGGTGCTTGTGTGAATGATTGTTTGCCGTGTTTGCCGTGATTGTTTGAATGTTTTCTTGCGTGTTTGCTTGCTCTCTAGAATTTATTTTGGCACCATAATATTTCTCCTTGATCTCTTTCAATTCCCCTTGTCATCCCATCCAGTTAACTCTCCAAATAAATCCCTTGATCAATTCCTTGGAAAAACCACCCTTGATCTTCCGTTGAATATTTCCCTTGAACTCTATTCTTGACCCCTCTCCCGAATTCCCCATCATGATCCTTGAATCCAACCCCTTCCATTAGTGCCTAGTTTAATTTCTAGGAAATAATTAAAGGATTCCTAATGGACAAATTATCGCGGGCTCAATCTCTCCCTCTCTTCCTTACTGGCCCAGCCCAGCGCGCAAGCCACTCCCCTTCTCCTCTTCCCCGAACGGGCCTCCACCGGCCGAACCGCACAAGCCAGCCCAGCCCAGCCTAGTAGCAAAGAGCAGAGTCAACCGGCCGGCCTTCCTCCACTCCTCTCCTTTCCCCTCTCACCGACAAGTGGGGCCACCTTGTCATCATCGTCTTCTACCTCCATCCGTCGACGCAAATACCGCGTCACCGGGTACACACTGTGCCGAACCGCCTCAGTGCGTTGTCGTCGAGCGCCGCCACGATGGCCGCCCAAAATATCTGGGTGAACCGCCCCCTTGGTGTGTGCCGCTCTTATCTCCTCCGTGAGACCCGTCGTCCATTTCGGCTCGCCCTTATCTCCATTGCGGCCCGAGCTCCAACGGTCACGGAGATATTTCTCCGACGAACCTTAGCCCCACGTGGCCGCCTCGCGGCTATAAATAGCCCGGCATGGACACCGCGGAGCCTCGCCCCCTCAAGCTCGGACTCGGCTTCTCTCCATCCTCCTCCCTCCCTATTCCGTTCCTGCGCTCCGCTTTACTGCGCCCAGGGTCGCCCGCGCCGCCGGAGGCAGCCTTGCGCCGCCTCCCCGCCCGTCGTGCCCGCACAGGAGTCCCACCTCATGGGAGGCCAGCCCCTCCGCCCGTTGGGCCGCCGCCGCGCATGAAGACGCCCCTCGCCCGGCCGGGCAGCCGTGCAGTCCGGGCTGACCTGCCGCGCACCTCGGCCGGGGAGCCACGCCGGAGCGGACGTGCCGGCGAGAAACTCCCTCGCACTCTCACGCCTCTCTCTCCTCTCTCCTTTTCTTCCTTCTCTCCCTTGCTCCTCTCACTTTGGTTACACGAGCCGAGGCAGAGACAGAGAGACACGGACGGACAGCACCGGAAAGGGAGAATGACGACATCCCCCTGTGCAACCAGGGGAAACGCCACCTCGCCCGTGGGGCCCACGCGGCAAGTACCTCCACCCACCTTCCCTTCTTTCTCTTCCCAAGACCCGGTCTACATGGAATATAGAGAGAAGGAGAGCTAGTTCATAGATCGGTGCACAAAGCCCCCACCAACAAAGGTCTTGGGACAGCCTTGACCACAGCGTGGACCCACGCGTCACCCGGTAGATAAATGCTATGCGTGCACCGAAAGCAAAGGTGTGCACGCAGGAGAGTGAAAATCCATTTTCCCTTATCCGTAAAAATTCCTAGAAAATTCCTAAATAAGCTAGGTACACCCCAGACCCTACTCAGCAACTTCCACCTCATTTCCATTATCCTAATTTTCAGAAATAATTCCAAAGTATATTCCAATTCCTTTATCCCAATTAAACTTTGGAAATTCATATCTTCTCCATTCCAACTTCGATTTCAGAAATTCCACCACCAAAACTCTCCTAAAATCATGCCCTAATTATCCATGTAATTGTTCCTAATTTTGGTGCCCATTTAAATTCTAGTGATAATTATTTGTTTCTCTTTCTTTTATAATTAGTGCTAACCCGTTTTAATTAACGTAAATGCCAACCGTAGTAACGAACGTATGTAGTCGCATATGTCCATATACATATAAACGCCCTACTTAGTATATAAATATGTGGATAAATGCAATAGATAATATATTTGCACTCACGCAAATATATACGCGATAGAATATACATGTAGACCGGCGTAGATAAATAATATACATGACGATAGATATACTCAAGACGCACCTCCCTCTATATGCATAGACATATCTCGTATGTGTATATGAAAAGTATATACGTTCGGGAACATGCCGATGTATGGCTAACTCCGTACCACCATAGTTAACCCTAGTATTAACCCCGCCGTAGTAGTAGCTAACCACAGTATGCACACACATACATGGTAAGTCCCTGTATATACAATTATATATATACTCGGGCATATACCTATGTATGGCTAACCTTACCCTCCACTCCTTCACCATAACCTAAACCTAGGCGCATACTTATGCATGTGCGTATGCGCCACTAACCTAACCCTAGGCATATATGTAAACACATACATGCCATTAACCTCAGCCACCACCTATCTACCCTACGTATGAGTATATAAGTACGTATGCCGGTACCTAACCACCTAGACCCTATCTCCACGTAAACCCGCCCAACTAACCCCGCCAAACCCCAGTGGATCTATGGAAGTAGGCCAAGCTGTCTATGATGACTTGGTCAAGCTTTATCTTTTCAGGTTCACATAATAGTGAAAGATAATAATATGGTCCGGGTTTTCCATAGATAACCACACCACGCTAACCCAGCCCGTAGGAGCCATCTTGTTGGATAGATAATCTTTATCTACCTCTTACTTCAAGTTCACATAGTAATGATAGAATTAGAATAAACCCTTCCATCACCTACAACCAACCCCATTAGGATCCCTCTTCTTGTTTTGGTTTAATTATGCTTGTTGTGTATGCACTGTTTGGTTTTGCTCTTTTGTTTGTCAAGCAATAGATCGCGTAGACTAGAAGATGTACAAGGACCCGATGGATCCCTGAAGCATGGTGATGTCAAGACTCTGAAGGATTACTACTACACCAAGACGAAGGACCGCTACATCAAGACACAGAGAGGAAGCGAAGGAATCAAGACCCTTGGATATACTGTCGGCCGAGCGGAGGCAAGTCCTAATTTCCACCCTTTTACCATCCCTCTACCCTATAATAACCTTACCATGATAATGATTAAAGAAAGAACATGAGAACAAATATGACATGACAATATGATAATGTGATAAAGTGATAATGAGATATTATGATGAAGTGATTACATATGCTATGACTTGAAACGGGTAGGGGTAATCTAGGTGTAGATTACTTGGCGGATATTACTGCGAAGAAGGATATCCTGTCGGAGATACCTGTTTTAGTCACCCCTAAGGACCGGTTCATAGTCTCTTATTCATCCCCTCGTGTGATATTTCGTGCATGCCCACATGCCTATATGGGTAGGCTGGATCTCACACCCCGTTAGGTTAAAGTATGTTTCCACTTAGGGGCGGTGCGGGCAAACGGTAGAGAAGGAGAAGGCATGGATGCTGTGTGATCTTCCATGGCCTGGTTGGACGTGGTTGCTATGTGATCCTCCACGTTAAGCCCTTGAGATTTTTGGCCGTGTTCGAGCCCTTATATATTTTGAGAATTGAGACATGGTGTCTCCCTTGTGATATGTGATGTGTGTTTCCAACCCCCCGAGCGCCGTAGTGGATTCATATGGATATCTAAGGTCGCATACTATCGGGTACGAAGTTCTCGTTAGGGCCTGTCTAAGCCATGACGATGGTGTCGGACTACGTCTATCATGTGGGAAAATTTGTACAGCCTCTGCAGAGTTTTACTTGAATCTATTCGAATAGCCACGTCCTTGGAATGGGCAGATACCGGGATGAGACGCTATGGTTAGACTACAACAACAATGGATAATCTGGTAAGACGTATTAATGATTTGGTAACCATAACTTAATTCGGGAACTGGTGAGGATGGTACATACCCTACCAGGGCCCAACCTATAATTATAACTACTACACATTTAACTTCCATCCACCCAAAGTTAGGGCTTGCTGAGTACGTATGTACTCAACCCCCTTCTCCCTATGTTTTTAGGCAGGACGCTGCAGGAGTATATCCGAGGATGAAGCCGATCGAGAGCCTACACTAAGATAGACTACTGGAGCTACGCGAGGATAGGACGCCGAAGGATACATAAAGACGGAGCTGCACGACTACATGAGGATGCTACACTAGGACTACGCTTAGGACTACGATGTATGTGATATAGGAATACGCTAGGGTTTTGTCCGCACTCCAAGTTGCCTGTAGGAATGGAGCCATAATAGTATAGGACCGCTGTCTTAGAACTCTGATATTCAATATAAGGCCAGTGGCCCAAGCTATGTAAACCCGAACCATGTATCATGTTTTCCCATTAGCAATAAAAGTATGCTTTTTGATATCAATCTTGTATACTTGTGCGTGTCAGCTACTGATCCAGGGACTGACATATGATGCACAGTAGACCCTAAAAATTAGGGGCCGACAGAGTGGTATCAGAGCCATACTTAGACTGTAGGACAAACCCTTAGGTTGGATTTTAGTTAGAAAAGCTTTTTCTAAAAACTATTTTCAAAAATCTTGCTTTTCACCCTTGATTCTTACCTCTCCTTGACCCTCTATTTCAAAAATAGCTTTTTCTCTCTTCTCATCCCCTTCAAAATTATGAGTAGTATAGATAGAGTGGCATAGAGTTTAGACTTGGAGTGTTCCTATAGATAGATTACGTGAAAGTAGTACGCGCTTGCTTGACAAACCTTGATTGTTTCCTTGCACCCTGTTTGCTTTTGTTACAAATACCCCATAGATTTCTCATCCTTGCTTTGCTTCTCTCCCCTACCTATGTCTATTAGGAATAGATCCTTTTCCTTACCTTCTGCTTTTTTCTCCCATCCCCTCTTTCCCGTAGAGTAGACTTTAAACTAACATGCAGGTAACGATCACCCAAGAGTGTTAAAAAGACAATCAACATCAGAAGAAGATTTATCAAGAAGACAAGATGAAGATCAACCACTAGTTAAGCCACTACAATTATTAGTGAAGACACCGGACAGTACACAGCAAACCAATCGCGGAAAGCCGCGAACGCCGTGCATGCCGCCATCCATTGCGCTGCCCACGATTGCAGCGCACCACCGCCGCCGTGCCGCCCTCCCCTCGCACGACCGCGGACCGCGACGCCACCGCCCCGTGACACCGCTCGTCTTTGTCCCCCTCGCGACGACCGACATCAAGCACCACCGACGCCGCTTGTGCTGTCACGCCGGTCCCCCACCCCTATGCCGCGATGCTCGCTGTTGATCGCGCCCCGCGCCCGCGCAAGACTCACCCCCCCCCAACTCTGCCGACGATCGCCTATAAAAGCCCCAGCTGCCCCCTTCTATCACCCAAAACACCCCTGATCACCCTACTATCAAAGAAAATCACCCACACCCACCCTGCTAACCAAGTGCCGACCGAGTGGATTAATCCAAGAAGAAGTCAGAATACAAGCTGAAGATTGCCGAAGAAGGCAACAAGGAGCTCGAAGTACATAATCGGAAGCAGAAGTTGAAGCCTATACGATGGACCCCGATGAAGAAGTGTTCGTTGCTACCCTTCTAGCTATCCTAATCCCTCCCCTCATTGGATTTACAATCTTGTATATCATTGTAATGCGTCCACTACCATATGAAAGACGTTAAGCTACTTGATGAATTGAAGAAGTTGGAATAATATTTGGAGAATTATGCTGGCACTAGAAATTTTCCAAAGTTAAAAAAAATGTGGCCAAGAAATCACCCTCTCACCTGGGATATACACTACAACTCGACGACACCTACGTTGCACAGTCGTCAAGACTACACCTCCACCGTACAATCACCAAGGCTACACCACCATAGCACGGTCATCAAGGCTACACCCCGCCACAGCATCCCACTGTGTAATGGAACCCACACCCGCTCCACTTCCTTCCACCGCACACCTGAAGACCAGTCAAAGCGTCCCATGCAAGCCTCACTCCGACTCACTATAAAAGGAGTACCCCTCCACCTTTACTCACCATCCTACTCCAATCATCCCATTGCTAGCCTTTCGCCCCCTCTCACAACCATACTTCTTACTATCCACCCACAAGCCATTACCACCAAGCCCCTAGCCAAGAATGGCCGAAGTCTGGATCAACACCCCAGGCTTTCCCCAGCTTCTCTGCAATACCATGCAAATACTTGGCATCCCAGAGCGCCTAGTGTGTGAAGGCCGCACGTATGAAAAGCATGGCAACGAGCATTGTGAGGTCACCATCTACATCACCAAGAGTGGAGGCCTCCCCGACATCACCAACGCCTGGAGTACGACTATCACCGGATTTCGCTTCACGGACGCCTACCAAGCTGCCGCCCGCCAAGCCCTACAACACCTGCGCCAGACCTACAAGGATCACCCCATCATGGAGTTTGTGACCATCTGCATGAAGACCCTCGACGAGGAGACTGAAGCCGAGATCTCCGCCCGCAAGCTCCAAGTAGACTTCGCCGCAGCCCAAGCCCATGTAGCCGCCGCCCAAAGCCGCGAGACCACTCTCGCCAAAGCCCTGAAGGAAGCCGAAGACCGCCACGTCCAGCAGCTGAAGGACGCCTACCTCGTCACCAGGCCCCGAAGAAGGATGTTCGCCATGGTCGGGCAAGAGCCCGTCATCCTGGAAGGAACCTCTGTCTACCCTCCAGAAAGAGGAAGACTGGACCCTGCAGTACCGCCAGCGCTGCCACCCTCAGAGGCCTACGACATCGAGTCTCTCATCCCACTCACTCAACCACTGCCAAGAGAAGAAGCCGACCCACACCCCAGCTCAGTAGCAGGACGACTGACGCCCAGGACCGCATCCACCCAACTCGAGGAGGTGGATTAGCAATATTAGGGAGATGAACTTGTAGCCTAGTTACATCCTCCCTCCTCCCCTAATGATTGTAACCCCCCGTATGTTTAATGAGATCGTGGTCCCGAAATATTTGTGATTTTTCTCATTGGAATGACATACTTATGCATGAAATGCCAGCTAAACAAATGAAGGTGGTATGAAATGGAAATGAATCGGAACATGATATGTCATAATAATATCAGCTTAGAGATATCTCAAATGATAATAGAAGATTTAGGGCAAAATCTTCTAAGTGGGGTAGACCCGGACCCCATAAATTAGATAGGGCAGAAACAAGTCAAGAACAAGCTACCGATGAAGATAATTCCAGATGAGAAGTGGAATCCTAAGAAAATAACAGTGCAAATTTCTTGATGAGAAATAGAACCCCAAGATACTGTGATTGTTGCTCAAAAGAAACAAGACAAGAATGTTGCCACCATAAAGCTAGAAGAATCAAGAAGAATGAAGCCAGATAGCTCGGGAAGAAGAACAAAGGGTGAATCATGGAAGTACAAACCACATAAGTGGGGTAGCATTACAACTCAGAATAATAGCTATGAGAAGAGGAATAAAAGGGTGATATGCAAATTTGAAGACACCAGAAGATCAAATTTTCTAAGTGGGGTAGCTCTTAGAAGAATAACAAGTCAACGCCACTCAAAGGATCAGATGTAGAATTTTGAAGACCTCAAGAAGCGCGACAAGACAAACCCACAGGATCCAGGATCGGTAGAAGACTGAAGACCTCTCGGGGAAGGTGGTACGGTAAGATTATTACGAAATCATGATTAGTTTTCTCTCCCCCTCTCTAGTTTCTTCCCCTCTCTAGGTTTCTCTCTCTAGTTTTCTCGAATCTCGAGGACGAGATTCATTCTAAGTGGGGTAGACTTGTAACACCCATGTTTTTGCATCATTTTAAAAATCACTAAAAATCTGAACTTTTTATAATTTACAACAAATTAAAAGTTGATTAGTTTATTTTCTCGCAAAAAACCGTATTTAAAAACCTTTTTCACAACCTTTGCATTAAAATTCACCATATGCATTTTAATCAGGTGCTTGTGTGAATGATTGTTTGCCGTGTTTGCCGTGATTGTTTGAATGTTTTCTTGCGTGTTTGCTAGCTCTCTAGAATTTATTTTGGCACCATAATATTTCTCCTTGATCTCTTTCAATTCCCTTGTCATCCCATCCAGTTAACTCTCCAAATAAATCCCTTGATCAATTCCTTGGAAAAACCACCCTTGATCTTCCCTTGAATATTTCCCTTGAACTCTATTCTTGACCCCTCTCCTGAATTCCCCATCATGATCCTTGAATCCAACCCCTTCCATTAGTGCCTAGTTTAATTTCTAGGAAATAATTAAAGGATTCCTAATGGACAAATTATCGCTGGCTCAATCTCTCCCTCTCTTCCTTCTTGGCCCAGACCAGTAGCGCAAACCACTCCCCCTTCTCCTCTTCCCCGAACAGGGCCTCCACCGGCCGAACCGCACAAGCCGACCCAGCCTGACCTAGTAGCGGCGGAGCCAGCTGCTGGCCTTCCTCCACTCCTCTCCTTTCCCCTCTCACCGACAAGTGGGGCCACCTTGTCATCATCGTCTTCTACCTCCATCCGTCGGCGCAAATACCGCGTCACCGGGTACCTGCTTGTCCGAACCGCCTCGGTGCGTTGTCGTCGGCGCCGCCACCATGGCCGCCCAAAATATCACGGGTGAACCGCCCTATCGTGTGCCGCTCTTATCTCCTCCGCGAGACCCGTCGTCGGCTTCGGCTCGCCCTTATCTCCATTGCCGGCGAGCTCCAACGGTCACAGGAGATATTTCTCGGCGAACCGCCCCTTGCGGGCGCCTCGCCCGGCTATAAATAGCCCGGCATGGACACCGCGGAGCCTCGCCCCCTCAAGCTGGGACTCCAGCTTCTCTCCATCCTCCTCCTCCCTATTCCGTTCCTCTGCTCCGCTTTGCTGCGCCCGAGGTCGAGGCCGCCGCGCCCGGAGGCAGCGCCGCTGCGCGCACGCCTCCCCCCGTCGTGCCGCTAGTGAGTCCCACCTCGAGGAGGTCGCGCCCCACCTCCGCCCGTTGGAACGCCGCTGCGATGCCGAAGACGCTGCCGCCTCGCCCAAAGACAGCCGCCGTGCCGGAGTCCGGGAGCAGGCCTCGCACCTCGGAGCCGAGCCACGCGGGCCGGACGTCGTTGCCCGGGCTCCCCTCCCTGCTCTCCACGCCTCTCTCTCCTCTCTCCTTTTCTTCCTTCTCTCCCTTGCTCCTCTCACTGGTTACACGAACGGAGACAGAGACAGAGAGACACGGACGAGCAGCACCGGAAAGGGAGAATGACGACATCCCTGTGCAACCAGCAGGGAAACGCCACCTCGCCGTGGGGCCCACGCGGCAGTACCTCCACCCACCTTCCCTTCTTTCTCTTCCCAAGACCCGGTCTACATGGAATATAGAGAGAAGGAGAGCTAGTTCATAGATCGGTGCACAAAGCCCCACCAACACAGTGCCGGACAGCCTTGACCACAGCGTGGACCCACGCGTCAGCCAGCCGATAAATGCTATGCGTACCCGAGCAGTGTACGCAGGAGAGTGAAAATCCATTTTCCCTTATCCAGAAAATTCCCAGAAAATTCCTAAATAAACTAGGTACACCCCAGACCCTACTCAGCAATTTCCACCTCATTTCCATTATCCTAATTTTCAGAAATAATTCCAAAGTATATTCCAATTCCTTTATCCCAATTAAACTTTGGAAATTCATATCTTCTCCATTCCAACTTCGATTTCAGAAATTCCACCACCAAAACTCTCCTAAAATCATGCCCTAATTATCCATGTAATTGTTCCTAATTTTGGTGCCCATTTAAATTCTAGTGATAATTATTTGTTTCTCTTTCTTTTATAATTAGTGCTAACCCGTTTTAATTAACGTAAATGCCAACCGTAGTAACGAACGTATGTAGTCGCATATGTCCATATACATATAAACGCCCTACTTAGTATATAAATATGTGGATAAATGCAATAGATAATATATTTGCACTCACGCAAATATATACGCGATAGAATATACATGTAGACCGGCGTAGATAAATAATATACATGACGATAGATATACTCGCACGCACCTCCCCTCTATATGCATAGACATATCTCGTATGTGTATATGAAAAGTATATACGTTCGGGAACATGCCGATGTATGGCTAACTCCGTACCACCATAGTTAACCCTAGTATTAACCCTCGCCGTAGTAGTAGCTAACCCTGTATACGCACACACATACATGGTAAGTCCTGTATATACAATTATATATATACTCGGGCATATACCTATGTATGGCTAACCTTACCCTCCACTCCTTCACCATAACCTAAACCTAGGCGCATACTTATGCATGTGCGTATGCGTCACTAACCTAACCCTAGGCATATATGTAAACACATACATGCCATTAACCTCAGCCACCACCTATCTATAGCTAGTCTAAACCCTACGTATGAGTATATAAGTACGTATGCCGGTACCTAACCACCTAGACCTTATCTCCACGTAAACCCACCCAGCCTAACCCCGCCAAACCCCAAGTGGATCTATGGAAGTAGGCCAAGCCGTCTATGATGACTTGGTCAAGCTTTATCTTTTCAGGTTCACATAATAGTGAAAGATAATAATATGGTCTGGTTTTCCATAGATAACCACACCACGCTAACCCAGCCCGTAGGAGCCATCTTGTTGGATAGATAATCTTTATCTACCTCTTACTTCAAGTTCACATAGTAATGATAGAATTAGAATAAACCCTTTCATCACCTACAACCAACCCCGTTAGGATCCATCTTCTTGTTTTGGTTTAATTATGCTTGTTATGTATGCACTTTGTTTGGTTTTTGCTTTTTTTGTTTGTCAAGCAATAGATCGCGTAGACTAGAAGATGTACAAGGACCCGATGGATCCCTCGAAGCATGGTGATGTCAAGACTCAAGGATTACTACTACACCAAGACGAAGGACCGCTACATCAAGACACAGGAGACGAAGCGTTTAAGGAATCAAGACCCTTGGATATACGCCGTCGCGAAAGGAGGCAAGTCCTAATTTCCACCCTTCTACCATCCCTCTACCCTATAATAACCTTACCATGATAATGATTAAAGAAAGAACATGAGAACAAATATGACATGACAATATGATAATGTGATAAAGTGATAATGAGATATTATGATGAAGTGATTACATATGCTATGACTTGAAACGGGTAGGGGTAATCTAGGTGTAGATTACTTGGCGGATATTATGCGAAGGATATCCCGTCGGAGATACCTGTTTTAGTCACCCCTAAGGACCGGTTCATAGTCTCTTATTCATCCCTCGTGTGATATTTCGCACAGCCCACATGCCTATATAGGTAGGCTGGATCTCACACCCCATTAGGTTAAAGTATGTTTCCACTAGGGGGGGGCGGTGGGGGCAAACGGTAGAGCAGGAGAAGGCATGGATGCTGTGTGGTCTTCCATGGCCTGGTTGGACGTGGTTGCTATGTGATCCTCCACGTTAAGCCCTTGAGATTTTTGGCCGTGTTCGAGCCCTTATATATTTTGAGAATTGAGACATGGTGTCTCCCTTGTGATATGTGATGTGTGTTTCCAACCCCTGAGCGCCGTAGTGGATTCATATGGATATCTAAGGTCGCATACTATCGGGTACGAGTTCTCGTTAGGCCTGTCTAAGCCATGACGATGGTGTCGGACTACGTCTATCATGTGGGAAAATTTGTACAGCCTCTGCAGAGTTTTACTTGAATCTATTCGAATAGCCACGTCCTTGGAATGGGCAGATGCCGGGATGAGACGCTATGATTAGACTACAACAACAATGGATAATCTGGTAAGACGTATTAATGATTTGGTAACCATAACTTAATTCGGGAACTGGTGAGGATGGTGCATACCCTACCAGGGCCCAACCTATAATTATAACTACTACACATTTAACTTCCATCCACCCAAAGTTAGGGCTTGCTGAGTACGTATGTACTCAACCCCCTTCTCCCTATGTTTTTAGGCAGGACGCTGCAGGAGTATATCCGAGGATGAAGCCGATCGAGAGCCTACACTAAGACGGACTACTGGAGCTACGCGAGGATAGGACGCCGAAGGATACATGAAGACGGAGCTACACGACTACATGAGGATGCTACACTAGGACTATGCTTAGGACTACGATGCATGTGATATAGGAATACGCTAGGGTTTTGTCCGCACTCCAAGTTGCCTGTAGGAATGGAGCCATAATAGTATAGGACATTTGTCTTAGAACTCGATATTCAATATAAGGCCAAGTGGCCCAAGCTATGTAAACCCGAACCATGTATCATATTTTCCCATTAGCAATAAAAGTATGCTTTTTGATATCAATCTTGTATACTTGTGCGTGTCGCCTATCGATCCGGGGACCGACATATGATACATGAGAGACCCTAAAAATTAGGGGCCGACAGCGGCGCCCCTGTTAGGGTTTGGCTCCCCCCTTCGGAATGTTCCTCCACCGCCTCCAAGGATGCATCTCAGCCCCTACGTTACGTCGGTTTGATCTGCGGCGCACGCGCATCCCACCGGACTATAAATATGAGGATAGACCCCGGAAAGAGCCAATTCATTATTCATCAAGGTCTCAAGCCATCAAGCATCAAGAGCCTTCAAGTTCATCAAGAGCCTTCTAGTTCATAGGATTAGCTAGCTAGATTAGAAGTAGAGGAGATCTAGTTCTTCATCGGATCTGGAGCCCCGGCGGCGTTCGGGCCGAGCGAGAGTTCGCTAATAGATCTAGTTCTTAATTACTTTATTGTATTCATTATTCAGATTAGGGAGACTTTACTCTAAATATATTCATATGTTCTTAATTGCAATAGTCATTGTTTACTTTGATTATATGTCTAGTTTAGTTACTTCGATCTTATTGAATTCATGTAATTGCTCGTATAGCGTTTATCCATATGTACAATGGGTAGATGATAGGCGATATGTAGACGTGGTGTCTAGATGTCTTGTTTATCCGTGAGTGCACCCCGATATGCCGGGACGTGTGGTAGTCTGCGTAGGTGACAGCCTACGTTAGTTCCTCTGTAGTCCACCCCCGTATGTAGGACTAGCATGGGCACGGTCGCGAAGGAGGTGACTTAGGTCTTAATACCCTCATTAGTTGATGCCTCTTTACATGCAATGATGATTTAGGGTTGACTTAGCAATGATTACTAGATGTAGTTGCACTAATTAGAGTTATTCAATTGACGTAGTTATAGACCTATCTCCGTAGTTTATCCAATAGCTAGCTATGATTATGACTAGTAAGATGCTCGATGATTATCTTTAATTATGATATTTGATGATTATGCTATCACCCGCATTTATCTTTATTTATCTTGTGACCTCTGCCTGTTATAAGTAGAGTATACGACTTAGGTAGTATCGTTTATCATGTCCACATAGTTTCGCATCAATATGACAATAATAGTTTATTACATATCTTTTCCAGAGGTATAATTATAAATCGACAACCCGGAGACTTCCCTAGGTAAAATGCTACAACGGTATAATTATCTCGTCCGCTTGCGTAACCCATTAGTTTACATTTATATCTTATTCATATTTTTTATCTGCCTAGTCACAATAGTACAATATAAATCTATGTTAATTTCCTAGCAATATAATTGGGGATGACAACCTACTTCATGTTTAGGAATGTTAGTAATTCAAGAGTGACTAGTTGCTAATGACAAGTAATTATATACCAACCATTTCTGGGGTCATTGCTAGGAGTAGGGTTTATCTCTCGCTTTTTAGTAGTGACGTTAGAAATGCCAACACCCTCGCACTAAGACTCTGGAGATAGGCAGACATACGAATCTTCCAGTACGAGTAATTGGTTCCATTGAAATGCGGCGGCTTTCCTGAACCGCGCTCCATGTCGCCTTCTAGCGGATCACGAACCGATTAAGGTGGAATGATCCTTAACCGGCTCTGATACCAATTGAAGGACCGAAAACGGCGACCAGAGGGGGGGTGAATGGGAGCCTCAAATTTCTTTCGAAACTTTTGACCGTTGTCCCAAAATCGAACCCCAAAAGCAAAACCACAAGCGAGCGGTAAGATCACGACCTAACAGGTAGGTGGATACCCTTGGAGATGTCCAAGAGGTACAGCGGATCAACCGAGAAAGATCGGAGATGAGCACTCGACGAAACTCCAAAAACGACACACTCAATTCCTATGGAGAAGGAGAGAGTTGCCAATCTAAAATACTCAAGCCAACTTGTGACAAGAGTACTTGGATACGAAGCACGTGATGCTACGAACCCAACGCAACAAACGGAACTCAAATCGGAGCTCGGACGATCAAGAAGCGAACAAGTCAGCGAAACACCTTCAGGCACCCATACCGGACCTCATACCGGACGTGTCCGGTATTCATGACTTCGGACGGACACACTCAGCTCATACCGGACCCCATACCGGACGCGTCCGGTATGCACCGGACCCCAGTTTCAGCACAGAGCGACTTTGGGAGAAAAATAGAAAACCCAATCAAACTGTGTCAAAAAATCGTCAAATTTTAACCCTAGAAACTAGACACACAGAAGAAGGTCTCCACAAAATTTCAGCTCAAAATTCTAAAGTTAAGTCTACCGGACGTGCCCGGTATTCACACCGGACGTGTCCGGTATTTGCGGACAGAACCTTGGAAATTTTGATTTCAAAGTCAAAACTCAATCAAATCAACTCGGATCGACCTGAAATTTTGCAGAGGGGTTCACAAGGTAGTTCTAAGACTACTCCATGAAGATCACAACCCCAAACTCACTGCAACGTCAAAAATCGATGAAATTCAATTCTAGGTCAAGTTTTCCCCGAAATTCTTGATTCTACTCGATCTGTGGATTCGTGAGGATTTGGATGAAATCCTTCGGTGGAAAGGATCAACCCACTACCAAGATCAAGTAGAAACAAGTGGTTTGCAAAGAGATGAACCACAGCTCGAGAAATCAACTCGGGAACAAATAGAGGAGGAGGGGAAAAACGAAGAACGCGATGAACATCAATCAAAACGCGAATCAACACATCAATCTGACCCCACGAGGAAACATGGAGGATTCGGGACCTCCATTCCCTTCAACACGAGTTCGATTACACTAATGAAGGATTAGTGGACCTCTCTCTCACTCACAAGCAACTAGAGGAAGAAAACCCTAAATGAGAAAATGCAAATGGGAGAGGTGAGGGAGATGGGGCTCCCTTCACCTTACTTATCGGGCTTATTTTATTTTCCAGTTTTTGCCCCTGATACAACTCTGAGCAAACCGCCTAGCCCTAGGGATATTGCGGTCCAACTCGAACCGACTCGATACAATCTTTGATCCGACGGTCACCGCGTCTTCTCACCGGTAGCTTCGCCTCGACGTGAACTCCCCGATGCCGCCACGTGCCGTCCGTCCGCCTCGGGACCTCCACCAGGGTTTTGAGGCTCAACCCAGAAACCCGCCGGGTGGTTTTGAGGCCCAAACCACCGAAACCCTCTACCATTGGTTTTGAGGCCCAAACCAACAAACCGGCCCATGTCCTTGCACTTGTCGAAGCCAAGTGCCAGCAACGCGATCCCGCCCAGCGATTCCGGGTCCCTCAGTCCAAGTCTCGATGCGTCCGCCCTTTCACCGCTCCCAGTCCATTCGGCGCGGCCCGCCATCACTTGACCTTCACCTCGCCGTCGGCCACCGCCTCCATGCTCGACACCTGCACAACACAAACCAAGGCACATGTGGAACTCGTGCCTTTCACCACCGTCAGTAGCACCCCATCCGAAATGCTAGTAGTTGAATCAATCACTCATCAT
The DNA here is from genome assembly GCA_015844335.1 of Chrysopogon serrulatus. Lineage (NCBI taxonomy): Eukaryota > Viridiplantae > Streptophyta > Magnoliopsida > Poales > Poaceae > Chrysopogon > Chrysopogon serrulatus. Next base: position 246,187 of record JADLZL010007922.1, read on the forward strand.
CACAACTGAACCACAAGTATAAACCTTATGTTCGCAAGCACATATATAGGTTACCAAATTACCAGGTGTGGCCAGATCAGCAAGTTCATAATATATCATTGTTCTGAAAATTTATCAGCTAGCGGACCAAAAATGCATTAAGATAACTACAAAACACATACAGTATATCCAGATTTAACGCTAAATACAGCATCCTATATATCCGTCCTCGTCCATTCTCTAACTCTTCTTAGACGTTCGTGTCCAAGTCCAAGATCAAAGCAAGTGCGCCCGAGATGATAATGCTCGAAGAAAAAGCAGGCTAGCTATAAGGCTCTAGTGACAGCGAGTGCTAGCTGCTTGCCTTTATTACCCGCGACAGCCCCTTGCTGCTGCTGCTGCTGCAAACATAAGCTTCGTCTTCTCCTTTTCATATGGACACAGTGGCTGCATGCCTTCTTCTACAATGCAACAAAGGCCTACAGATCATTCAGCGACCCATGTGCATCGCACACAACGTGTGAGGTTCTTGAGTGCACTTTTTGACTTCCATTAATATCACTACCGACGGTGCTGGTTTAGCACTACCGACGGTGCCCCTTTAATTTGCCGTTTTAAGATATATACTACGTCTTTTTTAGTGCTACCTAATTAACAGAGGCCATCATCATCACGCTGTGGCCACGGGAGCCGAATGCCAAGGATATGCATCCGCAAACGGTCCCAGTGCAACCTGAAACCACATTTAGTTCTTTCTATAACATTAAATACTATGCCAGCCAAGCAAAAATGCTAATGTGGCACCCTACCTAGTCAAGGGAGAAGAAAAGAGAAGACACCCTTCCTCTGTTGACAAACGATTTTCCCTTGAAAATCAAGATTTCCCCATGTTCTAGGCCGGATCAAAAATAGTCAAATTTAAATCTTCTTGTTCATCAATATTTACAGTTCCAGCAACATCTGAAGGTTGTAAAGTGTCACCTCCCGGAGCATGAGTATGATCATTGGCATCAGCTTCAACATCTAAATTTTGCTTTTGTAGCACCTTCATTGGCATCGATTTCAACATGTTCCTGCTCCTGATCTTGACTAACTTCAGTATTACTTGAAACTGGAAAAAAAAAAACTTATGTTGAGCACCCCTCCTGCGATTCTACAAACTCATCTTATTTTCTATTTTTTACCTTTTTCTGAGCACCAGGCAAATGTTTGTTAGGAAACATCTAACATTTTCAAATAAATATATTGAATTAGAAATTTATAATCATGCCCCTGTACAAGCATAGGGTATACACAAAACAAATAAAAAATGCAAAATACTAATCGATCATGGATATTGGTGTGTTTTTTTTTAAGCAATGGATATAAGCTAGGTGTGGTGCTTACTGACATCAGTCTGCTGACTTCTGTCTGCCGTCATTGCCGGTGGCGTCACCACCGACGTGAAATGGTGAGTCGGCAACTAGTGTTGGCCATCAGTGTCCATGTCCGCGTGGTGCGTCGATGCCTTGATGAGAGATTAGGAGAGAATAGGAAGCATCGGTGCCAGCAGAAAACGAATTGTCGTCGTTGGCTTCTCGTCAACTCCACGGCCTATGCTCAAATGGCAGGACTATTAGGGCATGGGCTGATGGACCTTCAAAGGCTTATATATATGCTATATATATAGTTCCATGTGCCTCCGGCGGTTGCACTGCCTGGCCCCTAAAGTCGGGCCTCGTGGCAGGTCCTGCCACTAGTAACTAAGATAGTCTGTGACAAGGAGGACTGGTGGAGTGTTTGGCTTAGGGTTAGGGTTTACTGGAATGGAACGTCGGAGTCAAGGGAGAAATTGAAATCAGAGAGGTAGGAAATGAGACTGTTGTACATAGACAAAGCCAAGGGCCCAATACTATTGGGTCACACACAAGTCTATCTTTTCAACCCACTGCACTACCGGTGAGCCCAAGCCCTCTTCATTTGGGCCCATTATGGCCTTATCTTATCAATTGACCATTTTTCTCAATTCAATGGAAGGAGAAATTATTGCTATTTCTTATTCTTTTTTTTTATCAAAGTCATCAAGAAAATCCTTGCCTTTTTTTTAAATTTTTAGTTAATGCAGAGCTGTTTAAATTCGTTCCCACAGGGAGCCGAACTTATACCCACTGGATGCTACTCAGGTGCTCTAACCACCAGGCTAGAGCCCCTTTCGCTATTTCTTTTTCTTTTGGACGGAGAGAAGAAGGTTGAATATAATTAATGTTACACCCTATTTGGATTAGCTAAACCTTTTATAAGCAATACTACTAGCTAGAGGGAACTAGCTAGCTAGCTCTTTAGAGAGTTATAAATGCTAGTACGTTTTGCCATATTCTTATATGGATCCGTGAAGAACTTTTGAAGTGATCATATATATGGCTTCTTCAACTTTAAAAATGGTTCATTCTAAGTTCAATCTTAGCTTTGTCCGATCATGGACCAGAATTAACATTTTGAACGAACAACTAGAAAAGTTGAGAGGGACCCAAATATTCACTCTGAGAGTTCATATATGGTCTCAGATTAGAATGCCCACGCCTACCAATGTTTAAGGACCAAGCTGGATGGAAATGGTTTAAATTAAAATAGACTATGAGTTGGAATATAAGCTAGACTAATGTTCTAGAGGTTCTTTACAAACTGCCAACAGTGAAGCACTGGGCAGTGGCGAACCCGGGCAAGAGCGACAACGACGACCACGTGTGAGCCTGCGACGACGGCGACCTTGTGGCCAGCAGCGTGGCCATGGGAGCGGCGCGCAGCGCGCGGCCAGCCCAGCCTGGGCGGCGCAGCTGCTGCCTTCCAATGCCAATGGGAAACCTTGTGTCTCTATGGTGTGGTGTCCATGTCCGTCGCCGGCAGATTGCCACGCTCAACAGCGGCAACAACACGTACAGCAAACCTTGTGTCTCTATGGTGTCCATGTCTCGTAATCCATCCTCAGGAAAAATAAGGTACTGCGAGAAGCCAGCAAGACAGCAAGTAGTAGCAGCTGCATGCAAGTGCACGACCGTAGAGGCGCGCGGCTTGTTTGCTAGCTAGCAGCTGCATGCACGAGCACGACGTATCTGCTTTCCTGGCTAATAAGCTTGTTACCATCCTGTGCTCCTCTCCTCTCCTTTGCGCGTAGCGTAGTATAGAAGACAGACGGCAACGAGGGAGGGCGGCCGGGTGCGGCGGCGAGGGCCGAGGCGGCACACAGCGCCACAGACCAAGGGCATGCATGATGCGGCCGGTGAGCGGGTGGTGCTCGGAGCGGCGCTGCAAGCGGAGCCCGCTGGACGTGGGGATGCAAGCCGGCCGGGGCAAGGGACAAGGATCCTCGCGCGCAGTACGCCGGCACGTCGCGAGAGCCGCTGCTCCGCGTCGCGCATGCCCAGTTGCCACCGTACCATGCGCGTCCAGCACGATCATTACATGCCAATGTGGCGTCCTACATGGCCTGCTTACAGGGGCGAATCTAGGATAAACTAGCATTGAGGTCGGCCTCGATTTAGAGCCATAAATATATAGAATATACTAACACTATGCATAAAAAATATATTGCAAACAAATAAAATTCATATAGAGATAAACGTATCTGTAACATAATGTGACAAAAAAATTGTTAACAATAGTGCGCACCTTTTATAATTTCACCCTGCGTGTACGGTCATTCATATTCTGAAAACGAACTATGATATCATCATTTGGAATTGCATCAAGAAATTCTTGTTCCACAAAGCACACGACACAATCATTCATAAATCCATCGCCCATGCGGTTCCGTAGATCTGTCTTGACAATTTTCACTACAGAAAAACACCTTTCCACTGATGCTGTCGCAATTGGAAGAACTAGTACGAGTTTGAGGAGCCGGTATACCAAAGGAAAAGAAAGATTTTTATTTGTATCAACCATCAGTTTGCCCAGCTCAGAAATAGTGGCCACTTGGGAAAATCTAGTGTCAGCTCGCACATTGTCGATGTAAGTATTAAGCTCAATAAAAAGATCATCTAGGTCCGTTGAATCAAAATCATCAGGATATGCCTTAGCTAATTCCATCAAACTCTCTCTTTTGAATGCATCAAAACAATTCTTTGGACTAAAAGTAGCAATATTGGTAAGCAATTCCGAATTTACCTCGTTGAAACGATCATTAAATTCTGCAAGCTGTAGGTCAATAACCGGGTTCAAGCAATCATATCTGTAGTGTTCATAGTTGGTGCGGTTGGTCTTTTTTCTTGGTTTGTACCTATCAATGTACTCTTGGTCTAGGTCTAACTTTGGGATGCCATGTTGCTCACAAAAAGATATTACAGAACTCATCAAGGAATCCCAACCATCATCCCTAATTTGCTGAAATTTCTGTTTTGTTAACTGCACCTCTGACATAGCCTCTAAGATGTCTTTATCTTTCCTCTGTAATGACAATGACAAAGAATTTGCATGTCCCAATATAAGCAACATTAACTGCAAGTGGAACACAAAGTCAAAATCCTTGAGATAGTCCATGAGGCCACGAGCTTGACGTCTCTTAGCATCAGTGGGACCTTCTTTTTCAACATATTGGAGCACTTCAATAACATCAGGAAACAAACTATTTAGCCTTTTAAGAGTTCTATAATGAGAGGACCAACAGGTGTCACCTGCAAGTACATATTGATCATACAATTAGTTGTACATACTTGTACTTTGATTAAAAAGTCACTAATTTACTTACGTGCCATGTTTGCTGCGAGAGAAATTGCCGATTGCTGTTAGCTTCCCTTTGGAATATATTAATATTATACATAAAACTGAAAAAAGATCAAAACCAATAAGCTGATAGCATCTCACAATTACAGATTAAGGATTTGGGGATGGGGAAAAACAGGGATAGAGGAAGAGGGATTCAGTTATCCTGTACCAAATGAACGGAGAGACAGAGTCACGGAGACAGTCAGAGACTATCGGCGGCGACGGACCACGGACGGCTGTGGCGGGGCGGCGCACGGCAGCGGTAGGATGGCGGCCGGCTGTCGTCACTCTCAGCACCAAGGTAAGGCCACGAGAACGCGATCACCAGACTGCGCGGCGGCGACGACGGCCGAAGCAGTCACGCAGAATTTGGAAGGTCAAACGACGGAAAGGGAGATGACCGAGAGTTTCTAGCTTCCTGCGTCATTATGTGTCAATGAGGCCACCGGCACCAATTGGATTATGGGCTCTAATTGCTTGGGCTACATTTTAGAGTATTAGCGTTAGCTGTGCTGGGCTGATGGGGTCATCTTTTTTTTTTAATGGGGTCAAGGCTGGTGGAAAATTATTTGTATAAGGTGCAATTACGAAGTCGATGGGGTCAGCCGACCCCGTTCATTCCACGTACATCCGCCCCTGCCTGCTTATGATGGTGGCTAAGTGGGCAACAAAGTTTATGGACCTAGATGAGTAAAAAGAAAGTTTATGGACCTAAGTGAGAAATGGAAAAAAGTTTAAGGGCTCACGATGCATTTCGCTCTTTTTTTAATGTACAATTCCACTAAATCCTCGCAGCGGCTAGTGACTATATATCATCACTGCCCAAATTGCACCAACAAAGTATATGAAAATAATGTCCACTGAGTAAGTAGTAATACAGATGATGTATCTCTTATAGAGCTAAACCACACTATAAGTTCTATCTCAACACGTAAGACAACCACATCATTTTTCACTACTTGTCCATATCACCTTCCACTAACAGTCATATCATTCCACTAATTTTTAAGCTCTTAATGCAAGTTATTCACACCATGTCTTAAGTGTAGTTTAATTTCAATATATATAAGAAATATAGAACGCATGATCATATACTATTACTATTGTTTTGTTGTTCCATCATCTTATAATTTGTTCTATTTTTTATTAGATTCTTTCATGGCTTTATCTAATTTTGATAAGAATGGATGATGTAAGAACATACGGATTTAATTCATACATGCAACAATTTTATTTCAAAAAATTCCGTAGCAACACAGGGGTATCCTTCTAGCAGCACTAGAAATGGCACATATATATACAGCTGAAGGTAAATGATGGGCTCGCTCCGTTTTCTGGCAGCCCAGGTCCAAGAAGCGTAAGGCACATATGTTTGGCCTATATATGTTCCTTGAAGGCCTTCTTCTGCAACACCGACTCCACGACATCGTTCTCCATCCACTGCAAGCTCGGCCGGGGCAGCGAAAGCTTTTTATAATAAATAAACATGCAAAGGCCTACATACATACAGATTCTGCGTCCTACACGCCTGGTGTCTGTCGTGCTCGGGGGAAGGCCGCTTGGTGGGAGACGGCCCCCCCTTCGCGGACGGGGAAGAGACGATTCTTACGAGAAGCACTGACTGGCAATCGTTGGGCCAGAAATATCACCGGTGCACTGACCACATAGGTAATCTGTGAGTATCTTAGTCTCTGGGAGCTGCTGCTCATGGTGAACCTGGAGCCGGATCGACTGGATCGCTTCATTTGGATATGGTCTGGCTCGGGATCCTACTCGGTGGCATCAACCGTAGCTCACTACAAGAAATTTCATGGTACATGACGGTTTACTTTCATCATAGATAAGCAAAAACGCGTCACAGTTAACTTACCATGACGATCGGACAAAACGTCATGTATCCCGCGTCATACATTTGCTGGACTGAGATAAGCCGTCACAGATTGGTCTTTGTGTTCGTCATGGAATCTCTAGAGCCCACTCAGCCCAGGCTATAGGCCCGATAGCCTGTGACCAAATAGACCGTCATAGCCATCTGCCAAGGATGTCATGTAGGATGTTTCTGAATCACTGATTTGAGTTGCCATATAATCACCATGTGTTCACAAAATTGACCATCACAGATTATATAATGAAAACCACATAAAGCCCAATCATTTGGTTCACTCAATTTTCAGTACATTAATACAACATGTTCTGATCATCATAAAACCTAAGGAAGCACAAGAACAGGTCATTGTCAACCTTTACATCTATATTACAATAGCATTCTGGACAGCCAGTGCATAAGTTTAATTTTTTTTTGCTGTATAGTGGCACTCCTGCAAAAAATCCATTGCACCAGGTTCCTAGTCTTTGTACTTGTCTCCTTAAAAATACATATGTGCACGAAATGCCTCAAGTCATGTTCCATTCAGGCATATTATAACAGGACACAGATAGCATCAGGTCTCACATGCATGATCCTTGTCATTGGACTTAGCAGCTGGCTGCTACCATCACTACCACTGACCACAGACATTTTTCTCAATCTATGTAGAAGCACATTGATCAATAACAGTATCATATAAAACTATCGTTCTCAGATCAATAAAAAAATTCAGAACTAAAAGATTCATAACACATATGCATATGCCGACATGCCCACAATATAATCAAAGTTCATAAATTCTAGGTTGCTTTCAGTATTAGTACTAGCACAATATTAATTCCAGCACAAGGCTGAATATAAATTAGCTGACAAATTTCAAAGATAACAAGCCTCTGAAGAAGTGGACGATGACATCAATTTGTTCAGTCGATAATGTATCAGCTAACAGGCGTTCAATCAGCTAGATGGTGCATACTTCCAAGCTAAGGGCTCAACAGAAATGAAAACTCCTGCTTGCAGATCCACTGCTCTCAGACCCAAATCCGCTGCTGCTCTCAGATTTGGATAAACTGAGGATGGACTACGAGAGTTCGGGGCCTCACCTGCCAGCACCTATTGGAGGATCTGGGGCTCGTCCGATCTAGGGGAGAAGGGAGCGCGGCCGGTCGTGGGAGGCAGGACGGGCCCGAGCCCAGCCACCGGGGGCCTCGCGGGTGCCGCCGTCGAAGGGGCCCTCGCGGGCGCCGCCACCATGTGGCCCTGCAAATCCGCATGGGTGCTGCCACCGGGCGTTCATGGATGGTTCAACCATACTCGCGGGAGCCAAAGACCTCTGGCGAACCAGAGCGCCTCCCAAAGTGAAGATTTTCCTTTGGCTTGTGTTGCATCGGTGACTATGGACAGCCCAACGATGAAACGCCATGGGTTGCAAGACACGGATGCGCTTTGTGTGATCAGCAGCAAGAGTTGGAACAGCACCTTTTCCTCGGGTGTGTTTTCGCTAGACAGGTCTGCCTCGGCTTGCTTGAACCGCTGCAGCTTCACAACTTCGACCATTACATGAAATGGACATTGCGGATTGGTGGATTCAGCAGCGACGATGCCACGTCATGTCCTTTGTTCGACTCCCTGATTTCTTTGGTGGCCTGGTGCATCTGGAAGGAGAGAAACACGAGAACGTTTGGCAGGTCGCCGTCTACGCCGGGTGAGATGATCGCCATTGACGCGTCAGGAAGGCGCTGAATGGGTGCCGGTAAGGTCCGCGCCGCTGGCTGCTCTCAACTACCTTTGGTCGTAAAATCCGAATGCCCTGTAATCGCTGTATGTAGGATCCAGTAGTGTAGGTCCCTCTTCCAGTAAGTTGAGGCCCCTCGGCTTGGCTCACTGTAACACACACGGCGGGTAGGGTGGATTAGGGCTACTAGATTGGAAGTGGTGAAGGGGAGGTGTGGCGGCCGGCGGCGGCGAAAGCGTCGCGAGGGGGCACGCGTGGGCAGCAGCCAGCAGCATGTGAGATGGTGGCGGCGGCGTGGGCACATGCGAGAGGGGGAGAGAGAGAGCGGAAGAGCTGGAGAGCTGAAATAAGAGAGCTTTCGCCCAATTACTTTCTTAACTGATCAAGATACAAACTCCTCGTATTTATAGTCTCGATAGACTTAGCCCCTAAGCAACCTTTAACTTGACCCCTAAGCAACCTTTAACTTAACCCCTAAGCAATCTCAGAAGATCCTTATAACAGATGGATTCTCCTTTCCTAAACAATAATAATAATTAAGGTAACTTTGCGGCAAACGACGGTGGCGATGGCAGATGGCGGCCGCGCGGGCCGCACACCACCTGGCACGTCGCAGGCGCCGGCGGCGGCTAGGGCAGCCGCCGCCCCTTCTTGGCGCGTGCGCCAGTGTCGCGAGGCCCCTAAGGCGGTTGCAAGCGCCGGGCGACGCCTTTTTTGGGCCTGGACCGACTCGACAGCCCGTTTATTGTGGCGTCGGTCACTGCCCACATTGGACGTGTGACAGAACTCCCCCTTCTCCGATCAACACGTCCTTGCGCTGAAGTCCTGGTGGTGCTGTTGTCGTCGAACCCTTTGTCAGTGTAGTCCGCCAGCTGTTGTGCCGAGTGCATAACCATCTTCATCTCATCAAATTCTTTGTTGGTGTAGTCTGCCAGCTGTCACGTTGAGTGCATGACCATCACCATCTCATAATGCGTGAATCTCATGGCATAGTTGTTGATATTGCTTGTACGTTTCGGGGAAGGTGCATCACTGAGTCGTCCCCCTCTTTCTGTGGATTATGTAGTGCAACCACTATTCCAAGCAGATCTCCAGAGCCGGTGATGAGTAAGTAATTGGGCTAGTCCCACTACTAATATTGATTTGATGTTTTGGTGGCCAATTGAGTGGTGTCAGTGGTACCTTTGCAAATGATGCCTGGAGTTTAGTAGTCCCGAACGCCAGATTCATCGGTGGCCATAGAACCTGCTTGCGAGGAAAGATGTCGTCCAGGTGTTTATCCCGATGTCCGTCCGAGCGTCCATTGTCACGGCCATCAATGGTGATTGCCACGTTGTCATTGACAACAGCTCCTTGCTTGACAGTGAACAGTCCATCCATAGCATCCTTTCGTACCCGATCTATATTCGGGGTGGTGATCGGTACCTTTATGTTGTGAATAGCGGTGCCCTTGGGGGCATGATCCTGATCTATAGTGCTCAAGCTGTCAGTAACCCCATGCTCAACTGTGATTCCAGTGTTGTTGATGGTGTATTCTAGATCCAATTTGGGTTGGATCTTGGTGATGACATTGCTCCCAGTGAACACATGATTTTCATCGGAATATCCCAGAGATTTAACTATAGTAACAAAATTGGAAGTGATCTGGGTGTCAAACCTGGTGATCGGATCAGCTCCTATGAACAGTGGGCTGCTGCGAGCGCTGATGATGCCATCTCCAGTGTCCTCCGGGCTCAATTAGAACTATTATCGGTGACAAAGTGCTGTTGACGACTTTTGCCTTGGCACTAAAGGCAATTGCACCCGTGAGGGCACGCTCCTCCATAGCGCCCAGCGAGGTGACGGCGGCGCCGTCCTGCTATGCGCCGATGGTGACGGGTTCCTCCATCATGGTGTTGACGCGGAATTTGTCAGCGACGATCTCAACTTGCTGTTTTCCCGCAGCAAGATTGTCATCAACGGCGGCGTCCAGATCTGATCCGGCTCAGGCCATAGTGATGACGGTGTCGCTGACGATATGTGGCAGAGCTATAGGCGCCGGTGGCGCCTTGCTCTTCTCCAGCATGGCAAGGAAGTGTTGCTCGTAGAAGCGACCAATTAATTTAGCGGATCTTTGGCCGGTAGGAGCTCCTCCTTTCCCCGTGTTACCTAAAGCACAGGTTTATGGCACTGGCCTTCATGAGGTAACGGGCCCTTGTGTACAAACGGGGTACGATGTTTGGAGTTTTCTCGAGGAAGTCATCTGTCTTAATGCGAATGCTCCACGGGAGGGGGATGTTATCTCTTATGGTTTGAGTTTTTTTTTAACTACTAAATGTACTTTGCTCTTAAACTTGAATAAAGTTTGTGTTAAAAAATGATGTATGATGGGAAGGAACTTAGTTTCATCTCCTGCATGTACTTTGCTCTTAACCTTGAATAGAGTTGCTACTAAAAATGTTGATGTATGATGGGAAGAAACTTAGAGCGAGACGAAGCGATTTATAAAAAAAAATAATAAATAAATAACGGATTGGCATTGGATTTGGATGGTGAAATATAATACGTTGATGAAACAAAATGAAAATACATGCTTCTGCTTCAGCCAACAGCGACCACCACTGCAAGCTAGAAATCAATCAAAAAAAATGTAGCAACATTCAGCGATAGACGGCTGCGACATCATTCAGCAACCACCAAGCAACCATACACTCTAGAACGTCACATAAAAGCAATTCAAATGCAAGTAGTACTGTAGTGAGCCAAATACAACATCAATAAGACAGCAAAATTCATGGTTTCAACGTCCCAACTTTCTGCTAACACATGTCAACAGCAGCATTGCTTCTTCTACAGTTTTGCCTGTTGCGGGACAATTTAAGGTCTCCTTTGGATTGTAGGAAGTTTGTAGGAAAAGTACAGGAATTTGGTTCCTATAGGTTCCTATAGGAATCAGCACTGTAGTGCCCTTTGGTTGACAGGATGAAGGCATAGGAAAAGTAAAGAAAAAAATTCCTTTAGAAGCCATTTTACGGGGGAAACACAGGAAAGAAAGCATCCACTCTAATCTCTTTTTTTCCATCACATGCACTAGGACCGGGGCAAGAGAGAGAGCTTGACTTGAATGAGCACAGCAAAAATAGATAGATTGGATACGGTAGTACTACTGGCCCACATGTAATTACCTTAATAAAGAAGCTAGTACCTCCGGTTTGGATTAATAAATGCTATTGTTTCCTATATTTTTTATACACCCATCCAAACACTCGTTGCAACAAAATTCCTATGTTTTCTATTCCTTTGTTTTACATATACAATCCTATCCTATCTCTTACTATTCATAAGCACTGTTCACGCGACCGTTTTTCCTCTCACAATCTATTGTTCGACCATAGTGACGGGCCGGGTTTGGTAAACAGTATCGCCCGTTAGGAAACAGCAACGGGTCAGTCAAAACAGTAATGGGCCGGGGGATTGTTGTTTTTTTTTGGCCCCGTCGGCGCCAGCACAAGCACCGGCCTCCCCTCTAGTTCCTATGATTTTCCTATTCCTATATCTTCTCAATCCTACATTCCAAAGAGGCCCTAAAAGTTTGGATGCCAAGAGCTCCAGCTACCCAACAGTAATTCTTGTTGCTCGAATAAGCAGATACACAATTGCAACAACACAGTTACCAGGTGTAGCCTAGATCAGCAAGTTCATAATAGGTCGTTGCTCTGAAAATTTATCAATGGACAAAAATGCATTAAGATGACTACAAGCACAGCATATCCAGATCTAACGCTAGATACAGATCCTATCCGTCCTTGTTGTCTACCTCTTCTTAGAGGCCGAATGTCCATGGGCTATTGATTTAGAAAGTTCTTCCATATTCAACATATTTGGCGTCTTCCTATCAGACTCATATGAAGTCACAGGATCTGTGTTGTTAGTCCTCGTCCACCATATCAAGAGCAGGTATTCGCCAGAAGCGCCCTCTGTGCCTCGAGCATCCTGATATGTTCGGATACCTTATCTCAACCCTTCTCTTCTTAGGCATCAAATGTTTTTTTTTTTAACGAAGGTAAACCCTGCTTTTATAGAAAGCTCGGAACCAAGTCTTACAAACAGACACGCAGAAAAGGGAAAGAAAAAAGGGAATGTTCACCAGTTATTGATTCAAAAAGCTCTCCCATATTAGACATGTTCGGCCTCTTTCTATCAGCCTCCTCTTTTAGGAAACTGAATGCAGGGATCAGTTGCAGAGATGTTAGCATGTTTCGTTTCACATTCAGATAGTAATAATAATGGGTTTACAACTAGCTGACAGAGCAAAGTAGGAATCTAGGAGAAGAAAGAAATTGTACCTCTCCCGGATCTTTTTAAATGCTTCCATAGTTGCATAAGGCAACCCTGTCTTCGGATCACGGTATCTACGGAAGTAAGCCTCAGATAATAAGCATAAACATCCTCAAGAAGTGTAAACTGCTTATACTACTTAAATTGGTTATGTAGGCATATGTAGTCCTGCCTCAAGTTTACTTCTGCCATAGCAATTCAAATTTCTAAATGAAGAGTGAACTTGTATCCATGGTTAGCAGGAAAATATCTAATACAATGTCTCAGGGTTTTCAGATCATAAGCGCACTGGTAGTGGTAGGATCTGAGTTATCCAGAAAGTATAAAACCATACTCAGAGATAATGCAGCTACTGAACATTGAAAGATTGTCTGTCTAATTTATTACTTTTACTGAAATGAAATATATATAGACAATAAAACAGGGGTGGGGGTGGGGGCGGGGGGGGTGGGCTCATGTGCAATTAAAGGATCAAAGAAGTGATATCATAAACAGGGTCACAAAAACATACTTGGCTGGAAGTCCTGTCACCACACAAACAGGTTTCTCTGGATCTATGATAAACAGAAGTATTGTACAGAAATTTGAATCAGAACTGCTAAGAACGCACGCATTTTAAAGGAACTGTTAGCAATAAAGAAAAAAATAATATAGTACAGACAAAACTGTAGCACTTACAAGGGGATGATGTTGTACAAAGTTCAAACCCAAATGTTGCTCCATTTATGAATTCCAGACGTGATTCCCCTAATTGAGCACAATGCGGATGATCAAGTAAAGAACTCCTAATTTTCTTCGGAATTCATATGCAAGCGAGTGATGATAATCCAATGAATAAGTTACCATCTCTTGAGAAAAATGAACTGTAGGACCCTCATAAGTATCCTTATGAACAACAGATTTTTTCTTCACTTCCTCCTCTCTTGCCAGCACACGTTCCAGATTTCTTATGTTCATGATCTCTAGAAACATAGACAATATATGAATAAAATGTTGAAGGCACAACACAACCGATGCTGGCAAACTCCATCTATGTATTTCTAGATAAGGTAAAGCAGAAACATAGTCAGGTTTCAGCTGCTTCCAAAAGCATCTCTTCTTGTGTCATCCTCTTTTCTTCTCCCTCCTTTTTCCTCTTAATTGGCTGCTACAGTACAGAAGTGAGTAAAAAAGTAAGCCAACAGAAATTCCGAGAAATGCCACAGGATACAAACTCCAAGTAGCACAAGATTATGTCCCACACAAGTACGTATCTCAAATGCTCAATGGAATAACAGCATTTGATACCAGCGGTGGAGAACATGCGAACAGGTACATACCTTGGCAGTTGCTTCTTTTTCAGCAACGTATCACTTCTCTTTCGGCTTGTCTCACGATGACCGACGTTCTGGTTGATTTCCGGATGGTCTTCTCAACCTCCAGTTCATCAGGAACATCTGCTTGTGTGGACGAACTCGGCTTATCAGCAGACTTGTCGGCTTTTGCGTCATCTTCTGGTTTTCGGGTCACCTTCTTCTTGACAATGGCCATCCTCAGCGTCTTGCCAGGAAACATTAGCCGTTTCTTGATAGGTAGTCTGCTTGGCAGTTGGGTTCAAATGATGAAATCTACCAACACGGTTACCAGCAAGGAACATGTGTACCTCTCACGTACTTCCTTCTCCGGCTCATCATCGTCAGGTTCAGATTCCTGTGCAGATACAGAGATGTTAGATGGGCATACATAAGGTACTCAAACACTCAATGAGATGAGATGCTAAACTAGAGAGGGAAGAACTGTGTACTACACTAATAACAGCTAGGAACACAACACAAATATAATAGACCAAAAGGAGAGGAGGAGGGTGAGAATGAAGGGAACTCACATCTTCACCAAATCACTGTCGAATTCATCACCAGCATCCTGCTCTTCCTCGTAGTTGTCGTCTTCTCCTCGTGCGATGAAACTGCAACAAATCAGGAACGAAAAGAGCAGCACGCTACAGCGGTATGTGTGTACATGGTAGGAGGAACTCGCAAAACTGCATTCGTCAGAAATGAGAAGAACCCTAACTAAGCTAATCCCCTAGTAGCTGCGGCAACGCGCAGCGGCACCAAATCGGTGCTGCCAAAAGAAAGGAAAGAAAAGAACGAGTGGGGACCGTCTGCGACATACATCATCCTTAGGGGCTTCTTGGTTCCAGAAGGCCTCGTCCTGCGCGACCTCATCCTCAAGGAGCTTGGTTATCCTCAAAAAGAGGAAAGATTTCGATTTCGATCTCAATCAGGAGCAAGCCTCTAGGGGAATAAGCATCGGGGTCGGGGAAGGAGCCTGACCTCTTACCTTGGGTGGCGCGGGCAACGCGGTCGAGGAGAACGGGGGGCTCGTCGTTGCCGGCATCCATGGCTGCTTGGGGGCCAAGCAGACACAGATCCGGTGCAGTAGCTGCTACTACTACTACTTCACAGTGTGATTTTACCTAAAGTCATTTTCTAGCGGAGCAATTATCAAAAATCCATTCTACCTATACATGACTTTGTATTACTATCAAACATGTTCGTGCATTGGAAGAACACGGTGGCGTTAGCTTCTCGGAAGAACGCGACAACACGACCTTGGGAGGAGGAGGCGCAGATCGCTTCATCTAAATGATGGCGCTGCACATGAAACTGGAGCAACGACGACGATGGTGGTGCATCTTGCCTCATCGGTCAGTAGTCTATAATATGAAGGTGCAAATATGGTGAAAACTAGACTCTTTATACTATGAAATTAATTTTGTGTGGGTGCAACCGCATCCAAATCCTTGAATATAGCTCCGCCCAGAGCGCAGGAGAAGCAACGTTGACGTAGGACATGATGCAGTGGCACCGGAAGATGGACACTTTTTTATCAGGTTGACGTGAGGTGGAGAGATGTGAGTTTAGCTGGACGCGAGTGAGTGGTCCGAAAGGTTGGGTCAAATTGAATGAAAAAATGGAGGGGTAATTTTGGCACTTAAATATTAATTAATATATATATATATATGAAATATAAGATTTACTGATTCTAAGTATATTTTTTTTATTTTTCAACATGTATGCTTCATAGTGGTATTTTTTATTTTTCATACTTGAGTTTGGTACGGCTGGTGACTCATAAAAATAACGTCAACTCTTGTGTGCTGCCTGATCTTTTTCTAAAAAAAGTGAGATCAATAACACATGGGGGTAAAAAATATGAGAGAGAGAAAAGGGGCTTTTATCCTAGCCATTGGAGGGCTGAGATGCTGATACTGCTTATCTTGTAGTAGTAGTACCAGCAGCTAATGCACTGGATCAGTGTCGTCCCAGGCGAGGAGAAGAGGCTGCCAGAACAAGAGAGGAGAAATGAAGGAAAGAACTAGCGGCGACGGTGATCTCAAAAAAAGAAAGTCAACATTATCTCTCTTAACTTTTACAAAAGGCTACTTTTACTTTCTTAACCCTAAAATCAGATAAACCATCTCCTTGAACTTTTGAAACTGTTCGTTTTACCTCTCTCGACCTAGTTATAAGTGGTTTTGAATGTCATTTTCTCTTCTTACTTTTTATTTATTTTGTCTAAATCTTTAAAAAATCATAATAAATCATAAAACAATCATAAAATAAAATTCCAATTTTTTGGACTCCATATGAGTAGATCTACGCAGTGAATAGTATGGTATGCTTTACTACAAAGTTTTTTGTTGTTTTTTGCTGTAACTTTAGCTCTATCTTCTTCTTTAATTAATTTATAGTTGCAGTTTCTAAGGTCCAATCAATTTTTATGATGGACTAATTATTATATAATTAACTGTAGTGAAAATTTTATACTTATTGGATCATGTATAACTTAGTTACAATTTTTTTGTTTATACTTGTTAAATCTAAATAAATTTATAAATAAATAATAAATTATCTAATGAGTATAAAATTTTTATTATAGTTCAAGCATACAATAATTAGTCCACTATAAAAATTTTCATCACAATTAAACCATAAAAACTTAGTTATGAATTAATTATAGAAGAAGATAGATCTATAACTATAATAAAAACTAGAAAAAGTTCAAGCATATAATAATTAGTCCACTACAAAAATTTTCATCATAATTAAACCATAAAAACTTAGTTATGAATTAATTATAGAAAAAGATGGATCTATAACTATAATAAAAATAGGAAAAACTTTATACTAAAGCGATCGCCATCTTCATACTGTCTTGAGGCACACTCAAGTGATCGTTCGGTGCAAGACTTGATTGTGTGAGTTGGGTCATTCCTGGTGTCTCTCTCGGTCTCTCCCTAAAAATGAGTTCTTGTTCCTGTCCTTCCTCTTTCATCGACCATCCTTGCTAACGGTGTCGTTGTGTTTTCCTTGGACTCTAGGGGTTCCTTGTCTTCTTTTCCAGCACCGGGCTCCAATTGCGAAGGTTGTAACCCTAACCCTAACCCTAAGTCTCTAACCCTTCTTCACTTATTCTCTTCTTGTGCAGGTCGGTAGTTGATGCAGCATCCTCTAGCTCCAGCGTAGAGAGAGCTTGACGTCCACCCGCACTGTCGAGGAACGGTGCTAGAGAGGCGGCCATGGCCGTAGATGATGGCGTCCTCGGGGCAGATCCGGCCCTCGAGGGCGAGAATGATGATGACATACGTGAGGACGCTGTTGTGTTGTTCAGTATAGATCTCGGAGATGGCTCTGCTCCGACTCCGATCGATCTGGACGGCGACGGTGGTGGAGGCGCGATGATGACTGGGACCACGACTGGCTCCAACAGTTCTTCTCTATCTATTGCTGGTATTGGTTCAACCACTAGTAAGCGCAAATCCGATGTGTCAAAGGATTTCAATGAGATCTTTGAAGATATTAATGGTAAGAGCATTTGCACTAAAGCTAGGGGTAAAATGTGTAAGCATGTTTTGTCTGCTAGATCAAATTGTGGCACTGGCCACTTAGAGAGGCATTAGAAAGCTTGTAGGCAGAGAACTGATCAAAATGCTAGAGTGTAGTCTAGACTAGCTTTTATTCCTGATGCTTCTGTCTTTAACTAGGATTATAAACCCGAAGTTGCTCGTGTTGAACTGTGTCGATTGACTGCTAGACTTGATTTGCCTTTATATATTGGTGAGATTGAAGCCTGGGAGGATTATATTGTTCATGCTCATAATCCTATGTTTCTCAAGGTTTGTAGGCAAACTACTACCAGAGATCTAAGTAAGCAATTTAATGAACGTTGTAATATGCTTATAAATTCTGTGTTGGCTGGTGCTTCTTCTGTTGATATTTGGTCTAGTAAAGCTAAGGAAGATTACTAGTGTGGTTGCTCATTTTGTGAATGTTGATTGGGAGTTACAAAAAAGGATTTTGGGGCTTAGATTGATTGAGGTCCAACATAATGGTGTAAACATTGCTTAAAGAATTGCCTATGTTGTTGAGAATATGGTCTGATAGACAAGATTTTTATCTATTAGTCTAGACAATGCATCTTCCAATGTTAAGGCTTTAGAAACTTTGGCACCTATGTTTGCTGGTTATTTGGGACCTAATCCAACACTAGATCTTGTTGATCCTGATAAATGTACTTATACCATTGTGCATCAACGTTATACTTGTCATATCATTAATTTGATTGTATAAAAAGGTTCAGAACATATACAGAAGACATAAGAACTATAATAAACTTTTTAAATTCTTCTAATCAGAGAATTGCTAAGTTTAGTAACTATTGTAAATAAAGCTCAGGGTCTAAGACCTATGAAGTTTGGCTTGATACAGATGTTAAATGGAATGCTACATACCTTATGCTTAAACATTTGATTCCATATAAGGATGTTTTACTGCATTCATTAATTCTAATTTTGGTTCTAAATTGTTGAGTGCAAGGTATTAGTATGTTGCTAAAAAGGTATTAGAGTTCATGGACCTATTTTAGACTCTACCATTGTGTTGTCTGGTGTTTACTATCCGACTAGTCCACTAATTCTCCACCATATTCTTAAGATTGCTTATCTTTTACATGCAAATGAAAAAAGATCAAAACCTAATGTATATTGTTTATCCTATGAAGCTAAAATTCCTAAAATAATGGCAGGCATACCTATGTTATATTATATTCCTTTGCATTCATTCTTGATCTTAGAGCTAAGATGAGAGGCTTGTTCAATGTTTTGTAACTTCTTAAGGATTGCATTGGTTCTGACTATATACTCAATATTATGCTAATGTGAAAATTAAACTTTTTAAACTATTTAACAAAAATGAGAGGAAGTTTGGTTCAACTAGGTCACAAAGGGCTGCGCAACCATCAATACATACCGGTAAGAAAAAGCATGCATAGGGAAGGATCTTTTGAGTCCTGGTTCTAGTGTTGTTGGTCCTTCCCCTATCTATGGCCCCTCTTCATTCTCTTTTGCTGGTGCTGTCTGTGAGTTCACTACTTACTTGGATAGTGACAATATCACCTCATATGAAGAAGACTTTGATATAATTCTCTGGTGGCGTGAGCACAAGCTAACCCTATCCAATCCTATTTATAATGGCTAGAGACAATATGGCTATTCCTGTTTCTATATATTATTTCCTCTGTGTCTTGTTTCAGCTTGACAGGAAGAATTATGGAGGAACGGCAATGACACTTGTTGCCTGAAACTGTGGAGATGCTTACCTGTTTGAAGGACTAGGAGCTAGGAGAAAAAAAGAGACCAGCTAGGAGAAAAAACTTGTACCTGGATGAAGAAACTGCAAGTGGTGGAGCTAGAGCTGGAGCTGGAGGTGCTGGTACTTAGAGTGAGAGACTGAGAGGTGAGAGCTTTTGGAGGGAATAAGAGTTGAGAGAATGATTCATTTTGTAAGTCTGAGAGTAAGAGTTAGGCTTTTAGAGAGACTGAGAGATTGAGAGTGGTTCACTGGTTTATAATAACTTAACATTTACACAATGTTTGTTAGACTTAATTTAAGAGTTGGTTGCACTCTTTTTTTCTTTCTACGGTTTCTCACAAGGGTGAGTTTTACCTAAAAAGATTTTTAATGAGGCAGCATTGCCCATCAACTCAATTTTATTTTGAATCATCATGTCTTTGTGATTGGTTGTTTGGTGTTTGCTACTTTGCTTGAATGTTATGTCGTATTGTCATTCTATCAAATTTGAGTCTGTCAAATTTATAAGGATTTTGTATGTGTGCACGACGTGTTGTGCTTGGGCCATCCCCTAAGCCTGTGGGTCATGCAGGCACAGCACGAGAGGCATGACGTGCTATGCCGGCCCGACTTCTACCGTGCCATGCCTGGGCCGTGCCCATGCCAAGATGGCCTGACGGCCATATATATCCGTCGACCCTCTCTGTGCTCCACAACTGCACACCAGCATAGCTAAGAGACATGTTGCACATGCACTTATGCAATGGTTAGTCTCTAAACTTAACCAAAGTTGATGATCATCTTCTGACAATCACTTATCATTACTCGACACACAAGGGCACATATTAACCTTGTGTTCGCAGTTAGATTCCTTTAGTGCACGGAACCTATCTACTTAGGTTTTAGCTCTTGACTTGACATAGATGTTCATGTTTATTAGCAAATATGATTTCATCAATCTTGAAATCTATCTTTGTTACTTTAAAGGTCCTTTGTAGGGGTAGGGGACAGGGGATAGAAGCGAGTGTGTGTTTGTGTATGCATTTTGTTTTTGCAAACATGAATGCATGTGCGATTGACTCACTGAATTAAGCCCGTCATGATGAGTTATGTTTGTTTGTGCAAAATATATTCATTATTAGTACTTGATGCTGCCAGCCGGCCATACTGGTCCCTACACTGGTCAACAAGCTAGACGACGTATATATAAAACAATATATATACTTGTCATGGGTCCCTCTGCTTCAACATACGTAATAATGTTTTTTCTTAACCTTGATTATCGTCTGATTGCAATAATGTTTTTTCTTAACCTTGATTACTGCAATAATGTTGCAATAATGTGAGCAACTTCGTTCCAAGTATATTGACATATAATGCGATGCGCTGATGCACGCGCATTATATTGATCGGCCCACCGTACTTTTTTTTTTTAGTTTTATTTGCGAAACGATCGGCCGCCGATGCATGATTTCTAGTATAGTATATATAAAAAGTCAAGAACTGGCGTGCTTGTCAAGAACCCTAGCGAATGTCAATACTAGTATCGTCATTCTTTTGGCAGAGCTTGCGAATGATATGACGCCTCGTAATATATGCATTGTTAAATCTTGCTACTAATTTAATTAACTTCATTCATGAAATGATATGATGACTGCCTCTAAGCCACCGCAGTAATATGATTGGACTGGGATCGTATCTTTTGATTTTGAATTCAGCACCTTCTGCAGGGCGCTCTGTTTCATTGCTACCTACCATGCGTGATTGTCTAATTTTTGGTTAATGTCGTTTTAAATATTTCTTCTCCCAAGTGATAGGTACATCTAATCTACCTCGGGTTTCGTCTCGCTCGCTAGCTAGCTCTTTTTTTTTTTTTTCCTACCGATCACCAGCCTTTTGCTTTCCTAATCTATTATATTATTTTTTATTATACGCTAGTATTAGGACAAGCTTAACAATATGTGGCATATAGTTAATAGCTCTAAGATAATTTCTTTAATAATATTAACTTTTAGCACATAACTCATAATTAAGACAAATAGCTTCACATGACTACACGTGATTTTAGAGTGTGAGCATGAGATTTGTTCTTGATCAAGAGATAATTTTTTTACTCTCTTGTATTAAAATATATGCTTAATGCTAGCTCAAAAGTCACTATAGAAGAAGAAGCCACAAAGAGTTCTTAGATCTTATTATATCATATTTAAAGAGCAAAAAATTCTTTTCCCCAAGTTTCATCTTCACTCTCTTCTGAGTTCGTCATCCCCTCCACTCACTCAAAACAGTCATGTCCCCCTCCACTCACTCAAAACAGTCATGTCCGGTTTTATTAAGAATAGTAGTACATGATGAATTAGAGACAAGAGTCCCGATTAGTTTGTTGTCGAGTTCATGACCTAAAATCATTGCCACTCCACCACACTCGCTCGCATTCTCATCTCACTCTTGCTGTCCACACACCTTCAATCACAAGGCATCACAATCCAAATCTAACACGAGAGTACAACACCATGCATGATTTCCACAATGTATCTATATCTCACGACTGTATGAAGTTTGATTCCAAGATGTATTATATTAATTGTAACAGATGATGTCATTGCTGCAAAGCCTTTAAATCGTCTAGGTGAACATATATACTAGTAATAATTAAAAAGCTAGTTTACCATGGTATAAGCGGAGGAGACCATCATGCTATTTACTCTCTCTGTCTCTAAACCTACAACTTATAGAATCTATGTCAGTTAAACATTTTTAGTTTGACCAATTAATTTTATAGAAAAGAGCATCAATATCTATGACATAAAATGAGTATCTTATGAAAATATATTATATGATAAATCTAATGGTACTAATTTGATACCTAGAAGTTCGGTCAAAGTTTGAAAATTTTAACTTAAGACAATTCTAGAAGTTGAAGTTTTCACGAACAGAGGAAGTATATTTATAGTATAGCATTTGTCCTTGTTTAGTAGGGTTTTCTTGCAATCTACTTCATCTAATATATACCAGATAAGAAACCGGAGAATTGGAAACCACTTTTGTCTGGTTGCGCCGTTCTAGTACCACTACCACCAAAAGAAAAGTTTCTCTCCCCTTAGGCTTCTCAAAGAGCCGTATCATGAGCAAACATACATTTGGCATTGCTTCGTCCAAGAAATTAGAGGTGAAACTCCTCAAAAAAATCATGCAAAAACGATCTTTTTCAAAAAAAAAACTATGGACATAAAGATTCCTTTCCTAAATAAACATACATCGCAATATTTGATGCAAGTGGCTATGGTCTTTTTTTTTTCTAGACACATGGGTGGTGATCTTATCTTAAAATTAATGGTAATTAGAGTGTTGAATTTTCTTCTTTTAGCCTTTGTGTTTAGACAGAAACCAAAAGTGAATCTATATCTATATAACCTATATAGACAGAGTCCACTAGCAATCATTGATTGCTACAAAGCTGCAATCACAGCGATCCGCGTCACTATTATTTTGGCCATCCGGTCTTCAGCCCGTGATCGTAGGCATCCGTCATAGCCGCTATATATGTTACATTAATTGCTTCTATTTTATTTGCCACAACACGTATGGATTGAAACTTCCTTCCACTAGGCATGTTCCAGTAAATAGTGGCATGCTGCGCCAGTCGTCCTCTCCGCATTCTTATTGAACAGCCCTGCCTCATTTATTTATTTAATCCACCCACGCTCATGGATCACCTACTCCTACTACTCTCTTCCGGCCTCGCACATTTGTGCTGCTCCGGCGTGCAGCATCAGTGTGGTATCGCAGTGGCAATTTTGAAGCCGTCGCAGCGGCACCGTCCGGCGGCAATGTGATGATGTTGCATGCAGCAGCAGTGTGGCGTCGGCGACAGGGGACCTAGTCAACAGGGACGGAGCTCAGTGGAGGCGAATCTGGGCTCCGGCCCCTGCTTGTCTTCAGCAAAATCATGAAGGTCTAGTAGCATGTCAGCTTATGAAGAGTATGTAAAGCCTACTACTTCTGTCCAGAACCTAGCAGCAAAGAGCAAGAGGCATAATACTACTAGGCAACATACTGATGAAGTCAAATATGTGTCTATTTTATCATCATGACTTGCTAGCAAGAGTCATGTCATCTCACACATAGCCATTATATTTAGGCTGGGAAACCTATACTGGTGCTAGAAAATCCTATAGTTCTAATCACTCTGTGCTCCATAAATTGATATGCTTATGCTTATACAGTAGAATTTTTTTACAGTACTGTAGTGTTTAGCATGAATTAGAAACCCCCCCCTCCTCCTCCTCCTCTTAATGTTGGGCCACGCTCCGTCACTGCTAGTCAACTTCACCCGTGATGATGATGGCGCCGCGCTGCGCTCCTTCCGGCATCCAGGAGGCGTTACGATGATGGGGCGCCTGGCCTCTCGCGGCTAGCTTTTGCTGGCCGCCAGCCAGCACAACCGATTTTGCAGGAACTGCTCTTAAGTTTCAATGCATTTCGATCCGATCCGCACCGCAGGTATCTGAATCGCAAGCGAAGCTTATGTACGTATCGTTATATTATTAATTCACAAAATTGTTTTTTCATTTCGCCCAATCGCTAAAACTCTATATATATGTACGTCCAAATGCTTGCTCTCTTACTTGTTCTCACTCTGGTAACCAAGAGAAATTATCTGGGTTTTTATATAAACAAATACCTCTCGCAATTTGCATGATCTCTAAGTAAGTAGACTTACCGTATTATGCACAAGTGCTTGTGTAATCTCATCGGCTCACGACGCTTTGCTGCACCATCCATCGTTGGTCGATGTTACATTATTATTCAAACAAAACCGTCAAATAGCTATCCTGAATCTATAGTATGGCATACATATTCTACATATCTTTTCGATGTAATAATAGTGAATTGATAAAATCCTAACTTTATCCCAAAAAAAAAAAGAACTACATCTTGATGGATCGCATATGTTGCCAAAACAATGAGTGGATGGATCACATGGAGCCAGCTAATAAACGATGAACTAGTAGACTAGTAGCGTGGTCGCAGCAACATGTACCATCCGAGGTTCTGATTAGCCGGACGGCCAGCTGGATCCAAGGATTATTGGATCGATGCTACCAAATAAATATAGAATAGACGATAGATACATCAGGTGTACACATCCATCCGCCTACGGCTAAGGTCGTCGTCCATCCTAGGGCTAGCTAGTAGCTACTCATCGATCCTTTTCACTTTTCAAAAAACTTTTCAGTAGGGGCTAAATCCCCCTTCCTGTTCATTCAAAAAAAAACGAAAAAACTAGGTCCCTCAGACATCAAACTTGACACGGGACTATCAACTTGGGAGCTACTATCAGTGCGCTGTCACAATCATTCCGCTAATCACAAATATTATATAATGTCTTTATGTGAAACTACATTTTTACAAATATACTACTAATTAATTAGTTTAACTAGTCCATTATAACACCCCGCCTCTCTAGGGCCGGACCCGCTTACATCGAGCAGCTTCTTTAGGACATCACCACCCCAGCCAAGTTTTTCCGTGACGGGCAGTCCCGTCAGGAAAAGTAAGGAATACCGTCAGGAAAAGGTATCCGTGGCGGTTACCGTCAGGGACAGCCGTCAGGGAAAACTGACAGGGAAAGTCCGGCTTCCCTGACGGAGTCATGTCAGGGATTATTTCCTGACGGTCCCAACCGTCAGGAAAGATCTCCAGCGGCGGTTGGCTAGGGTACCGTCAGGGAAGGTTCAAACTTTTCCCGTCGGTTGCTGCCCGTCAGTGAAACTTTAAACTTTCACTGTCGGTCTCTTATCCGTCAGGGAAACCATGAGTCTTTCCTGTCGTCTCTGAACTGTCAGGAAAAATAATACACTTTCCCTGACGGTTGAGTTCGGTCAGGGAATATCTTTCCAATCAATGTAAATTTGCAGAAACAGGTTATTTAACCATTAATACCACTCTTCACAGCAGGTAATTAACCATTAAAAACAATATTACATTAACTTGTGTACCATTCATCCACACTGAAGTAATAAATATTTTACTCAATAATATTAGAACATCATCCAAATTGTTCATAAATATAGAGCTACATAATAATTAGTGCCTCCTAGTTATCCTTTTAGTTAGTAACTAAGCGGCAGAACAAGAAGTGCTAACTCCTTACAAGCACTTTGAATTCGTTTGGCTGTAGAACAAGTTAAAAGTGCTAACTCCTTACAAGCACTGAACAACAGATAGCAGCCAGCAGCAATCTAGCAGAAGCAATCGAGCAGCCGAACAGCAGATAGCAGCCAGCAGCAATCTAGCAGCCGAACGGACTTGATGGCATACATACCTCCCAACACACAACTGCTGCTATTTGACAATCACAAAATGGACATGCTGCTTGAGTAGGTAGCCTGCAAGTAGCTAGCTTCTATTTGATGGAGTATGCAGCCACTTCTGTGCAAAGACATCCAGAAAATCAGCATTCCTTGATCTTTGAGTAGGAAGTCTACAAGTAGCTAACTCCTATTTGATGGCAGTATGCAAGCACTTCTGCACAAGGACGTGTGCTAGGAAACATGTGGCTGGTACTCCACAACTAGCACACATGCCCTCAAGTGCAATGAAATGTGCAGCCCCGGATGCACAACCAAAATACTTCCCTTGCACAAAATACTCAGCATAACACATGGCCTTCGAACTTGCTAGTTGTTGCCATCAACCGTAGTAGATAAACAAAAGACTACGGCTCCACAAAATACTTCCTGCCACCGCACACCTCAATGGCCATCGCTGTTGTTCCTGTCAATGTTGGCTGAAGCACACGATGATCCGTCAAAAGTCCCTCCCTACAACCAAATCAAAATAAAAGGACCATTCCTAAGCACATGTAGATGAAGTAAATTTTGGAAATGATTCACTGCATATGAAAGGAATATACAGGTCCGAATAAACATATACATTTCCCAACATAATTTCACAATTTAAATTTAAATCTGCATTAAAAATAAGTTGAGATTAGTTCACACAGGCAGCTGCTACTTTGTGTATAACCTTTTTAGCATAGATTTGAATATACTAGTTGATTGCAGTTCAGGTGGATAGAGTGGAAATGGTTCGATATATATGAAAGGAATATACAGGTCACAACATAATTTCAGATTTTAAATCTGCATTAAAAATAAGTTGCACACAATTATTGCTTACAGTTCAGGTGGATATAGTGGATATGGTTTAAGATGTTAATCTTACCATGTCATTTTCTTCTTCCTGGAGTAGGTCTGGTGGTATCTCTATTTGTACTTTGTTAATAATGAGCTGCAATGAAAGATACATACTACATAATCAATATTTATGAACCTTGAACTGTAGACAGATAGTGCATCAAAACAGAATTATACCTCAAGTACACGACCATTACGCTTCACATCTCGAGTCAATGTAGCATTCTGTTGAACCAAAGCATTATTTTGCTGAGTTAAGCGACCGACATTGGCAACTGATTCCTCATATCCTACCAACAGATTTTGAAAAGCTCTTGTGGTTGCTGGCCTTGTCCCACTTGCCCTCGTAGCATCAATTATTGTAGCCTTGTTGACAGCACCATTTCCTATTGCAAGGCGACCATGTGGCAAGCCACCACCAACATTATATGCAATCTGACCATCAAAAGGTTGCTCTTGCCAGTTTTCTGGATACTTTTCTTGCAATGCTTCATTGTAGTCATCCTAGAAATAACAGAAATCATTGGTCAGAAACTACAAATGGAAAAACATGAAAATAGATAGAAAGTTGTGTTACATACAACAAGTTTCTTTGCCCGTTCTGGAATTGGGCCAGCATTCCCATTGGCATCACAATTCTTAACACCAGCTAACATGCAGGCAAAAGCATTTATTACAGTACCCTTCCCAGGTCCATGCTTAGCTTCCTTCAAGGCATAAAAGAAGCGACCAATGTTAATGCATATGAAAAATTCAAAGTTACTCAGAAATGGATGGTGAGAAAGGAGATTACTAGATATTGTTGAGTCTCAACTAGTGGTCTAGAACCACCCCCTTGTTTTGAGTGCCATCAGGATTTTTCTTCCGAGATTCTTGCCCAAGCCTCCTTTTCTTCAAGTATTCATCAGAGCACCAATACTTACAAAGGGACTCCCAGGCTTCATCAGTGAACCATTCAGGCTTGCATTGCATGTACTCTTCAAAAGTAAGTAGTTTGGCACAGGCAAATGCATCAGTCTTTGGGCTCTTTATGATTTCACGATAGTAGAACTTGACAGCATCTGGGCGAGCTTGGTACATCATATTCTTGCATTGGTTGTGTGCATATTTCTCAAATACACGGTCTGCTTCATCTTCAAGTTCTTTAGGAACTGAATATATGCTCTAGAAAATAAACAATAATCAAGCACTACTGTAAATAGAACAAGTGGCAATGTATCTAACTTGAATGAAAAAAATAGAGGACAGGCCCCCACTACAAGAACAAATGAACATGGTGACAGTAATAGCTAATGCTTCTAATATTAAAGCAGGCAGTTTGGACTGAAGTACCATATTAAGTATACAGACCTACTTAGATTAGTACAAAGCGAATATATAAACAACTAATCAGTTTTGTTTTACTTATATGCTCACCCAGAACTCTTGTTGCACACGATCAGCTAGGGTCTGTGTATCATCCCTTAGAATGTGTGAGTAGTGTTCCCACTTGCTTGCATGATATTTGAATGGACAACCATCTCTAGTTGTCCCTTCAATGATCGGAGGATATTGTTGCTTTAAAATCAATCCAAGGATGGGGCCTTTCTTCATTTTATCATCAATCGAGTAATTAACATAGCGGAATTGGTTGCTCAATAAGGAAAATGAAGTACACCATAAAAGGATTAGCAAGTTCTAACACTACCATTTCCACACTAACAGGAAAAAATCAGCATGCACATACTTGTCACCCTCAGGTGTTATGGCTATCGACCACTGTGAGGCTTGTGTTGTTTATTGCGGCCCCTTATCCTCTTTCCTGCAGGAGGCTGACTCTGGGTGTCATGTGAGACATCACTTGATCTTGGTCGCCTATCCGTCCGATGATTGAAGGACTGCATCTTCTGCCACATAACATGTTGCAACATAATGTTAGTAGCAGATTTTTAAATGCTGATACGGGCAGTAGGAAAAATGACTGCATACTGAAATTAAATATAACAATATAACAATATAGCAGTTGTCCAAGACTTCGATGTCAGCTCACAAACCACAGAGAGAACCAAATAAAACAGCAACAACCAACCAGATCACACCAAGAAACCTGTTACAGATTGACATAACACAAATGCTTCAGTCAAACAAAATAAAATTTCATATACATCTAGTAATAGAACACTAAAAAACATAATAACAAATTTTCTATACAGCTAGCACACCATAACCAGGGAATCACGATGAAATATAGAGCAGCTGTAGCAAATTTAGTCACTGAAAATTTGTATTATGTCTAGATTTGTGCAAAATAGAGCAGCAAAATTCATTGATAGAACTATATGGCAAGTGAATTTATCTTTATGTATAGAGCACCAAAATAATCACCGGAAATCAATCAAAAGCACATCTACATGAAAGCTTTGAAAGAACTGGAAGTGAAATCCTTCAGGCCACTACTACAACTAAGCTTCGATACTGCAACATTGGTGCAGGGTCAAAACAGCTAGCAACAAGAGCAATTAATTCACCACAGGAAGTCTAGCACGGGGGAAAACGTATCTGGGGTGGTGTGCAGTAGCTAAAGAACTAAAGATATGACTGGAAGACATGTTGTGCACTAGAAATTTTAAAGGCCTAAGAGCATCAGCAATGTATATGGACCTAGCTCTATCCTTGGCCTTTAATGCCTGAAATAATTTAGGCATATGGAACAAGGGAACTTAATTGTATCAGACTCAACTAATTTAGGGATTGAAAAGGCATGATCCAAAAACTCTTTTGATTTATCAACCCATTCATTTGTTAGCCTACCATGCTTCCAACCAATATACATCCACTCACTATCTGCCATATCTTATCTACCAACTTATATAAGAATATGAGAACTAACCAGCGGCTATCCGAATCATAGTAGTTGTCCACAGTGAGATCCAAATAAAGCAGCAACAACAAACCAGATCACAGTAAGAAATCTGTTACAAATTTAGACATAATACAAATTGCTTCAGTCAAACAAAATAAAAATTCCTATACAGCTAGTAATAGAACACTAAAAGACATAATAACAAATTTCCTATACAGCTAGCACACCATAACCAGTGAGCAGCTATATCAAAATTGTTAATTCACCACAGGAAGTCTAGCATAGATCAAGAACATATATTGATATATGCTACATATTGATTCGTGTAAGAGAAAAGGAATCCAAGATGGAGAGACTAGGCAATTACAGGCAGGAAGAAGTCTGACCTTGTTGTCTGACTGAGAAAGCGTAATTGTTTGTCCAGGCAGGAGCACCAGAGTTGGTGGTTCAGAGCCCAAAGTTCTCCCTCTAGTTGTCGCTGCAACAACAAAGAAGCTCCCCAACTGCAGTTCAAGTGCCATGGCGAGTGAAATCAAGTCAGATGAGCGCATCAATCAACATTCTAGCACCAAAGAGCCTACCACATAAACAGAAATATGCACCAATTGCAAAGGGTACTTAGATAGCACTAAATCAAAACAATACATTTCACTCAGCATTGGCACTGAACTATTTGGCCATACAGCAGGAAGAGATTGCAAAGGAATAGGGAGACCGGGTTAAACCTGGAGAAAACCGTGCCGTAGTCAGGATGTTGCGGCTTGCTGTGGGTCTTGGAGAAACTGCGCCACAAGAACGAGTCTTCAAACATAGCAAGGACATGAGAATAAAGAAAGGGATGAATCGGAGAAGATACACACCTCGAAGAACCTTTAAGCTTGAGCTGCTTGCTGTCAGACTCGATGCCAGCACTAGGGCGTGGCTACTCCAACCTAGGAAGGAAAAAGGGATGAGGAGACAAAGGGGAAGAAGGAGGGGGTGACGCCGGGATGAGAGGGCTGCGCACCTGGAGCCGGCGAGAGAGGAGGCGTCGCGTCGTGGTGGCTCGGGTGGAGCAGCGCGGGTGGCGGGCCACGTCGCGACGGAGGGCGTGGGGCGGCGGCGGCG
This sequence comes from Chrysopogon serrulatus, assembly GCA_015844335.1. Classification (NCBI taxonomy): domain Eukaryota; kingdom Viridiplantae; phylum Streptophyta; class Magnoliopsida; order Poales; family Poaceae; genus Chrysopogon; species Chrysopogon serrulatus. Next base: position 276,590 of record JADLZL010007922.1, read on the forward strand.
GCGGCGCGGCAGCGCCCCGCGACCGGCGGCTTGGATGGCGGGCGGCGCCCGGTGATTTCGGCTCGCGGAGCCACGGGCGGACGGCGTGGGTCGCTGCAGGCTCGGCTGCGGGCGGCGCCGTGGGTGCGTTCGGTTCCGTGGGCGGATTGGCGGCATGAATCGGGTGGGCAGCGGCGTGGATAGGATTGAAGAGAGTCAGGGTTGGGCGGAGTGACAGACTAGTCGCGGGCGAGTCCAATAATTTTGCTACGTCTCTCTCTTTTGGATGGGCCAACAAGTGCAGGAGCGCGCGCTGAGTCTGTTTCTGCCCGCGAAAGATGGAAAGGGGAGCGCGCGTCCCCAATTTCTAAGCGCGAAAGGCCCAAAAATCAGTCCGTGACAGGAATGCACCGACGGGAGAGACTTTTCGGCACGGTACAGAGGTAACGTGGGGGATGCTTCTGCGCTTCTGACGGAGGATGCGCAGCCGTAGGGAGTGCTCCCAGCCGACGGGAGAGAAGTGATCTGGGGTGGTGCATAAACTACCCTCACTCGGGAATAATTTCTCAGTCGGTCACCCATCACGAAATTGCTCTAAACCAAGCACGCTTAACCTCAGAGTTCTTCGAAGATAGGTTTCCAGAAAAGAAGTTGCAACTTGTTGGTATGAGTATTCTATTAATCCTATTAAGACCTGAGCCAGGATGTTATATCCTTACCCTCTTAAGAGATCGACATCCTCATCGGTCAACCTCAAGCTAGGAACGTCCTCTCTTGGCCATATCTGTATTCCCAGCTCTCTGGCCCAAGTGTCATGCTCTTGTAGAGCCATGAGCAACTTGTCCGAGCTCCCGAGCCATATGTCCGTGAAACTGGCTCTGAGTACCATTTGTAACGCCATGATGGAAGAACCCGTTGCCATCGACACTCAGCAAGACGGCACCGCCGTCACCCCGCTGGGCATCATAGAGGAGTGTACTCTCACGGGCGCGGTGGCCTTCAGTACCAAGGCAACGGTCATCAGCAGCAATTCACCACCAGCAATAGATCCAATTGAGCCGGAGGACAGCAGAGATACCATCGTCAATGCTCGCTACAGCCCGCTATTCATAGATGCTGATCCGGTCATCAGGTTTGACACTCAAATCGCTTCTAGATTTGTTACTACAATTGCATCTCTGGAGTGTTCAGATGGGAATCATGTGTTCACTAGGAGCAATGTCATCACCAAGATCCAACCCAAATTAGATCAGACAAACACCTTCAATGACACTAGAATCACAGTTCGGCTTGATGCTACTGACAGCTTGAGCGCTATAGATCAGGGTCATACTCCCAAGGGCATCGCCGTTAGTGACATAAAGGTATCAATCACCACCTCTAATGCAGATTTGGTATAGGAAGGTGCTATCGCCGAATTGCTTGCAGTCAAGCGAGCAGGTATGGAGAATCCTATTTTAATCATCGTCTTTGACATGGGAGACTCCGTTAATGGCCGCAACAATATGGACGCTCGGACGACTACGGGGATGAACACCTGGACGGCCACTTTCCTCAATAGCCAGCTATTGGGCCATTGGTGAACCAGGCGCTCGGGGCTACTCCACCCCAGCCACTGTTTGCGAAGGATTAAGATTTTGGTCTATTTTTCTATAATGGCAGAGGTGGGTAATTTCTTAGAAAGCAAAATAGATCTAATGATTATAAATGGCTTGTCTTCTTTTTTTATGGTTGAATGTTTCTAATTGATGTGACAATTTCTTGCATTTATCTTTTTTTTCTTAGCGTGTTTGATGAGAATTAACATAGAGTCTTTGTTGGGGGTCTCTAATTAGTAATAGTAAGATAAGATTCTTCCCTTCTAGTTCTGTACCTGCCTGAACATTATTTGCCCCTCCCTGTATCTTTCAATTATTTTGGTTGCGAAGCTGCGGTACCTGGACTATTACATTTTTCTTCTATGAAAACCTTCAATTCTTTGTAACAAGAAAACTGCCTGCCAAAAAAGAAAAAGAAAATCCCACTTCAACGTAGCCTAACTGGCTACCTAGCTAGTTCGTAGCTACCAATTTCAAGTGACCTTCCAGAACAAACTAATCAAAATGTCATCATCAGTGCACAGTTGTCAATAAATTCTTACGAGAATTTCACTGAAACCTATGTCTTCAGTTTCAATTTCACTGAACTTGTTCATAGTAATTAAACCAATCAAGGTTGAAACATGCAATGCACGGAGCACATGTAGATAAAAGTGGTTACATTGTATTTGGATTCAAAATAACTTCTAATAATTAAATTCCATGGCAGTATTAGTATTTCTAATACAAGTGGTTACATTGTACTATTTGGATTTAAAAGTCTGTTTTGACTTTTGAGACGGAGGGGAGTAGCCTTCCATGGTCGTGGCCCATAATAATGTCTATATGCACAGCCTTTTCTGAATATAAAAGATGCCTTATTCTTGGTGCAACCACCTGGTTCTTGTTGCCATATAAAAAGACCACCTGGCCAACCCACCAATGATCATTCAATTCAGTAGCAAGCTATCCAACCAGTGGGGAGAAGCGTTGCGCTAGCTGTTGTGATATGGCTCACGCTCATGAGCTGCTGCTGCAGGCGAAGTCTCCACAGGTGGCCCTAGTGGTCTCTATCCTGCTTGTCTGTCCTCTCCTCGTCCTCCTAATGCGCCGCCGCTTTGGAACCACGCCGTTGATGGCCACCGCAAGAGCGAGAGAGCAGCTGCTGCTGAGCAAGCTGCCTTCGCCTCCCAGCAGACTCCCCATCATTGGCCACCTGCACCTCGTCGGCCGCCTCCCACACATCTCCCTCCGTGACCTCACCGCCAAGCATGGCCGCGACGGCCTCATGCTCCTCCACCTCGGTGCCGTGCCAACACTCATCGTCTCCTCACCAAGCGCCGCCGAGGCCGTGCTCCGCACGCACGACCACATCTTCGCATCCAGGGCCTACTCTCCCATCTCGGACATCCTCTTCTATGGTTCCACGGATGTCGCCTTCTCGCCCTATGGCGAGCACTGGCGCCAGGTCAAGAAGATCGTCACCACACACCTCCTCGGCAGCAAGAAGGTTCGCTCCTACCGCCATGCACGCGAGCACGAGGTAATAATATCCAAAGTTCTGTTTGAACAATCACTGGCATATGTATGTTTCCATGGACAACGAAGATGACTGTCTGAATATAATTCACAACAGGTGAGGTTAGTGGTGGCTAAGATCCGAGAGGCGGCCACCGCAGGCACTACTATCGACCTAAGCGAACTGCTCAACTCCTTCTTCAACGACATCGTGTGTCACGCTGTGTCTGGCAAGTTTTTTAGGGAGGAAGGCCGGAATAAACTTTTCCGAGAGCTTGTCGAGGCGAGCTCGTTACTCCTAGGGGGTTTCAACCTAGAGGACTACTTCCCGGTGCTGGTGAAGCTGGACATCATCAAGAGGATGGTGTGTGCAAAGGCACGGAAGGTGAATAAGATGTGGGATGACTTGCTCAATACGCTCATCGATGACCATGCAAGCAAGCCAGCGTCACAACGTGAGGGGGAGGAGAGTGACTTCATCGATGTCTTGCTCTCCCTTCAACAAGAGTACAACCTCACAAGAGATCATATAAAGGCGCAGCTAGTGGTATATAATGACGTGACCTAGCTCATCCACAACTACCACCAACACACAAATATTTTATTATATATAAATATATATATCTATGCTGCTGATTCTCATATATATCTATCCATATGTATGTAGGTCATGTTTCAAGGTGGCACGGATACAGCATTCATACCACTAGAATATGCGATGGCTCGGCTCATGCAAAATCCCTGCCTCATGAACAAGCTACAAGCCGAGGTAAGAAGCACTATAGCCAAGGGAAAAGGGATAATTACCGAAGACGAGCTTAACGGTTTAGCCTACCTAAAGGCAGTCATCAAAGAGACACTCCGACTCCATATGTCAGCACCGCTCCTTGTGCCCCACCTCTCCATGGCCGATTGCAACATACAAGGATACACGATACCTTCGGGAACACGTGTCATCATTAATAGTTGGGCTCTTGCAAGGGATCCTAGCTATTGGGAGAAACCGGACGAGTTCATGCCCGAGCGGTTCATAGAAGGCGGCAGCGCCGCAGCTGTGGACAATAAGGGATACGATTTCCAATATTTGCCATTTGGGGCAGGGCGAAGGATGTGCCCAGGTATAAACTTTGCAAGTTCAACTATTGAGGTCATGCTTGCAAACCTTGTCTATCACTTCAATTGGGAGCTACCTATGGAATTAGCGAAGAAAGGCATCGATATGACTGAAACATTTGGGGTGACGGTGCATCGTACCGAGAAACTCTTCCTTGTCCCTATTGTTCCACAAGATTAATAATGCAATAGTCTATAGAGTCCTTATATGTACGCAATATATCAAGGACTCGGATGTACACTGCCTATCATATTTGCATCATACTTGTGGATTTTGGACTTGTTGTCAAGCATACATATATACTAAATAAAGAAAGCATGCATCACATCCTTTTACTAGGCATCAAACTGTTTATCATATTTGTAACGGACAATTAACTAACAAAAGTCTACAACAGTTAGAGGGGTGAATATGGGAGCAAAAGATTCTTCACATGGAAGAATTAAGGCTTATGTCCCAAGTTGACCCAGGGGTCTCTACTTTAGCAAACAGCAAGGTTGCATTGTTACAAGTAATCCTAATTAACCTAGGAATGAAACTAAGTGAAAAAATGCATGAAAGAAAAACACAAGTGGATAATCAAAAGCACCTAATTAACCTAGAAGATCAGGTGAAACTTCAGCCATGGCCGGCACATACATGGTGGGAGTAATGTTCACAAAAATATCCTAAAAAGATTGATCCATCATCATGAATTTCTCGGATTCAGGAAAACCCTCAAAAAAGGAGGAAAATGAGAAGATTTACATGACACAGATTATCATAAGGTCACCATGCTGAGTAACCCATTGCCTTCTGATCCACACCATGTAATATGCTACTAATAAAAGTGACGGTCTGAGCAAAAGCCTTTCAATGAGTCATGAATGATGAATGACCGGTTGTACCAAAATCTATCACTGAGAAGTGGTTGTCATTGTTTTTACCTTCCCTTTTAGTTGTGATTTGCATGTCTCTTTGTCCATCACTAATGATCCCAGCTCTTGTTGAAAGAAATTGTCTTACTTTATCTGGCAAGTTGGATTTGATTCCACTAGGCAAAGAAAGTTTAGTGTATACTGTATATGGCAAGTAGCCTGCAGTTGCCAATCTGCAGCAGCCCTTGGAGAGTCCAAGTGGATCCGATGGCACATACGGACCAAACTGTTACGTGGCTTTTCTTTGTCGTCTCGCCCAATAGTATAGGGCGCGTTTGGTTCTCATCTGAGCTCAGCCAGGACCGCGCCAGCGAGCCAGGCTCCTAGCAGCCATGCTACACGCGTGCAAGCAGCTATGTTTGGTTGTTTGTTTGCCTTGATCCTGACTAACTTGAATCCTTGTTTGGTTGCCTGCATCTAGAAGCGCGTAAGGTATTTTCTAGCTTGCACAGGACGTGCGCTGCACCAACTGAACCAGGCCCGCGAGAAACGAAGATTTTCTATGTATCCCTCGAGCTAGGCTCAGCCGTCGCTTTTGCACCGTTGCAGCCAGGCCTGCTCCCTCATCCTGTAAACCAATCATGCCAAAGTTGTATGCGCTGGGCCTGGGCGGACTTGATACAGCGAACCAAACACGCCCAATGTTAAATCGCACAAGGTTGGATTCAGATCCTAGGCTACTTTTCAATCCACTACACTACCGCCAATGAAGCCAAGCCCCCTCTTTACATGGACCCATTATGGGCTTATGTGGTCAGTTGTCTATTTTTCTCAACTCAAAAATAAAAAATAGACAAATTATTGTTATTTCTTCTTTTTATGGAGAAGAAGGTTGAATAATGTTACTATGTTCTATTTGGATTAGCTAAACCTTTTATAAGCGGTAATAGCTAGAGGGAAGTAGCTAATAGAGCTTTATTGATGAGTCAAGTGCTAATTGGAAAAAGTCTAACCCCCCCCAACTATTAACGTTAGTGCACTTTATACCCTGAATTATAAAACCGGGTATTTTACACCCTAAACTTTCGAAACCGGTGCAAATAACACCCTGGGGCGGTTTTGGAGGGTGGTTTTGCTACAAGTAACATGGTTTTGTCTTTTTTTTTTTTTATTTATTTTAATTTGAATCTTTGAAAAATCATAGTAAATCACAGAAAAATCATAAAATAGAAAATCTAATTTTGTTGGACTCCACATCAGTAGATATACACAGTGAATATATAATATAGTATATTTTAGTACAAAGTTTTTGCTGTAATTTTAGACATATATTTTTTGTAATTAAATGGAATAATTCATAACCATAATTTCTATGGTTGAATTATGGTGAAATTTTTTATGGTGAGCTTATTGTGATATGCTTGAACTATAGTAAAAATTTTATAATTATTGGATCATATATAACTTAGTTATAGATTTATTTATGTTTATACTTAGGTTTATGCTTGTTAAATATAAATAAATCTATAAATGATCCAATAATTATAAAATTTTTACTACAATTCAAGCATATCATAATAAGGTCACCATAAAAATTTCACCATAATTCGACCATAGAAATTATGGTTATGAATTATTCCATTTAATTAAAAAAAATATAAGACTAAAATTGCAGCAAAAAATTTATACTAAAAAAATATACTATATTATATGTTCACTGTGTAGATCTACTAATGTGGAGTCCAACAAAATTAGATTTTCTATTTTATGATTTTTCTGTGATTTACTATGATTTTTTAAAGATTCAGCCGAAATAAATAAAAAAGAAAAAGATAAAACCACATTACTATAGTAAAACCGCCCTAGGGTGTTATTTGCACCGGTTTTGAAAGTTCAGGGTGTACAATACCCGGTTTTGTAGTTCAGGGTATAAAGTGCACCAACATTAATAGTTGGAGGGTTGTTTAGACTTTTTCCAATGCTAATTCATCTTTTGCTATATTCTTACCTGAGCCTACTATGATCTCTCGAAATAAATATATGGCTTCTTCAACTTTTAAAAGTTGCCCTGAATTAGCACGTTGAACGAACCACTTGAAAAGTTGAGAGATCCAAATATTTACTCTGAGAGTTCGTTAACTGAAATTAGAATGCCCCCGAGCAAAGTTTAAGGAAATGCAGTACTGAAAAGGATGCTCCAGTGTCATGCCATTGTTGTCTCCACAATAGCGTCCCACAGGTCATGCAAAAGACCAGCCACATTGTAGCGTCCGTGTCCTGGATCAAAGCGCGCCTAATAATGCTCCAAGAAAAAGCAAACAAGGGCGCTAGTGGCAGCGAGTGCTGCTATTCAGCTACAGACAACCACTGCAAGCTACAAGTCAGTCAGAAAAATTGTAGCAACATTCAGCGATAGACGGCTGCGGCATCATTCAGCAACCACCAATAATCAACCATACACAATCTATAAACGTCACATAAAAACAAGGGTTATACAATTCAAATGCAAGCAGTACTGTAGTGAGCCAAATACAACCTCAATAAGACAGCAAAATTCATGGTTTCAATGTCCCAACTTTCTGCTTACACATGTCAACAGCAGCATTGCTTCCCCAAATTTAGAACTTTGGATGCCCAGAGCTACAGCTACCCAACAGTAATTCCTGTTGCTCGAATAAGCGGATACACAATTGCAACAACACAGAGGTTACCAGCCTACCAGGTGTAGCCCAGGTCAGCAAGTTCATAATCGGTCATTGTTCTGAAAAATTATCAACGGACAAAAAAGCATTAGGGTAACTACAAGCACAGTATATCCAGATCTAACGCCTAATACAGCATCCTATCCATCCTCGTTCTCTACCTCTTCTCAGACGTCCAATGTCCACAGGCTATTGATTTAGAAAGTTCTCCCATATTCAACATATTGGGCGTCTTTCTATCGGACTCATATGAAGTCACAGGATCTGTCTTGTTAGTCCTCGTCCACCATATCAAGAGCAGGTATTCGCCAGAAGCGCCCTCCATGCCTCGAGCCTCCTGATATGTTCGGAGACCTCATCTCAACCCTTCTCTTCTTAGGCATCAAATGTTCACCAGTTATTGATTCAAAAAGCTCTCCCATATTCGACATGTTCGGCCTCTTTCTATCAGCCTCCTCTTTTAGGAAACTGAATGCAGGGATCAGTTGCAGAGATGTTAGCATGTTTCGATTTCACATTCAGATAGTAATAATAATGGGTTTACAACTAGCTGACAGAGCAAAGTAGGAATCTAGGAGAAGAAAGAAACTGTACCTCTCCCGGATCTTTTTAAATGCTTCCATAGTTGCATAAGGCAACCCTGTCTTCGGATCACGGTATCTACGGAAGTAAGCCTCAGATAATAAGCATAAACATCCTCAAGAATCTAGTGTAAACTGCTTATACTACTTAAATTGGTTATGTAGGCATATGTAGTCCTGCCTCAAGTTTACTTCTGCCATAGCATTTCAACTTTCTAAATGAAGAGCACGCTACTAGCAGTCAGGTAGCTCACTTGAACTTGTATCCATGGTTAGCAGGAAAATATCTAATACAATGTCTCAGGGTTTTCAGATCATACGCGCACTGGTAGTGGTAGGATCTGAGTTATCCAGAAAGTATAAAACCATACTCAAAGATAATGCAGCTACTGAACATTGAAAGATGCATGTCTGTCTAAATTATTACTTTTACTGAAATGAAATATATATAGAGGGTTGAGGGTGGGGGCTGGGGGGTGGGCTCGTGTGCAATTAAAGGATCAAAGAAGGGATATCATAAACAGGGTAACAAAAACATACTTGGCTGGAAGTCCTGTCACCACACAAACAGGTTTCTCTGGATCTGTGATAAACAGAAGTATTGTACAGAAATTTGAATCAGAACTGCTAAGAACACACGCATTTTAAAGGAACTGCTAGCAATAAAGAAAAAATAATATAGTACAGACAAAACTGTAGCACTTACAAGGGGATGCTGTTGTACAAAGTTCAGACCCAAATGTTGCTCCATTTATGAATTCCAGATGTGATTCCCCTAATTGAGCACAATGCTGATGATCAAGTAAAGAACTCCTAATTTTCTTCAGAATTCATATGCAAGCGAGTGATGATAATCCAATGAATAAGTTACCATCTCTTGAGAAAAACCGAACTGTAGGACCCTCATAAGTATCCTTATGAACAACAGCTTTTTTCTTCACTTCCTCCTCTCTTGCCAGCACACGTTCCAGATTTCTTATGTTCATGATCTCTAGAAACATAGACAATATATGAATAAAATGTTGAAGGCACAACACAACCGATGCTGGCAAACTCTATCTATGTATTTCTAGATAAGGTAAAACGGAAACATAGTCTAAACCTGTTTCAGCTGCTTCCAAAAGCATCTCTTCTTGTGTCATCCGCTTTTTTCTTCTCCCTCTTTTTTCCTCTTAATTGGCTGCCACAGTACAGAAGAGAGAGAGTACAAAAGTAAGCCAACACAAATTCCAAAAAATGCCACAGGATACAAACTCCAAGTAGCACAAGATTATGTCCCACACAAGTATCTCAAATGCTCAATGGAATAACAGACAGCATTTGATACCAGCGGTGGAGAACATGCAAACAGGTACATACCTTGGCACTTGCTTCTTTTTTTTCAGCACGTACGCTTCTCTTTCGGCTTGTCTCACGATGACTGACGTTCTGGTTGATTTCGGATGGTCTTCTCAACCTCCAGTTCATCAGGAACATCTGCTTGTGTGGGACGAACTTCGGCTTATCAGCAGACTTGTCGGCTTTTTGGGTCATCTTCTGGTTTTGGGGTCACCTTCTTCTTGACATTGGTCTTCCTCAGCGTCTTGCCAGGAAACATTAGCCGTTTCTTGATAGGTAGTCTGCTTGGCAGTTGGGTTGGGACATGGGAGGTGAGTTAGTAACAAGTTCAAATGATAAAATCTACCAACATGGTTAACAGCAAGCAACAACATGTGTACCTCTCACGTACTTCCTTCTCCGGCTCATCATCGTCAGGTTCAGATTCCTGTGCAGATACAGAGATGTTTGATGGGCATACATAAGGTACTCACAAACACTCGGTGAGATGCTAAACTAGAAAGAGAAGAAGGAATAGCTGTGTACAGTAATGACAGCTAGGAACACAACACAAATATAGTAGGCCAAGAGGAGAGGAGGGTGAGAACGAAGGGAACTCACATCTTCACCAAAATCACTGTCGAATTCGTCACCAGCATCCTGCTCTTCCTCGTAGTTGTCATCGTTCTCCTCCTGTGAGGAAATTGCAACACATCAGGAACGAAAATGCAGCACGCTACTACGGTATGTATGTACATGGTAATGGTAGGAGGAAATCGCAAAACTGCACTAGTCAGAAATGAGAAGAACCCTAAGCTAATCAATCCCCAAGTAGCTGCGGCAGTGCTGTCAAGAGAATGGAAAGAAAAGAACCGAGTGGGGACTGTCTGCGACCTACATCTTTGAGGGCTTCTTGGTTCCAGAAAGCCTCGTCCTGCTCGACCTCGTCCTCGAGGAGCTTGGTTATCCTGAAAAAGAGGAAAGATTTCGATTTCGATCTCAATCAGGAGCAAGCTTGAGGGGGAAATAAGCATCGGGGCCGGCCGGGTGGAGAGCCTGACCTCTTGCCTCGGGTGGCGCGGGCGGCGCGGTCGAGGAGAACGGGGATCTCGTCGTCGCCGGCGTCCATGGCGGCTGGTGGGGACAGGCGAGGAGAGGAGGCTGCCGGGGCCCGAGAGGGGAGAAAGAACTAGAGGCGACGGTGGGCCGGGCCATCCGGCCCGGTTATCAACATGTCCACATGGAAAAAAGATCGCGTGGGCTGTCTCTAGGCCTCAATTCACAACAAATGCTTGAAGAATCCCAAGGTACATGGCAAGGTTGGGCTAAAACATAAAAGAGTGAACATTACACGGGTCTCTAAACTTTTCTCGTATTCCTATCTAGGTCTGTAAGTTTCCTTTCAATTTTGCAAATAGTTCACTCGAAGCGTGCGTAGATACAAGTGAATTTAGAATAAATCACCTGAAAAGTCAAAGGACCTAGATGATAATTTAAAAGAAAAGCTTCGAAACCCCAAGATGTATTTTGCTGAACAATTATAATGCAGGAACAAAATATAGTTTCACACTAACAAGGAGCCATCTTTTAATTATAATGCAGCAACAAAATAATTGATTAATTTCACGAGAAAATAAAACAAGTCAAATAAGGGTCAGGTATTGACATTTTAGAGCAAAGAACTCAAATAATTCACTATGAAAAACAATAAAAGCATGTTACAATCAAGGCAAACAAAACTAACTAGAGACCTCACATTGTTAGACACACATTAGTTTATGGGGGACCTAGTATTATACATTAAAGTATTCTTGGTTTTCACCAATGTTTTTCTAGCCTTGCCTCGCCTCACTAGCAGATGTGACCCATGAGACGCGAGCCGATTTGGCTCTTCTAATCCAGAAAAATGGTTGTTACTTGCATGCCCGCACATGCAAACATGCAAAGCAACATACGGTTTCCAAATCCATGGTGGGGCCGAAACGAAAGGACACACGCCACCTGGAGTTTGGTCTGCAATCACGCGCACGACAACAGTTTCCGAAATCACCTATCACCACCTCTCTAAATCTACAGAGGGTTATTGTCTAAGTGTCTCTACATCGCCCCACTTAGATGTTTGCTGCAACTTGTCGGTGGCTGTGTCTGAAGCACCTACCATTAAAGCTGACAGTGGGCTGAGATCCAAACTAAACCCGCACCGATCCAAAGCATGTATATTTGAAAGTTAAATCCAAACCAAACTAGACCGTGACTTCAATCATCCACACCAAACCAAACCACTTGTACATTTAACCCATTAAAATACATTTTCAACCCACCAATTCACTGACACCTCATGCTATTATTTATATTTAGTCATAAGCAAAAGCAAAAAATAAATAGATAGAATAAAAACTTATTATTAACTCTATTATTGATAGTCAAACCAAATCAGCCCACTTTAATAGGGCCCAAACCAAACCAGACCAACAGTCTTCTTAGCCCGTTTCACCCCAAACCAATACAGCCCAAAAACAAAACCAAACCAAAAAACCGGGTTTAACCCAAACCATTGTCAGGTTGACCTACCATCCACCATGAGGAGGTCAGAGAACATGAAACACATGAAGTTGAGGAACCATCTGCAGCTCGCATGCCATAGCTCTCTGCTCTTGATCCACCATTGTCTCAAGCCCACATCGCTTGCCACCTTCCCATCGGCACAAACAGCTTAGAGAAGCCCATCACTAGGTTAGGAGAACCTCAAAGCTATGCCATGACTTCTCTCTCCCTCCCTTTTCAAGTTTGTGTGTGTTGTTCAAGAATGGTCGTCGTCGTCTTGTTCGTCGTGGACTGACACTGATGCCGCTTTCCACCCAGTAGCAACAAGCCTGCTAAACTCACGATGACGCTACGGTGCTGCAAAGCCCTTTTGCACACGTCGACAAGAGAACCACAGGTAAGGAGATCCCTTTCTTGCTATGCTGCATCCATGGCTTGTGTTCGAGAAGCTTCTAGAGACAGGGCACAGAGGAGCTTGTTTTGGGTGCTAGATATGAGATGGAGGACTAGGGATTAGTTGTTGATTGGACTCAACATCGCCAGTCAACAAGGAAACCACCTGTCAACTGGCGCTGGTTTGCATAAATCTCCCTCTCTTTTCTATTTTTATACAAGAAAATATTTGTCTCAACGATCTATAGAGGAAGTCCTAAACATAGTTTTTCTTAAAAAAATGTCCTACAACTTACGTATACTATATCTTTCACATTTTGAATTCATTATTTACATCGAGTTGGGACGGCTCGTCCTGCCTCCATCCCATCACAAAGGTGAGGGCCTTGCATTGGTGCAGTGCAGTGCTGGCGACAAGCAGTGGATGATAATAATATATACTCCCTCTGTCCCTATTTAATTATTGTCGTGGGTTTTCATGCTACGAGTTTGACTCGATTTATAGAAAATACATGCAATATTTATGTCTCTAAATAAATTTGTTAAAAAACTAGATTAAAAAATCTTTCCGATGATACTAATTATGATACTAATCAATAATATTTAATATTTATTAAAATTACCGACATTTATTTTTTGAGCAAAATGCACCCAGGTCCACTAACTTTTGGCTCTGTGTCATCTGGGTCCGCTACCTTTGAAATTGCAGATTTTGGTCCCTAATCTATTCATGTGGTTCACCAATGGAAACCAGGCAGGATTAGGTCCGACGTGGCAGTCCACGGTGGCAACAGACCGCACATGCACGTCACGTGCGCGGTGATTGGGATAGCGATTTAGCAAATCGCCCCCTGCCTGTGCGTCTCCGTCTTCTTCCCCGTTCCTTCCAATCTCTCTCTCCCTCACACGAGAACCGACGCCCGCCCATGGCGCCTGGCCGCTACTCTGCTCCCGCCCCGGCGGAGTCTCCACTCGCCGCTATGCGCCCGGCGAGGAGCGGAGGCGGCCACGTCCGGCCATGGCAGGAGGTGGCCGCGGCGGCGGAGGTGGGCTGGCGTCCGCCATGGCGCCCTCAGCGGGCGGGCCGTCCGTTGCGCGAGCTGCTCCGGCCATGGCGCTTTCGCAGCGAGGCCGGGGCTGGGGAATGGCCGGGCGAAGACCCAGGGCGAGCCGCTCACTGCGCCAGGCCGGGCGGAGGTCACGCCTGCGCGCCCTGGGACAGGGCCCCGCAGCGGAGTGCAGGCGGCTTCGCTGCGCTGAGCAGGGCGGAGGCTGCGCTGCGCGAGGCAGGCAGAGCTACTTCTTGTACGCCCACCCGTCTGCGAGGTTCGCGGACCAGCGAGTGAACGCCAGCGTGGTGGTCCGCGCCCGGCTCGGCGTGGGCGCCCGAGCAGTGGAACTGGGAGGGGAGGCGGCGGTGGTGAGAGCAGAGGAAATCGCGGAGCTGGGGATGAAGGCGATAGGGGGACGACGCGATGGCGAGAAAGCGGTGAACGCCCGCGAGGCCGCGTCGAGAGCCGTGGGCGGACGGCGGCACGAGCTACCGGGCCAGGCGACGTTCGTGCGTCGTTGCACTTGACTTGCACCGCGTGAGATAAGTTCTATAAATAAAGGATTATTATATAATAAATGGAATGGGGGAAGAAGACGGAGACGCAGCGGCACAGGCAGGGGGTGATCTGCTAAATCGCTATCCCAATCACCGCGCACGTGACGGGCATGTGCGGTCTGTTGCCACCGTGGACTGCCACGTCGGACCTAATCCTGCCTGAGAAGCGTTTTGGACCATTGGTGAACCACATGAATAGATTAGGGACCCAAATCTACAATTTCAGAGGTAGCGGACCCAGATGACACAGAGCCAAAAGTTAGTGGACCTGTGGTGCATTTTGCTCTTTATTTTTTTTAAAACGTAAGCGACAATTAAAAAGGGACGGAGGGAGTTCGGTGCTGCCGCGGATGATCCGAAAAAGCAGAGGAGAATCCCATAGTCACCACTCACCATGAAAAAGCAGAGGTGCTTCTACCAATCGGATCTCACTTCCGCTCGCCACTGCAAGCTAACATCATCCATACATTGGTTACACGGTTAATGCAATGTAGGTGCATGTAGTAAGCGTACTATACGACTGTGCATGTAGGTGCACTGCCTCGTGAGATAAAAAAAAAATATTTGCCGTATTGAATATTTATATGCATGTATAAATAATCATCGTGGTTCTTCTATATTTTTCTGAAAAAAATAGTAAATATTTGATTTTAGGATAAAACAAATATGAAAGAAAAGGAGGAAGGCAATGGCCGCTGGCAGGCTGGAGAGCAGTGGCCGGCCGGCCGTTGTGACCATGTGCGAGGAGTGCGTGTGCGCGATGGATTCTTTTCTCTTGTCAGAGGCCGGTGCGGTGCCTGGACGAATAGCCTAGCAAGCATATATTCCTGCTCTTTAGCCTGTCTGCATACATTCCCCTTCCCTGGCATGACTGATGAACCGCTCATCCTGCTGTTGGCGGTAACCTTCCGCCGACAATATAAGAATGTTGATGGGGACCCTGGCGGAGGTCACCCGTAATCTTTTCCAAACGGGCCAGGCCCGATGGGCGGAACGGGCACGGCCCCTAAAAAGCACGGCCCGAGAACGACACGGCCCGGTGTTCTTCGGGCCCGTGCACCGGCACGCCCGTTACCCGTGCCGCGTGCACGGGCGCGATATGAGCCCATGGGCTGGGCGCGGCACGGCCCGGTTTTTGGGCAGCACGGGTCCGCACGATGCCGGCCGTTCGATCCTTGTAGGGTTTTTGCCGGCCGTTGGATTAGGAACCGTTGAAGAGGCGACTATATAAGCCGGCCGCCCCGGCGATCCCTCCCAATCGGTCAATCCGAACCCTAAATTCTCCCCCCCGCCCGGGCGCCACTTCCGGTTCTTTCCTCGGCTCTCCTCTCATTCCTCTCCTCGGTCCACACCGTCGGGCGTCGGGCCGTGCGAGGCGGCGACAAGCGGGGGCGAGGGCGACGGCGGCTCGGAGCCGTCGTCCACACTTCGGCGGCAGCAACCACGGAGCCGGAGCTCCGACGAACCAGGTACCACCCCACCTCTTCTTCTCTTCTAGACTTCAGAGGACGCTGTCGTCCTAACTCTCTCTCTCTGTGTTCTTCTTAAGATCTGCTGATATGGCGCTGCTCGGAGCTGCTGCTGCTCCTTCTTTGTCGCCGGCGACCTCGAGGTAAGAAACCCTAACCCTAGCTTTTCTGTTTGACTTCATCTTCTGATCTTCTCTTTGACAGAAATCTTGTGTTGCTATTTTTTCTTTTTTTTGGCAGCCGTTCGAGGCTACGGCCAGTGAGCATTCCCCCATCTGCCTCTGTAGGCTCTGTCTCTGAGGAGCTCAGTGCCACTGCCATGGCTGAAGAGATGGAGAGGATGCGCGACCTCCCTGGTGTTGACGACGACGACG
Organism: Chrysopogon serrulatus; assembly: GCA_015844335.1. Classification (NCBI taxonomy): domain Eukaryota; kingdom Viridiplantae; phylum Streptophyta; class Magnoliopsida; order Poales; family Poaceae; genus Chrysopogon; species Chrysopogon serrulatus. Next base: position 292,624 of record JADLZL010007922.1, read on the forward strand.
ACATGGCTGACCAAGAGCTTGAAGAGTTGTTCGGTGAAGGTGGACATGGTGCTGGTGGAGGTCAAGAGGACCCAATCGATGTTGAAGCTGAAGGAGGAGGTCTTTGCAGGGGAGAAGAAGCCGATGGTGTATCACGCCCCTGCACCTCGATGTGTGGGATGATTTCAAGAAAGCGGCAAACCGAATCCCAAACCAGGAGGTAAGCCTATCAGGTATGGCGCCGTCTGTCTCCACCGTGGTAAACGGTATCTGCCGGGTAGATCTTGCATTGGCATTGGCCACCTCCGTCCACAGGGGATAAGTGTGTTAAGAGGCGAGAGAAAATTAGGGGGCTTAGTCGGGTCTCGGATCACTTTTAATCCTCGATGGTTCTATGCGTAGTTGGGAGTACCGCCCTATGCGTGCTTTCGAACTAAACTTTGTCGATTGCTATCTAGGGTAGATCTACCTATTAGTTTTGGTGAATCTGCTGCTTTTGAAGAGTACATTATTCATGCTCATAACCCTAAGTTTAGGGCTGTCTCTACACAAACCACCACAAGAGACTTAGCCAAAATGTTTTTTGATAGAAAGAATAAGCTTGTTGAAATGCTTTCTTCTGATGCTGTTAACTGTGTGTGCCTTACCTCTGATATATGGTCTGGCAAAGCCAAAGAGGACTACCTTAGTGTTGTTGCTCATTACATAAACCCCGATTGGCAACTAGAGAAGAGGGTCCTTGGTCTTGTGCTCATTGATTGTTCCCATAGTGGACAGAACATTGCCGATAGAGTTGCATCTGTTTTTGCCGATTATGGTGTGTCCGAAAAAAGTGTTTCTTTGTTACTTTGGACAATGCTTCATCTAATGCTTCTGCCATGAAATTGCTTAGACCTATTATATCTAAATATCTTGGTCTTGAGGTTCCTTCCAGAGGATCCTAGACATCCCGAATCCGCAATTAGTACTATGTTTTTGCATCAGCGTTGTGCATGCCATATAATCAACCCGATTGTTAAGGAGGCACTTGAGTTTCTTAGACCCTTGCTTGAAGTATTTAGAACTGCAATATCATTTTTGAACTCATCTAACCAAAGAATTGCAGCATACAAAAACTACTTGCATTGCAATTTGGTTTTAGGCCTAGAAAATTTCAGTTGGACATGGATGTGAGGTGGAACTCTACATATCTCATGCTGAAGTCTTTGTTACCTCACAAAGAGCCTTTCAGTACTTATATTCATGCCAACTATCCTAGAGGTGAGAATGGTGAGTTGCTTCTAACCGATGAACATTGGGCTCTTGCTGAAAAAGTATTTAAGTTTCTTGAAGCGTTCTATGATGCTACTTGTTGCATTGTCGGGTGTTTACTATCCTACATCTCCACTTATGCTTCACTATCTGGTTAAGTTTGCTATACACCTGAACACCTATGCTAATGATATACACCTGAGAAATGTGATTCAACCTATGCTAGACAAATATAATAAATATTGGAGGGACATACCTTTGCTATATTCTTTTGCATTCATATTGGACCCTAGAGCTAAAATGAAGGGTTTTGCAAAAGTGCTGAGGAGGTTGATGAACCTTACCAGTACAGAGTACAGTGCTTATCAGGTTGGCACTAGAGCAAGGCTTACTGATGTTTACAATAAGTATGAAGAGAAGTATGGTGATGTTAGGTTGAGGAGGACTGTCCCTCAAAACCTCTCTGGTAAGAAGAGGTCTGCTTGGGATGAAATTTATGATGATGATTCTAGTTCTTCTGGTGGGGGTGGGAGGATGCTACATTCTACTCTTAATCTGTCCAGAGATACATGCTCTCTTGCTTTGCTGCAAGTCGCTCATCGCTTTCAGCTTCTAATGCTTCTGAACTTGTCTCATACTTGGACTATGACTTTGTTAACCGGTTGGATGATTCGTTTGACATCTTAAGATGGTGGCATGAGCACAAACCGACATATCCAAAGTCTTTGTCTATCATGGCTAAAGATGTTTTAACTGTTCTGTGTCTACCATATCTTCAGAATCTACGTTTAGTATGACTGGCAGGATCATCGAGGAGCGGCGGAGGAGGCTGAAGCCGGAGACGGTGGAGTGGCTGACCTGCATCAAAGACTGGGAATTGGCGGAGGCAAGGCTGCAACATAATGTGGAGGACAAGGAGCTCGAGGAATCATTTGAAGAGCTCTATCTTGATTAGTGGAGTGCTCCGGCCGCCAAGGTACATACATCTTGTTCTTGTCTAGCATGTTTCTTATTTTCTAAACTTTAACTGTTCTTGGTGCTAACTCTCTGTTTTTATACTTTTTAAGCAATGAGCTTGAAGCCTTGAACCTTGAAGCTTGAAGCGCTTGAAGTTGAAGACCTGCAACTACAGTCTATCTTTAGTTTAGTTTTAGACATTACCTTTGTCTTGAACTTGATCTTGGGTCTGTTTCTGTAATATGAACTTGAACAATCTTTGTAAGGACTGAACATTTATGGAGCTTGGCTGTACTCTTTTCCTGCCTAGGGTTTTATCTCACAAGGGTGAGTTTTACCTAGGTAGGTTTTTAATGAGGCAGCCATTGCACAAGCTCCCAATTTAATCATTTGCTGTTACATATTGTGTCTTTATCTCATTGTCTGATTATGGAAATTGTTACAAATTAGCAATGCTGTGGTTTGGAGCAACTTAGCATGTATATATATGTGTTTATGTGTAAATTGATTCTGGCTTTAGTGCCGGGCCGGCACGGGCACCGATGTCTCGCCGTGCTTGTTGGCGCGGCACGGCACGGCTAATGGCTAATAGTGCCGTGCGTGCGGGCCGGGCCGTGATCGGCACGGTGGCACTATCGAGGCACGGCACGGCGGCGTGCCGCCGTGCCTAACGTGCCGTGCCTGGCGTGCCCGGCACGGCCGTGCGTTCGTGCCGTGCCGTCGGGCGGCCCGTTTGGAAAACTATAGTCACCCGCGGCTAGGTGCCTCCGGTGAGAAGCGGAGGTCCGAAACCTCCGCGCCTTTCTACTGGATGGGACAAAGGCGTATCGAGATCCGTGCAAGTAATTAGTGTTCAGTAAATATTTTTCAACAACAACTCACAACAGTGTGGGAATCCCCCTTTTATAGGGGTCTCCCTACTCCACTTACATGAAGACTTTACAGCTCTACCCTTCTAACCATAGGGGCACCCTCGTAATCTTGTCTCCTCATCCCCAGCTTGCTCGGGGGGTATCTTGGTCTTTATTCTGACTCCTGCTATGGGCTGGGCCGCACCCGCAATTCCGGCCCACGGGCGCTGCACGCCTCTGGGCGGGCTCGGGCGGAGCCCCGGGCCTCCGCTGCGTCACGCTTCCCTTGCTCTCTACTGCGGGCGCATCCCCAACCTCCGCAGCGGACCTTTGGCCTAGCGGAGGTTCTTCCCGTGTTCCTTTCTCTGTATCTGTCGAAAGAAATAGGCAGCGACCTCCACTTTACGGAGCGTAGCTAGCGGAGGTTCTGCTCCTGCAAGGTAGCCAGAGAATCAACAACAAAAGTGAAGACAAATGTTAGCAGAAAGGGACCTCAGCTCGGGGGTGGAGGTGGGGGACACACTTTTTACCCCAACACCTGCCTCCATCCCGATATCACAAAGGTGAGGCCTGCGTTGCATTGCATTGCACATAATGGATTCTCGTCTCTTGTCAGAGGCCGGTGCGGTGCCTGGAGCCTGGAGCCCGCCGTGCGACGAATTAATAGCCTAGCAAGCATATATTCCGTCCCCTCCAAGTCCAACCCACCGCATCGATTATTGCTTCCGTGTCCTCAATCCTAAAATTCAATTCACACTAAAGCCTTGTTTAGATTGCATGCAAGTTGTAAGTTTTTACACTCTCTCTCCATCACATCAATTTCTACCAAGCATATATGGAGCATTAAATATAAAAAAAAATAACTAATTATACAGTTTAGTTGTAAATCACGAGACGAATCTTTTGAGCCTAGTTGGGTCACGATTGGATAATATTTGTCAAATACAAACAAAAGTGCTACAGTTGTTCAGGTTACAAAAACTTCCGAACGAACAACGCATAAGGCCTTGTTTAGATCGCGAAAAGATGGAATTGAAAAGTACTGTAGCATTTCGTTTGTATTTGGTAAATATTGTCCAATCGTGGCTTAACTAGATTCAAAAGATTCGTCTCGTTATTTATAACTAAACTGTATAATTAGTTTTTTTTACTTACATTTAATGTTCCATAATGTGATAGAGAGAGAGAGAGTGAAAAAAAACTTGGAATTTTAGGGCCCAATTAGTAGTCTTCCTTTGATTCCCTTTCTTTAATTTTGCCAAAAAAATTAATTAATTAAATTAAAAGGGACGATAGATGCTTCTTCCACTATCATCGTCGATTCTCTTTCTTCTTCTTGAAGGAAACCTCCTCTGCACATAAATATATATATATATCACTGGAACCGCCGGATCGGATGCTCACACCACAAGCTAGCTAGCTAGCGCTCCTAGTGCATTACACCGGTGGGGGAGGAAATCTGAGAGCAGAGCATAGCAGAGCAGCCTCCCCTCCCCCTTCCCCCCGACACGATGCTCGCCGCCCGTCGCCATAGACGGCGCCGACCTCATCCTCTCGCTCCCAGAGGGCGTGCTGGCGCTCATCTCGGCGCACCTCCGCCCGCGCGATCTCCTCGCGCTCTCCGCCCGCGTCGCGCCCCGCCTCCTCCGCGCGCTTTCGCCCGACAAAGGCGTGGCTCGCGCAGTGCCGCCGCTTTGTTGCCGTCGGCGTCGCCGCCGCAACTCTGGCGTGGCGCGCGCCGCCCCATGGCGACTCCCTCGCCGTCTGCCGCTTCCTCCCTCCGCCCGGGCCGCTGCTCGGCCTCACAGGCACGAGAACCCAGGGTCGGCAAACTCGTCGCCGCCATCCCGGGATTCCTCTCCGTCGTCGCCGCCATCCCGCAGGAGCTCTCCCCGCGCCTCCGCTGGGCGCCGTCTTGAGCTCCTCGCCCGATGCACCACGGCCGCCCAGCGCTCCTCTTCCTCCACGGCGACCACCACACGCACCTCTTCCCGGACTCCTTACCTCGATCCAGCCCCACGCCGACATCATCGTCCTCGAGGCGCACACCGCCCGGGATCCGCTCGCCTCCTCCCTCCTCCTGCGGCAGAAGAAGCAGCACCAGCGCTTCGCCCGCCTCTCCTACGCGACCGCTACCACCTACTCGACTCCCTTGTCGCCGCCTGCGGGGTCACGCTGCCGCCCGACCTCGTCGGACGCGCCCGCTCTTGGCGTGCTCGGAGGGCGACCTCCCGCTGCTCGCCAAGCGCCGGGGAGGCCATCTTTGCCTGCCGGGGGAGGGCTGGGGGCATGGTGCGCACGCCAGTGGTCAAGGGGCTCCTTCTGGAGATGTACGGTGGGCACAGGATTCCCCTGCGGAGGAGCCTCTCTGCCGTGGCAGGGTACTTCAGGAAAGGCCTGCGCCAGATGGTCACACGGTCAGTGTCCAGGGCTGACTACGTGGACGACATACATCTGCCATTGTCTGATTTCCTACACGATGGCAAGAGTGTCGGGCTGAGCCTCCGTGGCGAAAGAATTGGGCTGGCGACTTCCGGAGGGTGGCCGACCATGCGTGCCTCCTGGTTCGCGCTCTACAAGATCACTGTGCAGACGCCCATGCCTGGAAGGGAGTACGCCGGCCTATGGGGAGGCACATTTGGGTGGCCTCCGGGCCGGCCAGACGATGAATGCAAGCCCAAGAAGGCTCTCTTTTTCCTGCTCCTCTCATATGAGGACGACTTTGAGGGGAAGCTTCAGCTGACCGCGAACAAGGTGTTGGAGGGAGCGCACTATGCTAACTATTCCAATGTGTCTCCGATGTTTACCGCAAGGATGGGCGAGCCATCAACAGAGCCCTTTCCATGGCAAACTGATGGGGAGTCCCGAAATGTTGAGGTTGATAGAGGCTTCGCAGGACAGGGCAATACAAACGGGCTTGTAGACCCTGGTTCATTGTTTGTCCTCCAGGATGGGCTGCTTGCATTTGTTTGGAAAGAGACCGGGGCCGTGCTTACCTTAAAAAGACTGGATTTGGAGGAGTTGCTCAAGACAGGGGAGCGTGTGCCTGCATTGGAGCCAGTAGAAAACTTTGCTTACCTGCTAGTGTCTAACTCCAATGTTTTCACTGGTTTCCCTGGCAGCTCAGCTTCTCCCAGGTATATTTCCAGTTCCACATTGCCACCGGAATATATGCCATTTCATTCTGTCCTGGTTTGCTCATGGTCTGCAGTTGTTGTTGTTGTGTTTTATCCTGTTGTTCAGGCTTATATCAACTTTGAAAGTTCAGTTCGACAAATTTGTTAGAAGGAACACCTAATTAATTAGGCCCCAGATTACTAACAGATGACTCTTGTGGTTGTTAAGCCATTTGGGGTCAAAACATTCTAGATTGGTTACTGAACTATGCACGCAGAGTATGCCCAACCCCTGTGGCTGTTGCAATTCTTATATGTTGTTTAATATGCTTTGTGTGTGAGTGCTCAAAGCGGTAACTGTCTGATGAGCTATGATTGCTGAACATTGTACTCTGCAAGTGCAAAATACAACACATCTAATAGCACTAGTTTGCTTCTTTTGTACACTGAACACACTGCTAAATATGTATATTTCTGGTAAGGTTAAGGTCTGTATGTTCAAGTTGGCTAACAAGGCACCAGTATTGCCTAGGTTTTTCATTGTTTTATTGTTTTTTTTAAAAAAACAGTCCTTGCAAACCTCTGCTTAATTTATTGTATTTCTAAATGTTGAGGAGTGGTCTACAAATTGCATCTGTGACTGGCTAATTTGATTTTGTTCTGAAACATTTGCTTTACATAAATTGCTTATCAAATACCATTGTGCTGCTGCTGCATCTACCATGTTGCTCCTGTACTGACTGACTGGATATGGTATGAATTAAGCAATGCCCGATCTATATTTGGACATCAAGGTAATCTTGCATTGCATTACCTTTTCTAACTTCTGAGTCGTTTGGCGTCCCAGAGTGTGTGTGTGTGTGTGTGTGTGTGTATATATATATATCATCATCTGACGGATGGACAACCTTTGTTCAGGTAAAAGGGCATGAGTGGAGGAGGATGTATCAAATGATCGATCACCTGATGCAGACAACAGAGAAATGGTCTCCATGATAAAGTTTAGCTCTTCTTGCTTGCCAGGTGATAGTCACCTGGCGATGCTTCCATAATCCATACGTCGTGGCTGAAAGAGCATAGCAGAAGCCGTAATACTTTAGGAATTCAAATATTTTTGTCCTGAAGTCCCTATAGTTCCACAAGATTAATAATGCAATAGTCTATAGAGCCCTTATATGTACGCAATATATATCAAGGACTCGGATGTACACTGCCTATCATATTTGCATCATACTTGTGGATTTTGGACTTGTTGTCAAACGTGCATATTATATACTAAATAAAGAAAGCATGCATCACATCCTTTCACTAGGCATCAAACTGTTTATCATATTTGTAACGGACAATTAATCTATACTATAAAGGAGCGAAGGAATTAGAAAATACCTGTCACCTAAAAACATCCTACCCATCTTAGATCTCCTCCATTGGATATACATTTAACGTCTATAGATCGTTGGTTAACTGTGGGCCCGAAGTATTTCCTGACATCCTGACATATGAAACTCGTGTAAACACATAGAAACATCGGATCCGGCCGAAAACTTTTTACACCGGACTCCTTTCTTACCCACCCGCACGTACCCGCTCCTCTTGCGCCACCGCCAAACGCTGCGCTTCCTCCCTCCCTGCCGTGAAAACTGTCGCGCTCCCCCGCTCGCGGACGCCACTCGGATGCGAGGAGGCCACGAGACGAGAAACCGCGCCTCCAAGATGGGCAGTTTCGGCGGCGACCACGGTTCCTGTGTGACCTCTCTCACACGACACCCGCGAAACCCGGCCCCCACCCTGTGGCCGAACGGACCAGATCTGGCCCGCAACAACCGCGGCGACGTCCTCTCCATCCTCACCGGCGCCGGCACCTCTCCATCCTCACCGGCGCCGGCACCTCCGAGCCCCCAGTATGCACGCGCCCTCCTGAACGTCAGCCACGGCTAGGCTTCCTCCATGCAGCAGCGCCCCCTACGGCGGCAGCCTCTTCTCCAACAGATGGCATCTTGCCCGCCCCTCCGCTTGCCTCCCTCTCTCGCCGGCGTCCGATGAGTGCGTCTCCTTTGACGCCCTGGTAACAACCATGCCCCATCCTTTCCCGTCCCCAAACTCCAACTCGATTCGTGAGGGTTCAGGTTGAGGACGACTTGGATTTGTGTGCTTGCGTCTCCCAGTAACAACATATATTCATGCTTATGCATCGTCACGAGGGGATACTGCTATCACTGTCAATACAAGGTTATTGATTCTTTACAGAGTAAGTGTCATTCGATATCTGCTATCCAGAATCCAGTAACTTTGTGGTGTTGTTGTACGTTTGGCAATTAAGGTTTGTTCTCCCTGTCTGTATAGCTAAATCAATACTTGGATAGTTGAATTTCACAGACCACAACATGTACAACTCTTCACTGAGTTGTCAAGCGCTCAAGCTATATAAATCTAAATCATCCTATCCCATTAATCTTTGTGGAGTATTTACAGTACGTGATGACTTAAGGCCAAGGATAGGTAATAATCAGATTCCAATATTTATGGTTTATTATGGCCTACTAAAAGCCAGTTATCATGAATCTTTTATTTACACCAACCTAGGTAAATAATGCAGAAAACAAGCCAGTGTTTGATGAACATTTTTTGGGTTTCTTATTGCGATTATTGATGAACAAACTGACCATGTCCTGCTTGTATTTTTTTATCTCAGATTTAATTCCCTGAATGACTGGTGCGTGCAGGAAAAAAAAAAAAAAAAAGATGAACATTTGACCCGTGATTCTGGTGCGTGCAGGGAGAAAAAAAGATGAACATTTGACCCGTGACTCTGGTGTGTGCAGAAAAAAAAAAAATAGTGTTGATGAACATTTGACCCCTTCCACCTGCTCGGCAAGTTCTCAGGTAAGACAAAGAGTAACTCGGCTTGTTTCCATGCAAAATTTGAATCTTTTGCAAATTGCATGCTTGGATCATCGGAATCTTCAGGTTGCCTCTAAATATTGTTCACCGTCTCTCTCTTTTTGATCTTACAGTCTCCGAGCCCGCTAGATTCCCTGACCACCTGCAAAAAGGATTAGAGACTCTCATGAGCTGTTCGCTAAAATTTTCCCTACTGAATATTCCTGTAGTGAATTGCTGCCAAAGAGAGAAGTAATGAAAGTGGACATTGAGGAGATTTTATGATATGTGGGATTGATGGAAGCTAAACAAGGATAGGTAAATGCAGAAATAATTGGCTGCATATTTTAACTGAGGATTTCTTTTTTTTTTTTCCCTTTCCATGTCTGAAAGATTAAACATTTGTTCAGCTTGTCATTTGAAGTGAGAAGAAGCTAATGATCAAATTAATTGTAAGTCTGGATTCTATTAGAGGTATTATTACTACTGCTAAAATTTGTCATTTGAGCTATCCACTTCCATTTCTGTTGTTCATAATTTTGGAATGGAGAGGGGGAGACAGAGAGACAGGGAGTGAGAGGGAAAGACAGAGTTTTAGAGTTAGTTTTTTTTTTTCGTTTTCATATACTTGTGGCTGTTATTTCTTGAGGCATCAAGGATAGTTAATTCATTTTTTTTTTTACTGAAAACTCAAACATGCTATGTAGTAACGTAAGTTAGATGCTTCTCTGTGATGCAAGTTTTCTTCCAGATTACTGAACCATGCTAATATGTTGTTTGTAAATGAAACAACCTAATTTAAGAGAGATATATATGTGCAGTAGTTGTTAAAATTTGGCAGTGCCTATGAGTTTTTTTCCTTAGAAAGGATGAGGCTTGCCTGAACCTGAAGAAGACTGGTGCTTCATTTGACAAGGTATTTATTCTGGAATGCCTTCTAAAAAAAATTGGGTTTATTCTATTCAAAAACCAATTTACAAAAACAGCTCACAGAAGCCAACTTTTTAAACCAAAAGCCTAAACAAACAGGCCTGCTAAGCAGCAGTCACCATCTCCTCATGGTGGTGTTTAGTGTTTACAACATAATGAATAATGATGTCAGATTATTATGTGCTTAACTAGCAGTTGGAGATAGTGCATGCCAAACTGCATATTTGTTTGCGCTACAGTTGTAACTATAATTGGTTTGCAACCATAGTAAATGTGCTATTTTTCATGGTTTATTTATTAGGGCGATGCAAGTAGAGGCCACAGTTTCTTCTGCAAAGGAAGGAGATGGAAAGACAAGTAGCATGATGCATGATACATCTTGTTTCCTATGTCTCTTGTCAGGGTGGACGATAAACACCATACATTTTGGGGCTTCTTTGGTCAGCGTTTGGGAAAGAAATTTGATCCAGCTCCTGTAGATCAGGTTGTATTGTATGTTTTCATTTTGTTCTGTGCCTTAAAGAAAACACCAGAATTTTGCAATTATGCGGTTTACAGAATGCATCCTTGTTTAATGAACCGTCTTTAGCGTGTTCCGGAGCCAACTAGGCAAGGTAGAAGGATCAAAATGATGGAAAAGCTGCGCTGCGGATTGGTTGTAACCTCTGCGGCAACAGCCCATTCTACTCCTTTCGACATTACCCAATGACTGCAGGTATGCACTGTTACTTGTAAGAAATTTTGATGTGTACTATAAGGTAAACGATGGTTCTTACGAAATAAATTTATCCCTTTTAATTGTGGCTTGGATTTTGATATATAATATAAATGTAAATATGGTGTTGGTGCTTCCCAACCAACTCTTGATGTAAATACACAATTTATTTCTACCTGAATTTTTGTCATCTATAACCAGCCAACTCCTACAGCAAATACACATTTTATTACTATTTGAATTCTTGTTGTCTCTTATATGAAAAAAATCTATAGGCACGCTGGTCGGGTCCTGCACGTGCGTGCCGTACGTGCCTATCCACTAGTAACTAACAAAAGTCTACAACAGTCAGAGGGGTGAATATGGGAGCAAAAGATTCTTCACATGGAAGAATTAAGGCTTATGTCCCAAGTTGACCCAGGGTCTCTACTTTTTGGAAACAGCAAGGTTGCATAGTTACAAGTAGTCCTGATTAACGTAGGAATGAAAGTAAGTGAAAAGAAATGCATGAAAGAAAAATGCAAGTGGATAATCGAAAGCACCTAAATTAACCTAGAAGATCAGATGAAACTTCAGCCATGGCCGGCACATACATGGTGAGTATAATGTTCACAATAATATCCTCAAAAAGATTGATCCATCATCATGAATTTCTCGGATTTAAGAAAACCCTCAAAAAAGGAGGAAATTGAGAAGATCTACATGACAGAGATTATCATAAGGTCACCATGCTGAGTAACCCATTGCCTTCCGATCCACACCATATAATATGCTACTAATAAAAGTGATGGTCTGAGCAAAAACCCGTCACCTTTCAATGAGTCATAAGTGACCAGTTGTACCAAAATCTGTCACTGAGAGTGGTTGTCATTGTTTTTACCTTCACTTTTTAGTTAATTGTGATTTGCATGTCTCTCTGTCCATCAGTACTGATCCCAGCTTTTGTTGAAAGAGTTTGTCTTTCTTTACCTGGCAAGTTAGATTTGATTCCACTAGGCAAAGAAAAGTTTGGCGTATATATACTGTATATGGCAGGTATCCTGCACGGCTGCACTTACCAATATGCAGCAGCCCTTGGAGAGTCCAAGTGGATCCGGCGGCATATATGGACCAAACCGTTACGTGGCTTTTCTTTCTCGCCTCATCCAATAGTGTTGGATCACACAAGGATGGATTAAGATCCCAGGCTACTTTTCAATCCACTGCACTACCACTGATGAACCCAAGCCCCCTCTTTACATGGGCCCATTATGGACTTGTGTGGTCAGTTGTTTAAAAGAGGGACAAATTATTGCTATTTTTTTTATGGAGAAGAAGGATGAATAATGTTACTATGTCCTATACTAGAAACACAACCTATGCCAACAGGGATGTACAATGGCCAACAGGTAGTTGGGAAAATGGTGAATAGCCAACGGTTCAGATATTACCAATGGTTAGAAGTGGACCCGTCGGTCTTCATATCAAATAGCCAATGGTACATAGTATTCCCGAGGGCTAGATGCTAACCAGTAGGGAAATTAACTAGATGGCCAACTGGGCAAACTAATTCCCGACAGTCCTAGTGAGACGCATGGCAAATAGCTGTAATTCCCAATGGTTCAACGATTCCCGATCGTGTTATAAGGGCGCTTGGCTATTCAGTGAACTATTCCCAATTGTTCTTAGTTCACTGTTGGCTTTTGTATCGAGTGGCCAATGGTTCAACCACTTTCCAACGGGATAATATAACACTTGGTAATTAGTTGGAAAGCTATAGTATAACGCACCAAATTTTATTTGAATTGGACTAGATATTTGGATTTTCAAAAATCATGGATTACACGTTATTTGGTAATTAAGGTATTTGCATTTCAAAATTTCACAATAGAGATTCTTCTTCATTTCAAGTACACATACTATTTTTGTTTATAATTTTATTTAAAGTGCACTATATAGCAATTTTAGATTGGATTTCTGTAAGGTTGATTTTTTAGGGATTAATTATATGTGGATTTACTTAAGAAATAGAGTAAATTTAAAAGACCAATTGTACTTTGTGCAACCTATTAACTTGATGATTCGTTCCTCTTCCTATAATAATTTTCATAACGAAACTATAGTAAATGTGACCTTTTATGGTGAATATAAAATGACAACAAATCTAGGAGTTGGTTTAACTTGATAATAGAAATACATTATCAAGTTTGCCTGAGAAGATCTTCTTAGCAAAATGATCGGGCCTCACTTACCCTGCACATGTCAAGTTTTATGGTGAATATAAAATGACAACAAATCTAGGAGTTGGTTTGTCTTAACGATAGAAATACATTGTCGAATTTGTGTGAGAATATGTTCATAGCAAAATGATTGGGCCACACTTACCCAATGGCAGACCTAGGATTTTTAGAATAGGGTATGCCACACGATAAAAATTTTAGAGCAAGGTTAATAATACAACCGGCTGTTGGTTGTATAGATCCTTATAGTCCACTTCTCAGCTTGCCATATAATAGTTACACCTTCACGATTAATATATGGTCTCACATGTCTCTCTCACAAGCTGTCTTGGTTCTTTTGTCCAAGCCGGCTGTAAGCATACAGCCCGCTTTTCTTTTTTCTTCTCTTCTCTCTCCTCCACGTTAGCATTCAACCAGCTTATAGCCTGTTATAATACTTGCTCTTATGCAAATCGGTAAAACCATATTCCTCGATGATTTAAATTTAAATTTATTTGTAATGATTTATTGCAATACATTTAATTTATTCAATTAAAATGATTTTTACATATGCTGTAGAATAATACCAAGATGATTACGTACATACATTTCAAGGTAGATTAGAATTCTTGGAAAAGGACAATTATTCTAGCCATTATTTTTTTTTCACACAAATACCGAACTTTTGGTCTTGCATTTATTTTGGATGTGCGTGCTACATATTTGTATTTTTAAAATTTTATGGAACCTTTAAAAATAGTTGCAAATCAATTCATATCATTTATTAGATGAAATCAAAATCATATCATTTATTAGATGAAATCAGTTCATATCATTTATTAGATGAGTAAATGAGTGGGTGTTTTGCGTAGAGTGAAAAAATTGGCGGCTAAACTCCCGCGTTTGTGAAATTGAAACCCATCTTATATCCCGTAGTCCACGACGGTCCACCAGGCCACAACCACAAAAAGCACAACCGTACTCCTCCGAACGTCCGCGATCTCCTCTCTTTCCTCTTCCCATCTATCGAATCTTGATCTTCTCAACAACCCTAGTCGCGCAACTCTGACGGCGAGCATCCGAGATCGTGCACCCGCGGCACAGACTCCATGGAGAGGTGTTATGAGGTGCGGGATCTCGTTGTTCATGTGCGGCCACCTGTAGAAGTTCGCCTACGCCACCAGGTATGTACATAGCTGGGGTGGAGGATAACGTGAGGCGCTGCGAGGACCAGACTCCAAGCGCTTCGATTTGATGCTACGGTAAGTATCGATATCATTCTCCAGCCTTATTATTTCTGCTCTAACTGCTAGAACAAGAAGATTATTCAAACTTGTTTGTTTTGCCCTCGATTAAAAAATGTGAGCTCTAATTTATTCGTCACTGGTGAATAAAAAATTAGGGGATTTGTATCTTGTATTTGGAGGTTAACGACAAGATTCTAGAAATAATTAGGGGTGGAGATTATTGAGATGGCACGTATAAATTTTATAGTATGCTTCTGAGTTCGAACTCTAGAGACACGCCTAACGAATAAAATTATTTAGTTGTGTAGATTCTTTGTAACTTGAAAACTTTGTCAAGCTAATTTCGTTCCTAATTGTCTGTTGTTCATTGCTCTTATCTGACAGATATCCATATGGCTCTAGATTGCAATTATGAAATGAATAGGTGCAGTGACAAAATGCTTGCGTCTGTCAATAGTTACTGAATCCCAGGTAAATTGCCCACAAATTTCAGCTGTGAAACTTAATAGCGATATTTTTATATACTTGAGTAAATGAGAAGCCTGATGTGTAAGCAGAGGGAGGCTCTTCTGGGTCAGCAACAAGGCAACTAATGGAGAAATGTTGGATCTGAAGCATCGTTTGCGCGTGTCCCTTGTGTATGTATGTATCACAGAGTTACTTCTACACAGGATAAACTCTTAAAATACCATTGATATCTCTATGTTTCTGTATCTGCAGTATATGCAAAAGTCACCAACTATCTGGACTGCCTGAATCATCCTATTGTGCATTGGGATCTGAAGACGCCAAACATGATGGTCGTTAGGAGCTAGTCCGTGAAGGTTAGTCCATCTCCGAGGTAGCATAGCATGATCCAGATACCTTGCTTTACCCACTGGTTTTGAACACTAACACTATAGTGCTCTTGTGCTACACTCAGAATCCAAGGCACTAAAATTTCACCACTATATTTGCAAGACATGATTGATTTTCTTAAAGCAATATCCTTTTATTCGATTTTGTATGGAAAAATATTGAAGTTGTTGAGTGTTTTTCCTGAAAAATCACATGTATCGTGGTACTGCTCCTTAACCTCCTTAACTTTTTTTGATACACTATTTTTGAAAAAATAATAATAAAACCAAATCAATGGGTGCAACTAGTTTTTTTAGTGCCAACTCTCTTAACTGAACTGCATCATCTTTTTTCTAAAGGGCCGCATGCATGAATGAAGACAAGGATGACTACTACGACTATGGCCATGAAGATGGCGAGGATTATGACAACTACGAGATGAAAACTAAGTTCTTAAGGAGCATCGCATTGGGAATGAACAAAAGGATACACACTTCTCCCTCTATCCACTAGACAATTCAATCTATGCCTAATGAAGTGTCTTGGACGTGTATTTTCATTAGCACATTGGTCACTGTACAAGCGTGCTATTTGGTACTTTGTAAATATTCATCGCTTCCCTACATAAATGTTGATTTCGGAAGCATTGTATAATGCTAGTTGCGAAATACTACAGGAATGGGATGTCTACAATATTTGATCATTCATTGTTTTGATGACAGATTTCAAACAATGCTAACCAAATTAGCCATTGCAAATGCCTATCACTAATCTAATTAACCATCACAATTATATAATTAATAAAAAGTTAAAATATCATATATTTAAATCCTGACCGTTGAAAGAAATCTCTAGAGCCGATGGAAAATTAAATTCTTGGATATTGCTAAAGCCAACGATTACAAATGTAGTTGGATATTCCTAAAGCCAACGGGTTACAAATGGCACTCGAGAATATATATATATATATATAGCCAATGGTTCATAGTCCCCAACAGTTAAGGCCCCGTAGGTAAATAAGGATGGTCCAACCATGAACCAACATCGTTGATATCTAATTGCCGATAGTAAACTGTCGGTAACATACCGTTGGCATCTCATTTACCGATCACCCGTCGGCCAAAGGGGGAATCCCTGACCAAGAGTGGCCGACGGGAACTTGCCGACGGTATACGCTCGGCTATTGCATTCACCGAGGGTGTAAGATAATGGCCGGCGGTTTAAAAACTGTTGGCTATTCTTACGGTTCTAGTAATTTTGGATTAGCTAAACATTTTATAACCAGTAATAGCTAGAGGGAAGTAGCTAATAGCGCTTTATTGAGTTAAATGCTAATTATTCTTTTGCTATATTCTTATCTGAGCCTACTATGATATCTCGAAATAAACATATGGCTTCTTCAACTTTAAAAGTTGTCCTGAATTAGCACGTTGAACGAAGCACTTGAAAAGTTGAGAGATCCAAAAATTCACTCGAGAGTTCGTGGACCGAAATTAGAATGACCCCGAGCACAGTTTAAGGAAATGCAAGACTCTACTGGAAAGGATAGGGTCCACTGTCATGCCATTGCTGTCTCCACAGAAACGTCCCGCCACAGGTCATGGAAAAGACCCGCCACATTGTAGCGTCCGTGTCCTGGATCAAAGTGCGCCTGATAATGCTCCAAAAAAAAGCAGGCAAGGGCGCTAGTGACAGCGAGTGCTGCTTGCCTTTTATTACAACATTCAGCTATAGACAGCCACTGCAAGTTACAAGTCAATCAAAAAAACTGTAACAACATTCAGCAATAGACGGCTGCGGCATCATTCAGCATCAACCATACACTCTAGAAATGTCACATAAGAACAATTCAAATGCATGTAATACTGTAGTGAGCCAAATATACAACCTTAAGACAGCAAATTCATGGTTTATGCCCTAACTTTCTGCTTACAAATGTCAACAGCAGCATTGCTTCTTTCTACAATTTTGCCTGTTGCGGGATAATTTAAAACTTTGGATGTCAAGAGCTACAGCTATCCAACAGGAATTCTTGTTGCTCGAATAAGCAGATACACAATTGCAAGAGCACATAGGTTACCAGGTGTAGCCCAGATCAGCAAGTTCATAACAGATCATTGTTCTGAAAATTTATCAATGGACAAAAATGCATTAAGATTACTACAAGCACAGTATATCCAGATCTAACGCTAAATACAGCATCCTATCTGTCCTCGTTCTCTACCGCTTCTTAGGCGTTGAATGTCCACCAGCTATTGATTTAGAAACCTCTCCCACATTCAACATACTAGGCCTCTTTCTATCAGACTCATCTGAAGCCACAGGATCTGTCTCATTAGTCCTCATCCACCATATTAAGAGCAGGTATTCGCCAGAAGCGCCCTCCGTGCCTCGAGCCTCCTGATATGTTTGGAGACCTTGTCTCAACCCTTCTCTTCTTAGGCATCAAATGTTCACCAGTTATTGATTCAAAAAGCTCTCCCATATTCAACATGTTAGGCCTCTTTCTATCAGCCTCCTCTTTTAGGAAACTGAATGCATGGATCAGTTGAAGAGATGTTAGCATGTTTCGATTGGACATTCAGAAAGTGGTTTACATCTAGCTGCCAGAGCAAAGTAGGAATCTAGGAGAAAAAAGGAACTATACCTCTCCCGGATCTTTTTAAATGCTTCCATAGTTGCATAAGGCAGCCCTGTCTTCGGATCACGGTATCTACAGAAAGTAAGCCTCAGATAAGCGTAAACGTCCTCAAAGAGTCTAGTGTAAACTGCTTATACTACTTCAATTGCTTATGTAGGCATATGTAGTCCTGCCCAAGTTTACTTCTGCCATAGCATTTCAAATTTCTAAATGAAGAGCACGCTACTAGCAGCCAGGTAGCTCACTTGAACTTGTATCCATGGTTAGCAGGAAAATATCTAATATAATGTCTCTGGGTTTTCAGATCCTACACACACTGGTAGTGGTAGTGTAACACCCTAGGTGTTAAGCATTTTTTGCTTTGCATTTCATTAAGCATAATGCATCATTATGCATTCATTTATGAGCATGTAATAATGCAAGGTCCATGTGTGCAACATACATGTTTGATAAATAATCCCAAAAATAGCTTAGAATGTTTTAGAATCAAATATGAGGTAGGTTTTATATTTAACTTTTTGCCAAA
Organism: Chrysopogon serrulatus; assembly: GCA_015844335.1. Taxonomy (NCBI): domain Eukaryota; kingdom Viridiplantae; phylum Streptophyta; class Magnoliopsida; order Poales; family Poaceae; genus Chrysopogon; species Chrysopogon serrulatus. The sequence goes on from JADLZL010007922.1 coordinate 310,752, forward strand.
ACATGTTTTCATGAGCTATGCATGTCATTTATGCCTTTATCATGGTATTAAATGTTTTATAATACAACTATATGATTTATTTACTTTTTGGTGTTGGGCTCTAAATAAAAGTTGCAGTTTAAAATGTGTGCTACAAACTTTATTTTAAAGGTCCAAGGCTAAATCTCATTCTATCATGCTCAAATAATAGCCTCAAATCTGAATTTAATATGAATTTCAAAAACTCAGAAATATTTTTCTAAGTCCTCAAATGCAGTTACAATATTCACTTTTTGGAGCTATGCAAAATTATTTTCCATGAATAAAACTGTGGCAACCAGTTAACCATTGATTGATACAAAGTTTGCACTTTGATTATATGTATTTGGTTAAGTTTGATGTATGATGGTTTTTCCTTAATTAAATTCCAAAAATAGCTAATCACTGTAGTTAGTTTTCTGCCAACTGAAATTGTGCTTTCAGTTTCTTTTATCTATGTTTGGAGACTTGTAATTTGCAAACCGTTGCGAATTAGTTCATGCTCTTTAAACCAAAGTTGGAGTACACCTATAAAAGATCACCACGGTGCAGTCGGTTTGCATTTTGATGCCTTGAGCGTGGAGATTTAGGACGCTAAATGTGGCCGGTTCAGTTGCTACAGTAGCCACCACGTCTCTGCCGTCCTCCTTTTCTCCTCTGTCTCCATTGGTCGCCGACGATGCCGTGTCCGACGTCGAGGAGGTGCGGGGACACGCGGCTGACCACGTTGCCAAGCTCGCGAAGGCGCTGGCGTTCCCCACTGACTCGCCCGCTGTTAAAAGCCGTCGCAGTCGCCGTCGTTTTCTTTTCTTCTTTCTGTTGTCGCCGAGCTTCTCGGCTCCGCCGTGTCACACTGCTGCCGCCGAGATCCAATCGCCGCAATTGGCCGTGCCACCAGCTCCGCCCTTCCCTTGTCTCTCACCCAAGCCCCCAAGCGCGGCCAATCCCCGCCGAAGCTAGCCGTGCGCCCTTTTCTTCCTCGGGTCCAGCAGAAGCGCCGCGGAGATTACCCTGCCGCTGCTAGGCCACCACCGGCCATGTTCGGCCAATCCAAGGTCGCTGTTGCATTCACCTTAGGCCAGAGAATGCACCAGCCTGCGCAGCCACCGCAAGCCGCCCCGCTGCCGGCGTTAACCTGCTCACCGCCGCCGTCTCAGTCGCTGCCGCCTCGGGCGCTCGTCGCTAGGCCTTCACTGACCACCTCCGATCAAACCAAGCACCCTACTGAGTTCGCCGTGGCCTAGAGCCCGTCTGAGCCCGCGCTGCCGCCACCCGCCGCCGTCCAGCCACCGCTGGCCAAACCCAGCCTCTCGCCAGCCACAGCCATGCCAACAGCTGAAGGTAGAAGAAGGGTTTTTCCTTTTTCCTTTTTCAGAAAATATTAAAAATGTTGGTTTCTTGTTTATTTCATATTTATTTAGAGCTCAGAAAAAAAATATGAGATAAATATGTTCGTTCATGTTCCTTGTGAGATGCTCTATTATGGAAAAATATAAGTTTGCCATGTTTGATAGTTTTGGCATGTGCTAAAATTACATCTTTAAATTAAGAAATGCAATTTCCATGATTTTTGTAGGTCAAAATAAGTATCAAAAAATTATGAAATTTGTTTTGCAACTATTTCATGACAATTCCAATCTGTACAAAAAGTATGAAATAAATTTGAGAATGTTTAATAAAATCATTATTTCTATATTTATTCATAAATAGAAAAGAGGCAATTTGACTATGCATATGTATGCTTTTTATTTAATGTTTTGGATCACCAAACTGTTTTGGTATAAATGGGTACTGTTTGTCTTTAAAATACTTTAATTAGTTAATTAATAACTTAATAACTTGTGATTTCATGTCATACTCACTAGGGTTTAATGGCATACATGTTTATATGGTTTTCCCTTTTTAAGTAAAGCTACCATGTAATACTTTAAGTGAATTTTGAAATTGATTGAAGACCATGAGACAATACACTCTTGCTGTCTCATGACAATAGCATGTTTCATCTTGATATGTGTCCTACTCACCATGCTAAACGCTTTAGTGGCATAGTTAAATAGTTGTTAGGTTTTCCTAAATTCCTAATATTAAAGTTGGGATAATTGGAATCTAAAACCCTACTGTTATACCATTAGTGTTGTTCCTATAATCAGTAGGCAGCCACCTCTCATGTTAATAAAGGAAACATGCTTTTCTTTTCTATATAAAAATAATGACATAGCCTAAATAAACAGTAACATGGCATGAGTGTAATTCAGCCTTTGTATGAAAACCTAGGGGTACAAATCCTTGTTGCTCCTAGGCACTTTGATTGCCTTGATTGATTGCTTTACTTGTTGATATGCCATAACCTACTTGTAGATTTAATAACTAAAGAGAACTTAGGTATTTCATTAAATCAATGTATGCATGTAAGTCTATGTATCTATGTTGTGTTTGCGACCTAGTTTGTCATGGCTTAAATAAGTATGTTGTGTTTGCTACCTAGTTTGTCATGGCTTAAATAAGTAAGTGTACATGTACATAACAATATTAATAGTAGTTCATGATCCATGTCCATGCTTGCTTTTGTTACTAGTCAAGTGGTGAGCTATGTCTCACATGATTACTGAAATGGCAGAAAGTGCAGCTTCTGTTCAATGGTAGTTTACATGTTCAAAAATGATGTTTTCTGTAGTTGGCTTAAATACAAAAGTTGTAAAGGATTTTTCATATCCAGTTTGTCCCAAAAAATTTCATGCTTTTAGGACAATGGATTTGGGAGCTATAGATTTAATAAAATCCCTGTCAGAATCCTGTTGTTTCCTGAACAGTCGTGGAAGATCAGTTTGATTGTCTTAGTTAGCTTGTGAATCATCCTTTGGTAATACTTAGAGGGTTGTAGTGTTTTTCATAAACTTTTCAAAATGTCTTGGATCACTAATTTTGGTGGTCTATAGCCCTGGTTATGACTATGTTAAACTCAGGAACAGAATCTGTCCAATCCTGGACAGAATTGATCCTCTGAACTATTTGACCTTAATAATGATTAAATCAATCTGAGATAATAACAACAAAGTTGTAGACAACTTTATAAGCTTTCCAACAAGTATAAGAACTATTTTACTGGACGCCTAGATTTTCAGTTATGGATGTATGATTTGGGTGTTGTTCTGCTGTCCTGTTTTTATTAATTAAGCTGATTGCTTTAACTTTGTATTACTAGTGTGCTTGGTAGTATTAACTAATATCCTTGATGGTAGTAACATGTGGCTGGAAGCACCTTGAACTTGATTGAGTAATATCCAACTTAAACCAATAATGTTTCCCTAATTCGTTGAGTAATGATTTTGATGCTTTCTTGTTATAGCTCTTGAGAAGGGTTAATCATGTGATGTCTTGTGTGATTTTTGGATTGATTGTAAACCTTGGATCATGAAACCCAAATGATCCTCGGCAATTTGATTATTAATGATAATGAGCATGGTAGGTTTATAGTAGTTAGTATGTGTTTGTTTATAAGTAATTATAATATCTTTTTGGAAAAGAGATATACACGTACTCGATGGGAGTTGAAAGCAAACTTGATAATACAGTGTTGTCATCAGAAAAAGAGAATTGCACACATGAAACCTTATGTACCTTTCCTTTATTGTTATCCAAATAAATCATTTCATCATGCATCATGTCAAGCATGTCATTAAGCATGTATCATTTCATTACGTGTAGCGCACGTGAGCGAGCAGAATCGCGATGGTCAAGTTTTGGAGAAGGTTCGTGATGATCCGGTCCAGCAGAGAGGTATCTACCGAAGGTGTTGATGCCAAGTCTAAGCTCGGATCTCTTGGTGGAAACTAACATTCCCTATAACACAGGCAAGTCCTGGAGTATTCTATTAACCTATTCTCTCTTTTAAAATGCAATTACTCACTTTTATTACTTGTGATGTGCATTACGTTTATAGGAGTTGTGTGATACTGTTGTTGCATAACTACCTTGTCCACTAAATAAACATGGTTATACTATTAGATTAGTTAGTTAGTCTTATGCTTAGCCATGCTTAGATCAATAAGAAGCCGGATGATTTCCTGTCATCCGCACCACTTAGGTTGGTACATGCGATATCCTTAAACATAAGGTGAATGATAATTAGAGACCGAACGGGATTCGGTGTTGGTGATGCTACAGGATATGTAGGCCTTGTATGCTTTTAGCTTTTCCGTCTGTGTCGATTAAGGACCGTACCATATTCTAGATATAGGTGTGAGATTGAACGTACCTTCACATAACAGCCGAATAACTCGTTTCGACTGTGAAACTGATTAGCTCATTCGAGGTAAGTACTGAACCGTTAGCATTGCTAGAGGAGAGGGGACTGATCCAAAATCCAGTAGCAACTGCAGGCCACGGGTCATTGGGGTACTGACTGGTGAGGATGCAGGACCATGAGTTTTGTGAAACGGTTCAATCCTATCTTTCGAATAGAGTGAACGGTGATTCGCGCGGATGAGGTACACACTCGTGCGGGTGTGTGATACGGGCTTTGCTCAGCTGGTGTAATCGATTTGAATCGCCGTCTCTCCCAGATAGTGAGAAACTCATGCCTGACCGCAGAGACGTAGTAACACGAGATAGAATTGTTGATAATGATAAAAGGATTATAAATGGTACCTCTTCTCTAGTTAAATGCTTGCTATGAATAAAATAACATGATATAGAAAAGTGCTAATGTAGTTCTAAGTAGCTCAACATTAATGCTGCTACTAAAACTTAAAGTAAGGATTATAATAGTAAGCTTTTCCGCAAATGATGCTAGCCATCAAACCCCCACACATATAGCCTATCATTATCCTTGAAGTCTTTTTATTTCTTCTCTCTGACGGGTAAGTCTTGCGGAGTACAGTTGAGTACTCAGGGTTTTATCCCACCATGTTGCAGGTGGATTGCTTGTTTGCAGATGTCGTTAACTAGAAGCCGGTAGGCACGGCTACTCCATATATGTTTCTCACTTATACTTTATCGGAGGATGTCATTTAAGCTAGCAATATCACTCAGGTTTTTGATTTGATAATCATTCCAAACTTTGTTTTATTGGAAAGTAATTTGCAACTAAACTTTTATTCATAATTCTTTATCCTATTGTAATAACTTTTCTACTGCGAACTCTCGAGTATGTGATATGTATTTGCTTAATCGAGTACGGTCCTAGTTGTAAAGTTGATTTACCGAGGTCATTCGTGACACTCGGCAGACTACTGGGTTTATATACGTGATGGTATGTGTGTGCCACCGTGATCAACAGGGACGTTCATATTTGATCGTGTATAAATTGGTTGGTTCTGTCACAGGTAAGATCTGAGTGACCCAGAAAGTATAAAACCAAACTCAAAGACAATGCAGCCACTGAACATTGAAGGATGCATGTCTGTCTAATTTATTACTTGTACTGAAATTAAATATATATAGACAACAAAACACGGGAGTGGGGGTGGCTCGTGTGGAATTCAAGGATCAAAGGGATAGCATAAACAGGCGTCACAAAAACATACTTGGCTGGAAGTCCTGTCACCACACAAACAGGTTTCTCCGGATCTGTGATAAACAGAAGTACTACGAACATACCAAGGCTTGTACAGAAATTTGAATGGGTAAAATGCATGAATAGTCCATTAACTTGTAACATTGTGTCGATTTGGTCCATCAGGTTCGAAAATGCATTTTTGAGTCCATAACCTTGATTTGTGGTGCATCAACAGTCTAGATAACGTCATCAAAGTTTGAAAATGCATTTTTGGGTCCATAACCTTGATTTGTGGTGCATCAATAGTCCAAATGACGTCATCAAAGTTTTTTGTCACTCAGAAGTCACGCCGTGGCAGCCGAGGTGGCCCAGACAAGTCGTGCGGCACATGTTCCTGCGCTTGGAGGAGGTCTTTTTGCAAAAAAACCCCTGAATCATGCAGTAGAGTAGTAGACACGTGCGTTCATGCATGCAGTGCAGCACCTGCGATCATCAACTAGCTTAGCTTAGCAAGGTGAGCCGGCACGCCGCCGGCTTCCACGCGGAGACGGAGTAGAGCGGCTTGCGGTGCCAGCAGAAGAAGAAGGCCTCGCCATGGGCGTCGTGGGCCACTGGTACGCGTAGTCCCCGCCCGGCGCCCGGCGCCGCCCCACCCAGCGCTCTGCAGCGGCTTCCGCGCCTCCATCATCCCAGCGTAGAGCCGAGCCCGACAGCGCTCCATCCCGGTGGCCTCCATCCTCCTCGCCCACTGCGCCGGCCGCTTCGCGCCTCCATCCCGGTTCGCTGCGCCGCCGACGCGCGCGCTCGAGCAGTCGAACAGCGACAGCGTAGTAGTTGGCGCCTCCTCGAACCGCTCGGGAACGCCGCCGCGTTGTGGTTCGCCTCCGGCTCCATCACCACCATGATCTTCGGCGACAGCGCACGCAACGCCGCAGGAAGTCCCGGCTCCGGGCTGCCACCCTTCCGCCCTCTGCTGCTGATGGTGCTGGTGCGCCGGCGACAAAACGGCAGCTGCGATGGCGAGATAGAGAGCACCGCCCGACGATGAGTCGGGCTCAGCCTGCAGCCGCATGTTGAGCTCCGCTCCGCCGGCTTCGCCCCGGCTGCTGGGGGCCGGACCGCGCTGATGATCTGCACGGGGGTCGGGGAAGATCTTGCCGCTGGGACGTGGCCCCGCCCGAGCCGGGCGGCGGTGTTGTTGGCTGCCAGGAGGCGGTGCAGCTGCGCTTACGGCGCTGACGGCCAGCGCCGCCGGACCGCACGCTGAGGACGTTCGAGAGAGACAGAGGAGAGCGAAGAGAGAGGAGGACCTATCCGGGGCCTTTTTTGCGAATATACCGCGTCCCAACAAAGCATCACGTGCGCCGCCCATGAGCTCCTCGCCGCCTCGCCTGCCACGGCGCGACTTCTGAGTGACAAAAAACTTTGATGACATCATCTGGACTATTGATGCACCACAAATCAAGGTTATGGACCTAAAAATGCATTTTCAAACTTTGATGACGTCATCGGACTATTGATGCACCACAAATCAAGGTTATGGACCCAAAAATGCATTTTCAAGCCTCGATGGACCAAATCGACACAGCGTTACAAGTTAATGGACTATTCATATATTTTACTCAATTTGAATCAAAACTGCTAAGAACACACGCATTTTAAAGGAACTGCCGGCAACAAAGAAAAAATAATATAGTGCGGGCAAAACTGTGGCACTTACAAGGGGATGATGTTGTACAAAGTTCAGACCCAAATGTTGCCCCATTTATGAATTCCAGACGTGATTCCCCTAATTGAGCACAATGCTGATGATCAAGTAAAGAACTACTGATTTTCTTCGGAATTCATGAGCAAGCGAGTGATGATAATCCAATAAATAAGTTACCATCTCTTGAGAAAAAAACGAACTGTAGGACCCTTATAAGTGTCCTTATGAACAACAGCTTTTTTTCTTCACTTCCTCCTCTCTTGCCAGTACACGTTCTAGATTTCTCATGTTCATGATCTCTGAAATATAAACAATAAATGAATAAAATGTAAAGGCACAACACAGCTGATGCTGGCAAACTCGATCCATGTATTTCTGGATAAGGTAAAAGGGAAACATAGCCTAAACCTGTTTCAGCTGCTTCCAAAAGCATCTCTTCTTGTGTCATCCGCTTTTCTTCTCCCTCCTTTTTCCTCTTAATTGGCTGCCATGGTACAGCAGAGAGTAAAAAATAAGCCAACACAAGGTCGAGAAAATGACACAGCATACAAACTAATCCAAGTAGCACAAGATCATCCTATCACAAATGCTCAATGGAATTACAACATTTGATACCAGCAGTGGAGAACGTGCGAACAGGTACATACATTGGCCGTTGCTTCTTTTTCAGCACGTATCGCTTCTCTTTCGGCTTGTCTCACAATGACCGATGTTCTGGTTGATTTGCGGATGGTCTTCTCAACCTCCAATTCATCAGGAACATCTGCTTGTGTGGACGAACTCGGCTTATCTTCCGACTTGTCAGCTTTTGCGTCATCTTCTGGTTTTGGGGTCACCTTCTTCTTGACATTGGTCTTCCCCAGCGTCTTGCCAGGAAACATTAGCCGTTTCTTGATAGGTAGCCTGCTTGGCAGTTGGGTTCGGACTTGGAGGTGAGTTAGTAACAAGTTTACATGATGAAATCTACCAACACAGTTATCAGCAAGGAACATGTGTACCTCTCACGTACTTCCTTCTCTGGCTCATCATTCAGATTCCTGTGCAGATACGGAGATATTAGGTGGGCATACATAAGGCACTCGAACACTCGGTGAGATGCTGAACTAGAAAGAGAAGGAAGAGCTTGTGCAGTAATGACAGCTAGGAACACAACACAACTATAACAGGCCAAGAGGAGAGGAGGAGGGTGAGAATGAAGGAACTCACATCTTCACCAAAATCACTGTCGAATTCGTCACCAGCATCCTGCTCTTCCTCGTAGTTGTCATCGTTCTCCTCCTGCGAGGAAATGACAGCACATCATCAGGAACGTTAAGTGCAGCAAGCTACTACGATATGTATGTACATGGTAGGAGGAAATCGCAAAAGTGCATTAGTCAGAGATGAGAAGAACCCTAACTAAGCTAATCCCCCAGTAGCTGCGGCAGCGGCACCAAACACGTGCTGCCAAGAGAAGGGAACGGAAAGAAGGAGTGGGGACCGTCTGCGACCTACATCCTTGAGGGCTTCTTGGTTCCAGAAAGCCTTGTCCTGCTTAACCTCCAGTTCATCAGGAACATCTGCTTGTGTGGACAAACTCGGCTTATCTTCCGACTTGTCAGCTTTTGACTCATCTTCTGGTTTTGGGGTCACCTTCTTCTTCTTGACATTGGTCTTCCTCAGTGTCTTGCCAGGAAACATTAGCCATTTCTTGATAGGTAGTCTGCTTGGCAGTTGGGTTGGGACATGGGAGATGAGTTAGTAACAAGTTCAAATGATAAAATCTACCAACATGGTTGGTTAACAGCAAGCAACATGTGTACCTCTCACGTACTTCCTTCTCCTTCTCCGGCTCATCATCATCAGGTTCAGATTCCTGCGCAGATGCAGAGATGTTAGATGGGCACACATAAGGTACTCACAAACACTCGGTGAGATGCTAGGCAGCGCTGTGTACAGTAATGACAGCTAGGAACACAACATAAATATAATAGGACAAGAGGAGAGGAGGGTGAGAATGAAAGGGACTCACATCTTCACCAAAATCACTGTCGAATTCGTCACCAGCATCCTGCTCTTCCTCGTAGTTGTCATCGTTCTCCTCCTGCGAGGAAATTGCAACACGTCAGGAATGAAAATGCAGCACGCTACTACGGTATGTATGTACATGGTAATGGTAGGAGGAAATCGCAAAACTGCACTAGTCAGAAATGAGAAGAACCCTAAGCTAATCAATCCCCCAGTAGCTGCGGCAGCGGCACCAGACCGGTGCTGCCAAGAGAAGGGAAAGAAAAGAACGAGTGGGGACTGTCTGCGACCTACATCCTTGAGGGCTTCTTGGTTCCAGAAAGCCTCGTCCTGCTCGACCTCGTCCTCGAGGAGCTTGGTTATCCTGAAAAAGAGGAAAGATTTCGATTTCGATCTCAATCAGGAGCAAAGCTTAAGGGGGAAATAAGCATCGGGGTCGGGGAAGGAGCCTGACCTCTTGCCTCGGGTGGCGCGGGCGGCGCGGTCGAGGAGAACGAGGGGCTCGTCGGAGCCGGCGTCCATGGCGGCTGGTGGGGACAAGCGAGGAGAGGAGACGAGAGGCTGCCAGTGCCAGGGCCCAGGGTTGCGTGGGCTGTCTCTAGGCCTCCATTCACAAGAAATGCTTGATCATGGTTCATGGCGTCCCACACAAGTTCATATTATTGTATGAATGAATATTAATTAATATTAATATTAGGAGCAGCAAGTAAGAGCGAGACAATTTCAATTATGTGGGGCCGGCCAGCTTGAATCCCAAGGTACAATGGCAACATCTAGCTTGGGCTAAAACATAAAAGAGTGAACATCACACAGGTCTAAACTTTTCTTCTATTCCTATCTAGGTCCGTGGGCTCTTGAAGTGATAGCTAAGGCCCTCCACAATGTTCTAGTGAAAAAAACTCTGGATCCCTTCTCTTCTTTTGGCATCGCTCTTGACAGGTTGCAATGGTGGGCAGCACTCCCCATCTTTTCATGGGACCCACGAGCAAGAAAGAAGAAATAAAAAATTTGATCACACACACCTTCTGACCTTCTTCTTCTTCCTCTGCTCGATTTCTTTTCCCCGCTCCTCAATCTTGCCATTGTTGTGCAGAGACGAGAGGCAGGAGGTGCAAGAGCAGCGTCGCGCACAGTATCCCCACCTCCCTTGCTGCCTGCGCATGACCAGCACCCCCACCTCCCTTGCTGCATGACCAGCACACCCTCAGCCATGGCCAGCCTGGCCACCACCCATTCCCGCAGGCGGCCACGGTGAGTGCAGGGTCAGCGCTGATGAGCCCATGGCTCCTCAAATTATTCAATTCGGTTCATTTTTGTTTGATGCAAAGAAAAGCAAGATCAAGGAAGGGGAGCTAGATAATACCACAAGTTTCGAGCCAAAGCTTATTTTTCAGGGAATTATTTTGCGCAAGACAGATAGTAAGAAGACAAGAAACTATATTTATATAGGTTCTATGAAAGTTGACATCACTTGAAATATTAGTGCTATCGAGAGAAACTTGGAGAAGTGCTCGCCATTTTCACATATAGAGCTCTCTCTTCATGTTTCTGGTGGACAGGTGAAGGTCACAACTCTTGAGGGTGATTAGCATCCTTGCCGCAATATTTTAATATATCTTCTTGGCTGCCGGTCCTATAGAATAGTTTAGATTATTTTGTTTTGTAATTAGCCAGTTTAGTCTGTATTATTAGGATGCACCAGGTCGATACTTTTATGGTTGAGTCGGACCCTTTCCTGCATGCCAGTCCTGCGCCTGCATGCGTATAAAGGGCCATTAAGTGGCCGTGTACCCTCAGATTAGATTGGATTTTATTTGTGGAGTTATCCCTCGCCGAGCCGCCGCTCGAGAAACCCTAGTTGGGTGTTTGATCCGGATCCTTCGTGGATTTATGTGGAGTGCGTGATCGAGCTGCTGCAGTTCGGGCGCATCGCTTGGAATTCTTGGAGTTCCCAATCTTCTAATCGTAGTTCGTCGTGGCCGCGGGTGGAAGGAGTTATCTAGGGTTTGGTTTACCTCTTTTGTAAGCCCATCCCTCTATTTCTATTTGCTACTATTAATCAGAGAAAGTTATTTGGGTTGCCGATATATTCATCTATCACGTTTAGCTTGGCATCCTGTTAATTTACGTGAATTTATTCCCTGGAGTTTGCGCAAGTATTTTGGTGTGCATCTACTTTACCACTGCTGCTGTACGATCTACTTCTAGACAGAATACGCCAAGGCTGTTTCTATTGATATTCTGAATATTACTGAGCTGTTGAGTCCGAGAATATACTTATAAAATTGTTAGCTGCTGGTACTGTTCATCCAAAGAATAATTCAGAGAATAAAATTTAGAATATATTTATTCCTGGTATTTTTAGCACCGTGAAAGATCAAAAAAATATTTGGGCATCGTAGACGTGTCCTTATTAGGTGGTATCAGCTTCTGGGTTGTTCACGGTGCATTTGAGTTTGTTCAATGGCTGATTATAGTCTTGCTAACAAGGACATTAAGTGTGTGCCAACACTTTACACAATATCTTATGGTTTTCTTTACTATGCTTGGGAAGATGCCATGAAGAAGTTTTTGCAGGGTCGTGGACTTCCATCACGCATGCAGTTGTTCTTTGCAAAAAAGACATTTTCAGATAATCTTTTGATGTGGTGGCACGAATTACATAAAGAACGCCTCATGAGAGGTGAAGAACCTTGCAGGACATGGAACGAAATGAAAGTTGTGTTGCAACACCGACAAATTGTCGATAACTCTTATGAGCAGAAATTGGGTTCTGGAGTTTCATACAGTAATTCTATTATACATGCTGGAAGTATTTCTTCTCTTTCGTTGACGCAAGCGACAAGTCAAAAGGCAGCACAGAATGTCAAGTATGTTGACGAGCCCAAGTGCCTGGTTTCTAGTAAAAAAGATAAGGTTGTTGTCACTTCAGAATTTTCTTCTCCCAAGAAGATCGAGAAGAAATATGCTAGTACTATTCCTACCACAACTGCACAGCATATTGAACCTAAATTGGTGAAAGACAGAGCTGTCAGTGAGAGTGCTGAAATTTTTTCCACGCCAGGGCAGCAGGCTGTCTACTCTTCTTTTGATTCTCCTATAGAGCCATCAATTGATCTTGTTGATGCTGCAGCAAGTGGCTTATCTATGATGGCTCAAGAAGTAACGCATGATGATACTGCTACTAGTGTGAAGGGGCAGCGCTCTAATATTTTTCAGTCAGAATGTAAAATTCAAGATAAGGTATGCAAAGTAATTATTGATGGTGGTAGTTTCACAAATGCCATTAGTTCCGATGTTGTGCATGCTTTATCTTTGCCTACACGGAGGCTTCCCACGCCACGTTATATGCAATGGATGAATCAAAGTGGTACATTGAAAATTACTCGTAAGGCGCGAGTTAAATTCTCCATTGGAAATTATGTTGATACAGTGGATTGTGATATTGCACCGATGAGTGCTTGCTATTTATTGTTGGGTCAACCATGGCAGTTTGATCTTGATGCTACTCATGCGGGTCGTTCTAATAATTATTCGTTTGTGCACAAGGGAGTCCATCATATACTCAAACCGATGCTCGATAGTGCTATTAAGACTGAGGTGTTTGCTCCTGTGAAAGTGAGGAAGAAGGCTGCTGAGATAACACCAAAGCCGAGGACGGCTTTGCTTCAAGAGGGAGAGAATGATGTGCCTGTAAGTGCTGGAATTATTGCAGCAGGAAATTTATGCAACAATGATGTGATTACCCCAACTTCAATAACTATAAATGGCATGGAGGGCATTCCAATTATGGTTTCTGCTGGCATGGAGGGTGTTCCAGTTATGGTTTCTGCAGTCAGTGAAATTAAGTGCAAGGTATCTGAAATTCCGATGGACATGCCGAGCAGCGAAAGCTTTGCTGATACAAAGCCTTTTGAGTTTTATCCTGCTGCACAAGAGACTCATGACGCTCCAGTTATGGCTTCTAGTGTTCAAGAAATCGATAGTAGTGTTTCTGATATTACAGCTGCCAATCCATTGAAATATTTTGCTATTCAGTTTGGTTGCTTCGGTGATACGATCAAGGAGAAGAGTAACAAAAACGTTTCGGTTTTAATTCACAGCAAGCCTATAATTGGTGGCACTGATCAAGTCAACAAAGAAGCTCTTAAATTTATCTTAAAGCCGAGGATGACTTTGTTTCAAGGGAGAGATGATGATGAGCCCATGGCTCCTCAAATTATTCAATTCGGTTCATTTTTGTTTGATGCAAAGAAAAGCAAGATCAAGGAAGGGGAGCTAGATAATACCACAAGTTTCGAGTCAAAGCTTATTTTTCAGGGAATTAATTTGCGCAAGACAGATAGTAAGAAGACAAGAAACTATATCTATAGGTTCTATCAAAGTTGACGTCACTTGAAATATTAGTGCCATCGAGAGAAACTTGGAGAAGTGCTCGCCATTTTCACATATAGAACTCTCGCTTCATGTTTCTGGTGAACAGGTGAAGGTCACAACTCTTGACGGTGATTAGCATCCTTGCCGCAATATTTTAATATATTTTCTTGGCTGCTGGTCCTACAGAATAGTTTAGATTATTTTGTTTTGTAATTAGCCAGTTTAGTCCGTATTATTAGGATGCACCAGGTCGATACTTTTATGGTTGAGTCGGACCCTTTCCTGCATGCCAGTCCTGCGCCTGCATGCGTATAAAGGGCCATTAAGTGGCCGTGTACCCTCAGATTAGATTGGATTTTATTTGTGGAGTTATCCCTCGCCGAGCCGCCGCTCGAGAAACCCTAATTGGGTATTTGATCCGGATCTTTCGTGGATTTATGTGGAGTGCGTGATCGAGCTACTGCAATTCGGGCGCGTTGCTCGGAATTCTTGGAGTTCCCCATCTTCTGATCGTGGTTCGTCGTGGCCGCGGGTGGAAGGAGTTATCTAAGGTTTGGTTTACCTCTTTTGTAAGCCCATCCCTCTATTTCTATTTGCTACTATTAATCAGATAAAGTTATTTGGATTGCCGATATATTCATCTATCACGTTTGGCTTGGCATCCTGTTAATTTACGTGAATTTATTCCCTCGAGTTTGCGCAAGTATTTTGGTGTGCATCTACTTTACCTCTGCTGCTGTACGATCTACTTCTAGACAGAATACGCCAAGGCTGTTTCTATTGATATTCTGAATATTACTGAGCTGTTGAGTCCGAGAATATACTTATAAAATTGTTAGCTGCTGGTACTGTTCATCCAAGGAATAATTCAGAGAATAAAATTCAGAATATATTTATTCCTGGTATTTTTAGCACCGTGAAAGATCAAAAAAAATATTTGGGCATCGTAGGCGTGTCCTTATTAAGCGCTGCCGCACGGATGACACTGGCAGTGGACATGTCGTCCGCGCTCGCCAGGCGGACCACGGCCGTGGGCATGGCGTCACCTGCGCGGCCGTCGCCATGGTGGCAGGGTCGCCTGTGTCCTCCGGCTCAGCTGCCGCCATCGCACGGTCCATGTACGTAAGCATCATCTTGGCTGTTGAGGCAAAAGCGGCGCCGGGCACAAGGACCGGCGGAAGATGGAAGACGGAGCCAACGACGAGAGTTCCGGTGAAGAAAATGCTATTTTACGATTGGGGAACCGGCGCAAGTAGTTGCGTCGCTCTCCATTTTCCTGGCATTGCTAGAAGTTAGCTGTGCTTGCTGCAGTGGGGAAGAGCGACTCTTGAACCTTCACTCTCTTCTTTTGGACATCAATTAAGCGTACATTGTGGAGGGCCCAAGGACCTTTCAATTTTACAAATAGTCCACTCGAAGCGTAGATACAAATGAATTTAGAATAAATCACTCGAAAAGTCAAAGGACCTAGATGATAATTTTAAAAAAATCTTTGAAACCCCAAGATGTATTTCTCTGAACAATTATAATGCATGAACAAAATATAGTTTCACACTAACGAGGAACCATCTTTTATTATAATGCCGCAACAAAATAATTGGTTAATTTCACGAGAAAATAGAACATGTCAAATAAGGGTCAAGTATAGACATTTTAGAGCAAAGAACTCAAATAATTCACTATGAAAAACAATAGGAAAAAGTCTAAAAAAAAACCCAACTAACAACGTCGGTGCACTTTTTATACCCTGAACTATAAAACCGGGTATTGTACACCTGAATTTTCGAAACGGTGCAAATAACACCTGGGGACGGTTTTTGGAGGGTGGTTTTGCTACAGTAACGTAATTTTGTCTTTTTCTTTTTTATTTATTTTTGGCTGAATCTTTAAAAAATCATAATAAATCACAGAAAAATAATAAAATGGAAAATCTAATTTTGTTGGACTCCACATCATTAGATCTACACAGTAAATATATAATATAGTATATTTTAGTATAAACTTTTTGCTGTAATTTTAGACCTATATTTTTTTTGTGATTAAACGGAATAATTCATAACCATAATTTCTATAGTCGAATTATGGTGAAATTTTTATGGTGAGCTTATTATGATATGCTTGAACTGTAGTAAAAATTTTATAATTATTGGATCATTTATAGATTTATTTATATTTAACAGGCATAAACCTATGTATAAACCTATATAAATCTATAACTAAGTTATATATGATCCAATAATTATAAAATTTTTACTACAATTCAAGGATATCATAATAAGCTCACTATAAAAATTTCATCATAATTCGACCATAGAAATTATGGTTATGAATTATTCTATTTAATTACAAAAAAAATATAGGTCTAAAATTACAGCAAAAACTTTGTACTAAAATATACTATATTATATGTTCACTGTGTAGATCTACTGATGTGGAGTCCAACAAAATTAGATTTTCTATTTTATGATTTCTCTGTGATTTATTATGATTTTTCAAAGATTCAATTAAATAAATAAAAAAGACAAAGACAAAACCACATTACTATAGCAAAACCACCCTCTAAAAACCGCATCAAGGTGTTATTTGCACCGGTTTCGAAAGTTCAGGGTGTACAATATCTGATTTTATAGTTCAGGGTATAAAGTGCACCAACGTTAATAGTTGGGGGGTTTAGACTTTTTTCAAAAACAATAAAAGCATGATACAATCCAAGGAAACAAAACTAGAGACCTCACATTGTCAAACACACGTTAGTTTACGCGGGGGACCTAGTATCATAAACAAAAGTATGATTGGTTTTGGGTAATATTTTTGTAGCCTCGCCTTGTCTCACTAGACGTGACCCATGAGATGCTCGCATAGCTAGGAGAGCCAATTTGGCTCTTCTAAGCCAGAAAAAAGTTGTTACTTGCATGCCCACACATGCAAACATGCAACGCAACTACAAAGGGTTATTATCTTAGTGTCTCTACATCATTTCACTTGGATGTTTGCTGCAACTTGTTGGTGACTGTGTCTTTCCTAAGCACATACCATCCACCATGAGGAGGCCAAAGAACATGAAACACATGAAGTTGAGGAGCCATCTGCTGCTCTCTACGCCATAGCTCTCTGTTCTTGATCCGCCACCATCTCTAAGCCCACACCGTTTACCACCTTCCCATCAGCACAAACAGCTTAGAGAAGCCCATGGCGAGGTGAGGAGAACCCCAGACCTGTGCCATGACTTCTCTCTCTCTCTCCTCTCATTTTGAGTTTGTGTGCGCTATTCAAGAACGATCATCGTTGCCTTGTTCGCTGTGGACTGACACCGACATCGCTTTCCGTCCAATAGAAACAGGTCTGCTAAACTCGCAGTGACGCTATGGTGCTGCAAAGCCTCTTTGTGCACGCTAATGAGAGAATCACAGTGAGGAGATCGCTTCCTTGCTATGCTGCATCCATGGCTTGTGTTCTAGAAGCTTCCAGAGACAGGGCAAAGAGGAACTCGTTTTGGGTGCTGGATTTGAGATGGAGGACTAGGAATTGATTCTTTGGCCTTGTTTAGATACCATCCAAATTCTAAGTTTTTTCACACTCTCTCTATTACATCAATTTTTACCCGCATGCATGAAGCACTAAATGTAAGTAAAAATTAACTAATTACACAGTTTGATTATAAATCACGAGACGAATCTTTTAAGCCTAGTTAGTCCACGATTGGACAATATTTATCAAATACAAACAAAAGTGCTACGGAGCTTTTTAACCTCACTTTTCACAATCTAAACAAGACCTTCATTGAACTCAACATCGCTAGTCAACAACGAAACCACCTGCCGTTGATGCAGGAATCTCCCTCTCTTTTCTATTTTTACACAATAAAATATTTGTCTCGACGATTTATAGAGGAAGTCTTAAACATAGTTTTTCTAAAAAAAAAGTCCTACAACTTACCTATAGTATATCTTTCACATTTTGAATTTGTTTTTTATGAAACTTGCGCTCACGACTTTATATAGTGACAATTTTTTTTTATGTTGCAACGCATGGACAAGTCGTTAACACGTTGCAACTAAAAACCTGCCTAGAACATTTTTTTTTCTTCCTTTCATTTTAAGATCATCTCATGATCAGTTATCTTACCTTCACCCTGGTCCTAGATGAGAGGTTATGTTTTCGTACTAGGACCACACTCTCTCTCTTAATATATAGACACGCACCTCTCCTGCTTGTTCGAGAAAAAATAACATACTATAGACTTTATTTGGATATTAGAATTATAATTTTATGGGTTGGAAGTGGTTAACTCAATATTTAACTATGCATATATATATATATATACAAAATTAAAATCGTATGATATATTTATGATTATATATTTTGGTGTGCTTTGGAACAGGAGGGAAAAACTATTGAGATATTATTTTAAAACAAAATACAGGCTTTATAAGGAATTGTTATATTATTGCTGATATCAACTTATATTACATCGTATCGTTTTCCAATTAATATTTAGTAGTTTTTTTTCCTCCCGTCGCAATACATAAACATGTTTGCTAATTATATATAAAAAAAATTACTATAGTATTTGATTTTGCTGTTGGACTTGCTCTATAAAAATAACTTTTTGTTAGAAAAAATATTGGCTTAAAGGATCCATCCAAAAAGTAAAAAGGAAAGCAAAAGTCCAATTGGAAAGGGAGGGTTACTGATAGCAGCTTCAGTGGTGTGTGTGCATTCGATTTCGATGTTGGAGCACACTGCAGTAAGTAGGGGACACGAGACTGATGCCGTCCGGATTAATAATAAAATTTTATTTTGTTTTTTGATTTAATTAATAACTGGTCCCACGCCGCGGCGGCGCGACGGCGAGTCGGCGAGGAGGAGGAAATATCGTGGTGTTCGGTCACACGCCGCCCCCGGTGGGGGAGGAGGAGGAGGAAATCTGAGGGAGAGTAGAGCAGCTTCCCTTCCCTTTCCCCCACCCCCGAGGAGATCCCCACGATGTTCGCCAGGGGACGGCGCCGACCTTCTTCTCGCTGCCGGAGGGCGTCTTTGGCGCTCATCTCGGCGCACCTCCGGCCGCGCGACCTCCTCGCGCTCTCCGCCCGCGTCGCGCCCGCCTCCGCCCGGCGCTCTCCGCCCGACAAAGGTGTGGTTTCGCTTGATGCCGCCGCTGCTTCCCTTGCCGCCGCACCTCGGCCTAGCGCGCGCTGCCGCTGGCGACTCCCTCGCCGTCTGCCGCTTCCTCCACTCCGCCCCGCGCCTGCAGGCGCACAACCCCGAGCTCGGCAACCTCGTCGCCGCCGTCCGGGGTTCCTCTCCGTCGTCTGTACAAGACCATCCCGCAGGAGCTCTCCCGCGCCTCATTTGGGCGCCCGTCTTGAGCTCCTCGCCCGATGCACACGGCCGCCCAGCGCTCCCTCTTCCTCCACGACCACCACCACGCGCACCTCTTCCCGGACTCCTCGCCTCGATCCAGCCCCATGCCGACATCATCTTCCTCCGGCGCACACCGCCAGAGATCCACCCGCCTCCTCCTCCTCCTCCTCCTCCTCCTGCCCGGCGGAAGAAGAGCTCCACCGCTTCGCCCGCCTCTCCTACGCGACCGCTACCACACCTTTCGACTCCCTTGTCGCCCTGCCGGTCACGCTGCCGCCCGACCTCGTCGGCAGCGCCGCTCTTCGCGTGCTCGGAGGGCGACCTCCGGCCTTCGCCAAGCGCCCGGGAGGCCATCTTTGCGCTTCGCGCGGGGAGGCCGCCCAGGGGGGCATGGTGCACACGCCATGGTCAAGGGGCTCCTTCGGAGATGTACGGTGGGCACAGGATTCCCCCGCGGAGGAGCCTCTGCCGTGGCGGGGGTACTTCAGGAAAGGCCTGCGCCAGATGGTCACACGGTCAGTGTCCAGGGCTGACTACGTGGACGACATACATCCGCCATTGTCGATTTCCTACACGATGGCAAGAGTGTCGGGCTGAGCCTCCGTGGCGAAAGAATTGGGCTGGCGACTTCGGAGGGTGGCCGACCCATGCCTCCTCGGTTCGCTCTACAAGATCTTTGTGCACGCCCATGCCCGGAAGGGAGTACGCCGGCCTATGGGGAGGCACATTTGGGTGGCCTCCGGCCGGCCAGACGATGAATGCAAGCCCAAGAAGGCTCTCTTTTTCCTGCTCCTCTCATATGAGGACGACTTTGAGGGGAAGCTTCAGCCTGACCGCGAACAAGGTGTTGGAGGGGCGCACTATGCTAACTATCCCAATGTGTCTCCGATGTTTACCGCAAGGATGGGCGAGCCATCAACAGAGCCCTTTCCATGGCAAACCGATGGGGAGTCCCGAAATGTTGAGGTTGATAGAGGCTTCGCGGAGACAGGGGCAATACAAACGGGCTTGTAGACCCTGGTTCATTGTTTGTCCTCCGGGATGGGCTGCTTGCATTTGTTTGGAAAGAGACCGGGGCCGTGCTTACCTTGAAAAGACTGGATTTGGAGGAGTTGCTCAAGAAAGGGGAGCGTGTGCCTGCATTGGAGCTAGTGCCAAACTTTGCTTACCCGATGTGTCTAACTCCAATGTTTTCACTGGTTTCCCCGGCAGCTCAGCTTCTCCCCAGGTATATTTCCAGTTCCACATTGCCACCGGAATATATGCCATTTCATTCTGTCTGGGTTTGCTCATGGTCTGCAGTTGTTGTTGTTGTGTTTTATCCACGTTGTTCAGGCTTATATCAACTTTGAAAGTTGGTTCGACAAATTTGTTAGAAGGAACACCTAATTAATTAGGCCCCAGATTACCAACAGATGACTCTTGTGGTTATTAAGCCATTTGGGGTCAAAACATTCTAGATTGGTTACTGAACTATGCACGAAGAGTATGCCCAACCCCCTGTGGCTATTGCAATTCTTATATGTTGTTTAATATGCTTTGTGTGTGAGTGCTCAAAGCGGTAACTGTCTGATGAGCTATGATTGCTGAACACTGTACTCTGCAAGTGCAAAATACAACACATCTAATAGCACTAGTTTGCTTCTTTTGTAAAACTGAACTGAACATACTACCAAATATGTATATTTCTGGTAAGGTTAAGGTCTGTATGTTCAAGTTGGCTAACAAGCCTCCAGTATTGCCTAGGTTTTTTATTGTTTTAAAAAAACAGTCTTTGCACTATTGTATTTCTGAATGTTGAGGAGTGGTCTACAAATTGCATCTGTGACTGGCTAATTTGATTTTGTTCTAAAACATTTGCTTTACATAAATTGCTTATCAAATACCATTATGTTGCTCCTGTACTGACTGACTGGATATGGTATGAATTAAGCAATGCCCGATCTATATTTGGACATCAAGATTATCTTGCATTGCATTACCTTTTCTAACTTCCGAGTCCTTTGGTGTCCCAGAGTATATATATATATATCATCATCTGACGGATGGACAACCTTTGTTCAAGTAAAAGGCATGAGTGAAGGAGGATGTATCAAATGATCGATCACCTGATGCAGACAGCAGAGAAATGGTCTCCATGATAAAGTTTAGCTCTTCTTGCTAGCCAGGTGATAGTCACCTGGCGATGCTTCCATAATCCATATGTTGTGGCTGAAAGAGCATAGCAGAAGCCGTAATACTTTAGGAATTCAAATATTTTCGTCCTGAAGGAAATAGCAAACATACCCATGTTCCTTACTAGAGCTATTTTTCGTGTCTGCTATAAATGAAAAACATTCGGAATGTAAATTAGTTTGAGATCTGTACATTTCTTAACTGTAATGCAGGTGATTGATACAAAGCCTATACTGGAACAGGTCAGGTGACATAATGTGTTTCTTTAGATGCAGTTGACATAATGTGTTTCTTTTGATGCATTCATTGTCCTTTTTCTGTTGAGAATCATTCATCATTAGTGTTGTTTTTTTTCGTCATCAGTGTTGTGCATGACCTTTGTGTGTAAAGCAAAATCTAAGTCACTGTCTTACTTAAATTGGTTCAGCAGGCCCGATAAGGTCCATGTATGGTCAATCGGTTTGGACCTATGTATAACGAGCGGGCCTTGCTTTTTACGGGGCCCAAGATCCTATTCTCGAATGAATCGGAATCGTTGGGCGAATCCGTGGTGGCATTTCTGGCCCTCTTTGAATTAGTTTTGGATTCTTAAAAAAACAGTTTAAAACTAGATTTTGTCACTAGTTTTTAAAATCTGGATTCTAAGCAAAAGTTGATATCGGGTGTGTTTGGATCCCCTAATTTTTAAGAGTCTAACTTCATTTATTGCTATTTGGGTCACAACAAACTGGTAAAAGTTGGGTATCATCGGCTTCTTGTTTATTTTAAGAATCTAGCATAAGAAACTGACATATTTGGAATCCAACCAGTTTTCAAAAGCTAGATCCTTAAAAAACTGTAGCCCTCTTGTCATTTATGGGGTGTTTGGTGATGAAATAAGTCGATCGATAAGACAAGTCACTGATTTGGTGTGAGAGATAAATCTTGTTCGAACGGAGCCTTCGTCATTTAGTAGGGTGGGTATTGTTTTGAAAAATATTTTCAAGGTGCAGGACATCTTATCTCCGTGCAGGACATCTTATCTCCTTGTCAAAACCATTCAACTTATATTCCTTTCCGATTGAGAAGTGGGTTTTAAGACGGGTTCATCCCTTTTTATCTAAGAAAAGTCAAATAAACTATCTCATAAAGTTCTTAAATAGTTAAGAGCATCTTCAAACTTATTTCCAAATCATTATTTGGATATTTATTTGAATAAAAATCACTCTCTATATCTTTTTTTTTTACCTCCAACAACTAATCTATATCTTATGCGCACTCTAGGGAGTCAGTTTTGCTCACTTATCTTTGGCTAATAAGAAATACAAAATAGAGGATGTTTATATTTGGAGATCTAATTAAAAACATTGTTGGAGGGCATTTTCTCATGAAAATCTCTATTCCTATCTACCACAAAAGATATAAAGAGGCTTTTGAAGTTGCTCTAATATCGGTTTATTTAGACACAAGTATTTGAGATTCGAGAATCCATACTCACCCTCGCATATAATATTGATTTATTTAGATTCTCTAGGCTTTTTTATTCATATATTTGGACAATATGGCAAAATATCTGACTCTTCGAAACAGAGGAGGAATAGATGTGGAAACTATCTCTCTTGCTATAAGGGATGGCCGACCAAGGCTAGAAGTCTCGTGCCAAGCATTCATTAACTGAAAGAGAATATCTCACCATATGTCCACTCTATAACCATAACCGTTAGAAATACAACACGTACATCCCTTTTTGCCCTACCAACTTAGGGCATTTTCCATGCTACATAGGCATATGTCATTTGTCATTACATTGTCATGAACCCAAATTCTATATATCGTTATGCTTGCTAACATTTAAGGGAGATAAAACAAGCATTCAATGCAATAACGTGTAAATTTATAAGCATCATCCATTTATCCTCCTTCCTCGCCCCTTTGTTGTCACTTCACCCAAGTGCTCTCCTTGTCTCCATTTGTCTGTAAGGCTAGGGATGTTTGGATCCATTTCCGCCTCTAGCCTTGTCCCACTAAGGGCATGTTCGGTTTTCTCAGAACAAAGGGGATTGGGAGGGATTAAATCCCCTACAAGTCAAATTCCTTCTCAATCCCATCCATTCCCCCTCAATCCCCTCCATTTTGGGGCTAAACGAACAAGGCCTAAGCAATCCAAAGCGATCTTCTAAGGGGGTGTTTGCTTTCCTCACTAGTGCTCGGCTCACCTCACACCATAGCTCTACGCGGCAGAGGTGGTCCATGTCGTCCCGACAAACCTTAATGTAATGGTGACAAAGCTTGACTCAACATCATCAAACCTCAACTTGATGACAACAGAGCTTGGTTCGGTATCAACAAACCTCAATCTGATGACTTAGGAGGTTTTATATGGTGGCGACGAGCCGACGACCCATGAGGAAGAGAAGGGGAAGTCTCTTTTGAATGAAGGGATAGATGTGACTATTAACCTTTTACCTTGTGGTAAGAGATGGCCCACCAAGGTATAGACTCTCTTGCCCAAGCATGTAGCATTCATTAATTAAAAGGAGAGTATCAAATGGTAGGTCCACATTGTAATGGTAACCATTACGAATATAACTGACACATCCCTCTTCTCCTTATCAACTTGTCTCCTTATCAACTTGGAGCCTTTTCCATGCTACATATGAGCCTTAATGCCTAATATATCGGGTTGTCATTATGTTTTCATTGAACCCAAATTCTAAATGTTGTTATGCTTGCTAACATTTAAGGAAGATAAAATAAGCATACCATGCATTAACACCTAAACAACTTATTGGCATTATCTGCCCTCCTTGACTTTCTTCTTCCTCACGCCCTTCGGTTGTCGCTTCACCCAAGTGCTTCCCCTGTCTTTGTTCTTCTGTAAACATAGGGATGTTTGGATCCTTTTCTGCCTCTCGCCTTGTCCCGCCGAGAAATCCAAAACGATCTTCTAAGAGGGTGTTTGCTTTCCTCGCTGGCGCTCAACCCACCTCACACCATAGCTCTCTGGCGGTAGCGAGGTTAATTCGCCATTAGCGATGGTTCATGTCTTCCAACAAAGCTTAATTCAATGGCGCAAAAGCTTGACTCAACATCATGAAACCTTATCTCCATGACAACGGAGCGTGGTTCGTTGTCATCAAACCTCAATCCGATGAGTTAGGGGTTTTTTCGGCATCGATGAGCCGACAACCCTCGAGGAAGAGAAGGAGAGGTTTTGCATTGACTTACCTAGTTATAGTTGGGTGATGACAAGAGGCGAAGGAGGTCAAAGGACAAGGTTTTGGGCGCCCTCGCTAGTTTTCCCCCGCTCCTCCAATTTGGACAACCGCTCCTTCGGCCTCGCTTCATCCTCCCTCCCTCCCACCCCACCCTCTTCCCGCTCCTCTCCCGCTCCGGCGTGCGTTTCCTTTTCCGGCTTGGGTTGCTCGCCGAGATCTCTAAATTCCCCTCAAACCCTAGCCCTCTCCTCCTCCTCGCGCCGCCTCCCCCGCTCCCCTGACCCTCCCCTCCTCCTCGCGCTTCGCCTTTCTCCGTCTTGCCGCCGTTTCTTGGGGTCCGGGTCACGCTCTTCTAGCTGCCCGCGTATGGCCTCCGACGGCGCCGCCAGAGGCCGCCCTCCCAAGCGCCCCACTTCGGGAGACCTGGACCAATCCAACGTCCTCACCTACAAGAGACGCCGCAGCGGCTCCGGCACCAACGCCGGCCACAGCGCCGTCACGCCCGGCCCCGACCCCGTCAAGGTACGCATTCCACTCCAAACCCTAGCTCCTCCCCTCCCCCAACTCGTCGTCCTCTGCCATGACGACGGCATGGGTTTTACTAGAGCGAGCGTCTCTGTTCAGCCTCGCGGTCGGTGCCTTCAGTTACTCGTAGATTTCGTTTCATATGCCGCCAGATTTCGGTTTCGTCTTGCAAGATCCCCTTTCTATCTCGCAACGTTTGCTCTCGAGGCTACGGTTTCTTGTAATGCTGCCACTCTTCTTCTTGGACGCGCACGTGTCGTCTTGGGTGCCGAATTATCCTTCAGTCATGGCTCTTGCTTCACGAGATTTGTCATTTATTCCGCTGCTTTCTTCCCTGGGCAGAATAAGATGAACGCGGTGGTGCACGCCATCAGTTTCCAGCAAGGTGGGCGCCAAATGCTAGACAGGCACTGGAGGAACTGGAGGGACACGCTGGAGGGCGTCCTGCAATCCATTGCTGGGAACCAGGGCGCCGGAGGGATTCAGAGGTGCATCCGAGATGCCCTCAGATATAATGGTTGCCTCCCCACAGAACATGTTAGTAACCCATCCCGCCCTTTATCAGATTGAGCATAACCTGTGCATGCCCACCTAACAAAAGCTTCTCATTTGTTTTCTGCATCTACCAGGGAAACTTAGCTGACGATGGAGGCGCAGGCAAAGAGGGCCCTGTTGGAGCTGTACATTCTGAAGACAATAGTGCTGCCTTGGTTAAGTTAGAAGATGGAAAAGCTGCATCTTTGGAAGCCAAGGCGATGTGCCCTCTCTTTGAGATTCTAATCTCCGAGAAGTTTGCCTTGTTGTGTGATCTGCTAGCTTCAACATTCCATGTCAATAAGCCTGATGATGTGATTGGTTTGCAAATAATTGATGCTAAGATGAAAAATGGGGATTATGCACAGAACCCTGCGCTGCTGGACCATGATATCAAGAAGGTACTTGTTTATTTGTTTCCCTAATTCCTTCTTTTTTCCCCCTTTGCTGTTTTCTCTGATATAGATTAAGATATAACTGTGGTTATACTTGAGATCCTATGGTAGGTAGGTTCTTTCAATGCTCAAAATTTGAAAATTGTCCCTTTTGCTTGTCTGTTTGACTACATAAGTTCAAAAGGCCACATAGTTAGGAATGATTCTTCCTGTGTTCACTGCCTGTTTCGGTCCCTTTTTCTAGCGCATCGAATGGCCCTTGCAAATTATTCTAATAACTATCCAAATTCCAAACATCAGAATCATTTTCCTATGCCGCTGTAGCTGAAATAGGTATGCTCAACCAAAAGGGCATATATTTGACCTCACCATGTTTCTCTACTGGCTTGAGGCCAATCTGAGATCTATTGCCTCCTTTTCCAGTAAAGGACATCTAATAGCTGTTTCTCATGGGAAGGGATCCGCTGATCTTCATGAATCTGTGCTCTGTGCCTCTCCGCCCATGTCATCCACTGCCCTTGACCTCACCTTGCTGACTCCCTTGCACATAAATTGGACATGGGTTGCATCATGCTGCCACACACAACTACTCAATAAGTATCTATCGATCCATGTATTGTGAGGAAGCAATCATTTACCTTGTTCACTGCTGTTCTTAAATGAAACAAGGCAAAAACTGGAAAGTCATCTTAATATTTTTGGGGCCAAGGGATAAGCAATTAGATTTGGTTTGTGTGTTAGTACCTCCTATGTATCTGAATGGCCAAAGCGGTCCTCTGATATTTATTTTTCCATTTTTCTCTCATCGATAAATTCTTTTTGTTTGCTATTATTCATGTACCAAACTCTCCCAAAAGTTACCATAAACATGCAGTTGAAAACATACGATCAATGCTGTTCGTTTCTTTTAATATGTATATATATTTGTTTAAATATCTTAGATATGGAAGAAGTTTGAACGTGTTGGCCAACAAATGGCTGGTCTGGCAAGCAGTCTCTCAGTGATTTCACAAGCTTCTCACCAAAAGCAGGTAACATGAGTTTTCTGTTGGTGCTTTGTTGGCATAATTTATGGTGATAGCCATAGATTTTGATTCAAGGCATTATATTGTTGAAATCATTCCATTTATGTTGGCCACTGCTTATAGAAATATTTTTTTTGTAGGCTTCTGGTGTTTCAGAAATTGATGTGGCTGAACACAAGATAGAGGTGAGTGGCGTGCTATGAAAATGTCTGCTGACTATTGTTTCATTGTTTGGATTTGTTAAATCCCATTCAGTACTAACTGCACTCTTTATTAGGAAACAAGTCTGGTTGGTGTCACCCACATAGACAAAGCCCTAAGGGAGTTGACTCCCCCATGCGATTCTGGCCATTCTACAATACCAAAACAAACTGGGACATCTGGATTGGATGGAATTTGCAAGGACTGTGGCAGAAATGCAAACAGCAAAGGAAGAATTATCTGTGATAGATGTGAAGCTGTGTACCATGTTTCATGTCTCAAGCTTGCCATTAATGAAGAGGCCCCAGCAAAATGGTACTGTCCCAGCTGTGTTGGATTAGACGGACCTTCAAAGAATAACAACAATGGCAGATCACATGAAGGCTGCGATGTATGTGAGTGGCTTGTGGTGGAGAAGCCTGAAGAACCGGCTGAGGATGTTAACCAACCTGAATTGGCTGTCAAAACGCAGGAGAGCTCGGTATCAGGCATGGATGAAGATAGTGAACCAGACCTCTCAACAACTGCTCGAGAAAACTTGTGCAAGCATTGTGGCACATGTGAAGATGAGAACAAGAAGTTCTTGGTGTGCGGTCATCCTTACTGTTCTTACAAGTTCTATCATGTCCTGTGCATGAAAGAAAGCCAGATTGCAATTGAGAAGCAGAAGAAACTAGCATGCTGGTACTGCCCGTCTTGCCTGTGCAGAAGCTGCTTCAAGAACAAGGATGATGAAGAAATAGTATTGTGTGATGGCTGTGATGATGCTTATCACATTTACTGCATGACTCCGCCGCTCGATTCTGTCCCAAAAGGTAGCTGGTACTGCGCTTTATGTAATGCACAGAGATCAGCACGTGGGATTAAGAGGTATGAGGAGTCGGTCCTGAAGAGTGTCAGGCGTGTTCCTGATGCCAAAAGGCCAAAGGCGCAGGCAGCTGCTGCTCCAGAAAAATAAGTAGCAGCGGTGTGGATGGGGTTTCAGAGGCTTACTAGGGTAAAAGAAAGGAAAGGATTCTTTTGCCCCTCTGAAGGGGTATACATTACTCTCACGGCTTGAATAATCAGAGGATGGGTTGTGTACACACGAGGAAAATGTCCTGTTGGTGGTGAAGATGAGATGGTGGCATCTGTGTGGATGCGGGTATTAACTGCTGATGTTGATTTGCTGTCCTGTTATTTCCTTCCTGGAATTCTTGTGACTACGAATAGGCGGTTGTTGTGCTGTTAGACTGTTATGTTGTGTCTCCTCTTTACCTGATGGTAACTGGTAACCCTTGTTGACATCGCTTGTCGAAGATATGTATATGTTTGTTACTTGTTTTTTTGTTGGTCATTGTGTGCTCTTTTTATATACTTTTTCTGTAGCCTGTGATTGATGTCTGAAAGTTTTGTTACTGCTATCATATATATCTCTGATTGAACCCATAAGGCAGAAAACTTGAGTGATAGCTGAACAACTGCATATCTTCACCTTGTGTGATGTGAATTGTGATGGCTTTGGTAGTATGGTGACCCAGAAGGCCTGAGAGCCCTGGGGTCAATGCATCGTACCCTGCTTGTGCCTAAATTAAGTAGACGAGATGGCGGGAGTGGTTTCCTCCTTCGTAGTCCTATACTACCTTTGGTGGTACCGAGACTTGTGTATGGTGACCTGATTTCAGAGAAAATTTGGTACCATGTGTGTGCATGTGGAAAGCCAACCTATAATATTGTATTTTTTTTAGTCATCAGTAGTCCAAATGAAGCGCCCACCCTAGCTCCTTACGTTGTCTTCATTATCATGGAGTGACTTTAGAAGCTCTACTTAAATAGCCATCTTCAAAAAAAAAAAAAAAGGTGGGGGGGGTGTTGGGGTGGGGGGTGCATCTTGAAAGGCTGCTCCCCACGGAAAAGCTCGAGAGAGCTGGAGCTATTTTTCTACTCGAAGGATGAGACGTTAAAAGCTGATATTTTCTGGCTCCTTTTTTCATAAAAAATAGCATAAATTATAATAAAACTTCCACTAGAGTATTTTGTCAAATAGTTTTCAAAATGAGTTTAGCTTTATAGAAGCTCCTAAAAAATATATTTCTTTTTCGAGGAGCCAACCCAAACAGAGAGAAGGCAAAGGAAGCAAGAGTGGCAAAGGCAAAGGGGACAGAAGAAGAAGGTAGAGCAGGCACACGTAACGCGTGGCAACCTTCAACTCTGCACTTGCACCACCACACCACACCCTCGACTTTTGTCTCCTCACATCATCAGTTGATGATCGCATCATCACGCCAACTGAATTCCCAACCTAAAACCAAAACCAAGGAAGCAACAGAATATCCCTCCCTCGCCTCGGTCTCGGTCTCTTTCAACTCGTCTTCTTCCTTCCTCCCTCCCTCCCTCCGCTGAGCCTTCTTCTTCTTCCTCCTCATGTCGCCTCCTATCCATCTACATCTTCTATTCTAAGCCACCTCTATCTTCTCTGCTCGGATCCTAGATAGATACAAGAAAAAAGGAAGAGCCTTTGTGGTTAATGGATGCTGTGGATCACTGGGCGGAGCAGTTTCTCATATCAGATTGATCGATTAATTAATACATACTAAATATATAATTGTACATACATACGCCAAGAGAGGAGAAGAGGAACGGCCGCCGGCCAGTTTCACCTGTCTCCTTCCTCCGATCCCTCCCTCCCTGCCTGCCTGCCTCGGCGGCCGGCCGGGCTCGGGCGTTTCCCTTTTCCTTCCCATGGAGGACGCCAAGATGGGGAACGCCGCCACCATCCGCGCGGTGCTCGCCATCCTCCAGTGGTGGGGATTCAACGTCACCGTCATCATCATCAACAAGTGGATCTTCCAGGTCCGTCACCATCCTCGCTCTTGCTCTTGTTTTTCTTTCCTCATCAGTTTTCTGTTCCATTCAATTCAATTCCCAGAGATGATCATGTATAGAGCTATTATTTATATGTAAAAAAAAGGGAATTTAGGGGTGGATCCGTTAGTACAGGAGGAAAGGTAGCGCCTTTGTTTCGTGCCAGAGATTTTGCCTCTGTTTTGTTTTCGTCTTCCTCCCATCGTTCCATGGTTGCAGATTAATCGCCTATGATGATGTCGTCTTGTCTACTCTTTTGGCAGAAACCAGAAGGAATCATCTTTTTGTCTGTCTGAGAATTACTTCCGACTGGTGGTTTGTAGATTGGATTGGGATGTTTACGATGGAGAACAGTAGGGTTTTCCTCTTTTTTTTTCCCCCCAATTGGAATGAACAATTTAGGGACTGTCTTTATGAATTTCAGAGTAAACAGTCTCGATGATTTTCAGAGTTAACTGAGAGCAACAGAATGTAAACGCCGAGGTTCCTTTTTCTTGTTGACAATCATTCTAGCATATGGTACAGCTGAAAAAGCTTTCCTCAGCCAAGAAAATAAGTTTCGTGTCCAATCTCCATATTTAATTGTAGTTATGGTAGTCCTGGAAATAACATTTGTGCAATCGAATTTCTGAAAACCGTAGCACTAACCTTGTGACCTAAATGCATATCCTGCCATTTCCATTGTAAATAAAAACCAAAAGGCAAAATGAAAATGGATGCAGGGTTAACAATAGCATCCAGCTTGCGCCTATGTTCAGCTATGTAGTTCCTTAGACCACAAGTAGGTATCTATTATTACTACAGTTTGCAACCATGCATGTTCCACAAGATTGTGGTTTACTTAAAGTTGTTGGAATGAGTAGCAAAGTACTTATTCTGTCACGCTGACTCTGGATTTGATAGTGTGTCACCATCTAGGAGCATATTTGACTTTGCCAGCCTTAGTGACAAATGCCCTGCCATGTTTGGTTGCCAGTTCCGTGATATCTGAATCTAATCTGAAGATTGATAATTAGGATCCAAACATTTTCCTTCAAGATTCTAGTTCCCGAGATTATTTCTTGAGGAGGAGCTCTGTCGAAACATTTTGCGTATCTTTTGACTGACATGCTGGGTTCGCAATGAGATGGATTAATTGACTCTATTTATGAGATGATTTGTCATGTGAACTAGCACAATTGTAAATATACCTATAAAGGAGGTGTAGAAATCTGATTGCTGTGTTCTTTAAGAAACCCCTCTGCTAACATGTGCTCTCTGTCAGAGAGACCCTTAAAGAAGAAGCTTTCTGTTTCTCCATTTCTATTTATTTGAGTTATCTTTTGTTGCTCTGATGCTGAAAAGGGGCTGGTAGTTGCCATCGCCAGTCACTGCTTGCCTGGCACAAAGGCATGGACTTGACGATCTTGAGGCCAAATTTTGCAGAAACTGGAGTTCAAGTTCCCTCTGACAGTGTCTTGCGTCCACTTCATATGCTCTTCTATCGGAGCCTACATCGCAATCAAAGTTCTGAAAACAAAGCCGCTGATCGAGGTTGCCTCGGAGGATCGATGGAGAAGGATATTCCCAATGTCATTCGTGTTCTGCATAAACATTGTGCTGGGGAACGTGAGCCTGCGGTATATCCCAGTCTCCTTCATGCAGACGATCAAGTCTTTCACTCCTGCAACGACAGGTTGGTTAGTTTCTTCTATGATGATCTATCTTGTCATCATATATTTTTCCTGTTCTGCAATTCCTGTAGAATGATGATGATAATTTCTGACCAATGCAATTTCTTCCATTGAGATGAGATACAGTGATTCTTCAGTGGTTGGTGTGGAGGAAATACTTCGAATGGCGCATCTGGGCTTCTTTGGTCCCTATTGTGGGAGGCATTCTTCTGACCTCTGTAACGGAGCTGGGCTTCAATATGTTTGGCTTCTGCGCCGCCATGGTTGGCTGCCTGGCCACGTCCACAAAGACCATCTTGGCAGAGTCGCTGCTCCATGGATACAAATTTGACAGGTTTGTAGTAACAAAAGATATGATCTTGATTCACATTTACCTTGATAGAACAGAAGATTAAAATGTTCTTGTGACTGTGACTGTGTGCAGCATCAACACGGTGTACTACATGGCTCCCTTTGCGACGATGATCCTGGCAGTGCCGGCCATGGTGCTGGAGGGCAGCGGCGTGGTGAGCTGGCTCTACACGTACGAGTCGATGGGCCCGGCGCTGGTGATCATCGTCACGTCGGGTGTGCTGGCCTTCTGCCTCAACTTCTCCATCTTCTACGTGATCCACTCGACGACGGCCGTCACCTTCAACGTGGCCGGCAACCTAAAGGTGGCGGTTGCAGTGCTGGTGTCGTGGATGATCTTCCGCAACCCCATCTCGGCCATGAACGCCGTCGGCTGCGCCGTCACGCTCGTTGGCTGCACCTTCTACGGCTATGTCAGGCACCTCATCTCGCAGCATCAGGCCACCGTGGCCACCAGCGGCGGCCCGCGCACGCCCAGAGGCCGCTTGGAGATGCTGCCGCTCACCGCCGAGAAGCAAGGCGACAAGATATAGCAGCAAGCAGCAGCATGGAGATGCTGCCACAGCTCTTCTTCTTCTTGGTCATATCATATCATATCGTCGATGACATTAGTATTACTAATAGAGAAAGGAAAGGAATAAACCAACAGGATATACACATCTGATCTGATCGATGTAACAGCCGTTTCAGTTTCAGAATGCATCGATCATCAGAGATGACAGGACAGGCTCCTTAAGGAATAGTTGTTAGAGAAATGGATGGAAGCCGAGTTGGTGTAGTTGCCGATTCTTTTTGCTCATATATACACATACTAGCAGCATCTTTTCTCTCTCTTTTTTGTGTTTGTATGGATTGATGATGATGATAAATTTGGTCACCCAGATTTTGGTATTTTTCAATGTCTCTACAACTACTACTGTCGCCGTCTATTTCGTTTTTACCGTCTTTACAACAACAACCTGAAATGATTTTGTTGCAAGCCAGATTAAGATAAAGGAGTGTGATCTGTCAATGTTGCTTAAAGAGAAATTTCAGATCCTATATATTATGTTTGGTAATAATATACCTCAGTAGACTCATCTGATAAGCTGAAGCGATCAAGAAATATATACATAAAAGAATGAGTTCGTTCAAAATTTGTTATGGATTCAAAAAGCTTCGGTAGTAATCTGGAAGAAACAGAGTAGGGTGAGCGCGTTAGAACCCCAGAGGACCAAAAACAAAAAAAAAAAAATAGAAGTGCACGCTCGGTGGGACTCGAACCCACAATCCTTTGATTAGAAGTCAAATGCCTTATCCATTAGGCCACGAGCGCTTGTGTGATACGGGTACATGTAAAATCGTTAAGTTTTGGACATAGACGTTGATTTTGAATCTGATTCTGATTGAGTATTTCAAAAAACGTGACTTACGCTTAAATCTGTTCTAACTGAAGACATATTAGTATGTTGCCTTCGCGACCTATAAAGCCAAAAATAGTTAACTATTTTTTGATGAGATCTTAGTAGAGCAACTTCAAAAGTCATATAGATATTGGTTTTGATAAAAAAAACCTTCTATTAAAATATTATCTTTATCTATTACATATTTCTCACTAGCCAGAGATGCTCTTGTATGCCACGTGACACAACTTATTCTATCTACTCTCACGACTCACGAGGTGGTTTTGTGCTGTCATTTTTAACTCGTTTCAGCACTGAGCTGCTTGGGC
The DNA here is from genome assembly GCA_015844335.1 of Chrysopogon serrulatus. NCBI lineage: Eukaryota > Viridiplantae > Streptophyta > Magnoliopsida > Poales > Poaceae > Chrysopogon > Chrysopogon serrulatus. The sequence continues at coordinate 344,354 of JADLZL010007922.1, forward strand.
TCCAACAGTTGAAAGGAAACCCAATCCAATGTGCCCACCGGCCCACTAGATGGACTCGAGCCTACAAAAAGCCCATTGTTTTTTAGTTAATCTAGTGTTTGATCACGTCTACTTGTGGGTGAAAATACGGTACACTCCGTAGTCATTATAAGTGGGGTTTGGGGGTGCATGTTGATGTAGTCAATCAACCATTTCAGCCTTTCATTTATATTCACTCTTATATGTTGATATGATCTACTTGTAAAGTAACCTTTATCATAGCGTAGTACATTTTCTGTGTTCTATAAATATATAATAGCAAAACTAGTACTTTTTTGGAGAACCATATTGATGTCCAGAATACCATTTATATATGATTGAAGAGACCTTTTTTTTTTTTTTTTTGAAAAAAACTTCGATAGTACAAAACTGGAATGAAGAAAATATATTTCAGTGAGCAACACTATACACATTTAATTCAACGGATCTTTTCCAAAACAAAATACACGCGCATATATATGCTCAAATACACTCAACGTGCGTACCTTACTTACGGTACGGGTGAAAGAATAACTTAAGTATAACCTCATTCATCCTCTGCTGCAGTGCCACAACAATGAACCAATACACGACAGTACCTGTAGCATACAGCCATAGCCCGGGCTAATAAGTTAGAGACTCGAACCCAGTGGACGTGTTACACCACAAAAAAACTAACTAGCAATTGAGTTCTAGATTTGTGATACTTTGTCATGGATATTGTAGTCCATACTTTGTCATGGAAATTGTAGTCCTTTGATAAAGTCCCTCCGAGTATCTCCAATATTTCCCCATCTTAGATTGTCATTCTTAGTTTTTTGGCAAAAACAGAAAATATATTCTCCAACAGTTCCCCATCTTAGGTTGTCATTTATCCCAAGTTGGGAAAAAGAGCCTCTGCACGCGCATATATACACGCTCGACTCCGCGCGCGCATCCGACTGTATTAGAAGAAGTGGAAGGGTGAAAAAATAATTTTGTTTCTGCTTCAGGGTTCCTGATGTAAGTTTTCAAGATGTGGAAGGCTATAAACATAATTTTGTTTCTGTCTCAGGGCTCTTGATGTAAGTTTGATCTGTGTTTGGCAAGTGAATTATGCCAAACTATTGGAGAGAGCCTATTTTTTCACTTGTATATATTTTAGAGAGTTGCCAAATTATAAGATCTACCAAGTGAATTTTGGCAAACTCTTAAAGATGCTCGACACTATTATTTTGTATTTATATTTTTCTTCTCTGATTTTGTTGTGGGTTGAAAAGCTAGATTTTTTTGGAATTAATATTTTTTCTATTAGTGTTTTTGGCATGGCTCCTTCTGAGGGGATCCTCCGAAGAAGTCAGAGCCATTTTAAAGGAGCCACAATTTATGACTAAAAAACTGCTCTGATTCCTTTGTTTTTCATTGAAAAACGACTTCTCTACCAACACTTTTTGCGGGGATTCTCTAGAAAACATGCCCTTAATGTAATATTTATTTATGTGAAATGCATGTTTTCAAAGGGACATCACTAGGATAGGCATGAGATCGATGCAGGAACAACAGGCCTGTTTGGGATTGTTTTTGGATTGATTCTGACGAAAAAAGTGAGTGAGCTCTCCTAACGCTGCAATTTAGATGCAATTCTCATGCATGAACCGATTCCCGGATAGAACATGAAAGGAGCTTCTCCATGGTTTGCTTCTTACACCCCACCACCGCCACCATACTATTCCTCTCCACGGTCCTCCTCCGCGCCACTGCCAACTCATACTCTCCACATTTCTCCAAACCATCATTATTGTTCATCCTTCCCACACCACTCATCCACCTCGCCGGTTCATCCTTTGCTGCTTGCAGCATGGGTCACCATACGGCCATCGCCGAGTTCTCATCGCGCCCTAGTTCTTTGTGAAAGTCAACTCGCAAATGCTAAACTTTTCGCCTCTTCGATTTGCATGGAATGCCATCTTATTAGCACAAAAAAAACCTAGCTTTGGGTTGAAATGGGCTAAATAAAGCTATCCAAAACAAAGGCTCCAGTCAGTAAGCTTGGGCATTCGGGTTACCCGATTTTTCCAAATCGGATAATTCGGATAATGAAAACCGCAACCCTGATATTCACCTCGAAATAACACTATCTGTAATTTCTGGTACCCGAAATTCGAGTTCAGGTATACCCGACATACTCGAATTTATAGAAAACAATAAATTGCACAAAACTTTAGCAATTTCGGGTAGTCTTCTTTCAGCTTCAGAGGTCCAACAATAAGAGAATTTTGCGCTACTTCCGCGGACAAAACTTCAGAGGCCCCTGTGCGATGACTTGAATTTAAGCAGGGGGCAATGATGATGGTTGGCGAGCCTTGGCGGCATCTCATCGATGATCTGCGGCGGCCGGCGGCAATGCAAATACTAGAGCTAGCAGAGTACTACGAGTAGGAAGAAAGAAAGCAGAGGATGGCTGGATCGGAGGAGACGTTTGAAAGGAGACAAGACTTACTCGCATGGCAATCGATGGATTGCACCAGCCGGCGTGTCTCCTTTATTTTCTGTTGTCCGGGACGGGGCAGCCGGGCCCAGGGCCCAGGGCCCAGGGACATATATACTCCAATAATCCATCCATGCAGGTGCAGCACATTTTCTGATTTCTGGAGTACTGTATTTCCGTTCGAGTTGGCATGCATGGCAATCGATGGAAAGCAGCAGAAAAAAGGCGACGCCGATGAGGTAGCCGGCCGGCCGGCTAGCTAGCTAGCTGCAGATATGACACCATGATGAGTGATTCGATGGATGCCTCTGCCGGGCTGGGCAATCGATCGATCGAAGCAGGATCAAAAGAAATGCATGAGGAGAGGTACTAGCTAGCTAGATCCTGCAAAAAGCGTGCCAACTTTGCAGTGCCGCCGCTAGCTCCCCCATGCATCTTTTTTTTTTTTTTTTTTTTTGCATCTTTGATCTTTCTTCATACTAGTGAAGAAAGAGAGGATCTTTACAACTTGCATTGTCCGTCAAAAAGCGATGATACGTACAGTCATATGTTCAAGTCATGCTGGCCTAGCTCTGCGTCGCGTGTTTCATTATTCCTCTACTAGCTTGTTTTATTTTTTCAAACTTGAAGCCAGCCAGTTTGTTTCGTCAGGCAACAGTCCGGCATGGACGTGCTGTTCCTGTTCGAAAAACGAGTATCCTCTCCTCTTTCTCCCAGCTGCTAGCATGTGGTCTCTTTTCTTTTCTCTTTTCAGCTAGCCTTGTAATGTATAGTAGTAATTGCCAAACAAATGGCAGCAACCGTGCAACTGGTTGTTTATTTGCTGCATGCAGCAACTAATAACTAGCTTCAGTTTGCTCCTCGCGGAGATGAACTGGTGATAGAAGTTTAGCATGTTGTGCTGATAAAAGTTTAGTCTGAAGCCATTCAAACATATATATAGGAGTATGTGCATTAACTTATTCTAGCGAGTCACTCCACACCTCAGCAGCTAATTAACAACGATCAATTAGCTAAAGTGAACTGCTCTGTCCGCAGTCAGATGAGAAGATGAGAATTGGCAAGGCATCAGACGGACAGCAGGTAGATAGGAGTAGGTAGGTAGCTTAGCATGGATCATGATTATTCATGCATGCAATGCAATGCAGACGTACAGTATATACCGGCCGATCGATCGATTGCAGCTAGCACATCATGACTTCCGCAAACCTAGGACAGATGCTCATATATACTAGTATGCAGAGAACGAAGTATAGCAGAAACCAAAGGGGATACTCGTCGATCTACTGCGCTGGACGATCGATCTATCGATCTACTGCGCTCCGTCGTCGTCTCGTCGTCCTATACCAACTGTATACAGTATATATGGAGTATATGTTCATCATGTTTGCAATCGATCGATCGTTGCCTAGGTATCTAGCATAGCAGCTGGGCTTGGCAGCTGTGCAGGGATCACCACTCCATGCATGATACAGTACTCCTAGCTACGACAGGCAGGCTTTATGCATGGCACGGTACTACTGGACTACTCTACTGCAAGAGTATCATCTCCTCACTTGCATTGCTGCTGCAGTGCAGCCTTCAACACCAAAGCTGCATGCATGATGCCTTCAACGCCAAAACTTTCCTTCATTAGTCATGGCTCAAGAGCCGCCAGCCGAGCCGACCTACACACACCTGACCTGCTACCTAGCTAGCTTCGTAGATCGAACAACAAGCCTAACATGTCATATCATTATACTCGCTCGTGGTTCTTCTTTTATGGGCAAAATGTGTTGTTCATTATTCCTAGCTGCTGACACTGTAGGCAATAGTGAAACACTTGGTGGTAAAATGTAAGTATGGTTGTTGATGCATCCACCAACCATACTAACTTTGCTTAATTGGACTCAACATATTATGCATACTCATGTTTTGAGCTCCTTCGGTGTGTATGGTAGCAACAAAACACCGTACCAGGGCACCTGCTTTAATTTGAAACAGCTAGCAGAGAGATCGACATGGAAGTTATGCAACGGCCAAAATGTTGGGAGAACATGGAACAAGCCGCCGTGTGACAGCATCATATTTTTCCAGTACGTACTACACGAATCAATGCCCAGCTGTTCCAGATCGAATAATAGCTACCAAACCACATACGACGACGACAACAACAACAGGGAGTGGCACAGTGCAAGCGTCCTAAGTCGTCGTCCGAGATCCATGCATGCACAAACTAACTAACTGATGAGAGATATGCTAGCTACATAGTATAATACTCCCTTCATCCATTTATCGGAGTCATGTTAGGGTCATGCGCAGTGACCAAGAAGGGGTGGTGCACGTAGATAATTGAATTAATTCCACTAGTGAGAGAAGCCGTATGCAGACAGTTGTATTAATTAGGCCAGTGAGAGGAGCTGCATGCGCCTGGGACGACGTGAAAACTGTGGTCCCTAGCTTAGACGACTCCAACTCTTGGAGAAATTTTTTTTGGTAATATGACTCTAATAAATGGATGGAGGGAGTACTACTTACACCCTCCGCCCCCCACCCCACACAAAAATACATATCATTCTATCTATATATGATTATTCCGAACAAATTTGTCTAGATTTATAGCCAGAAAAAAACTCTTTTTAGACAGAGTGTCCTTATTGAGTGTCCTTACTATAGATACATATGCAGCGAAAAGATCAAGTTCATGTGTTGTTATGTTTTCACCAGTGTGTTTAATTACATGCAAATAAATTAAGTGTGGCAGGGGGTTTTGTTGTCAATAGGCCCGAGGAAGTATGAATCCTAAGCCCCTTTTCCCTTACAAATTTGTAGTCATTAAAGCTTAGAAGGAGACGTTAAATATAAAAAATAAGGGAGGAGCCCGCCCCTTCTTAACATAAGTTTTCTACATCTGTAGGAGTAGGGGTATCTGTGCATATAATGTTAACTCACATACACAACTCGAAGAAAACTAGCCAAGAGCCTATTTAGACAGGCGCTATGGCTCCAGCAATTGGAGCCTGATCGAGCAGAAGAAACCACCAAACATGGCTTCACCACCAGGCACTTAGCGTATTTAGTGAGACAAGTTACTAGCGAGCTAATAAAGAGCCATTGAAGAAACATATTGAAAGAAAGAACTTGATAAAGGAGATAACCAAACCATGCATTGAATCATCTTCACTAGCATCCACATAAGAGCATTTTACTTGGCTAAAGACAAAAACAGTTCATGTGAACCCTATGCGGTATATATGCCACTAGTACAGAACAAGCCTTTAGTCCCGGTGCGGATGGGCCTTTTAGTCCCGGCTGCGGAGCCGGGACTAAGGTTTCGGGACTAAATGTCCCACCTTTAGTCCCGGTTTTCATGCCCGGGACTAAATGTTCACCTTTAGTCCCGGTTGGTAACATCAACCGGGACTAAAGGGTGTGCTGTGGTGCGCCACACAGGCGCCATTTTTAGTCGGTTGGTGTTACCAACGGGACTAAAGAGTTTTTTCTTTTTTTTTTATTTTTCCTTTTTCTTTTCCTTTTTCTTTTCTTTTGGTTTTCCCTTTCTGGTTTACAATTATATTATTATTATTTTCGAATGTGTATTGTATTTGCTTGTTTATGTAGACGGCAAGCACCTATAATTTATAATTTAGATCATTACATATAAATAAATTACATAATACTATTTATATATTATACATATCTATAGATCTATGATATAAAATTTACATGTCTCCATCACGGATAAAGTATTTACAACTTAATTGTTCTCCGCCACTCAAGCATCATACAAATGATCATCATGGTTTGGTTTGAGTGGCTCGTCGGGGTTGAAGAAGTACTCGCAAGCGGGGATTTAGGACTTGGTCGTTAAGAAATCCCGCGAGTGTCTCCCCTGAATTGCTTTTAGGCGGACTTCGGCCAACACCTTCTCCCTCAACCACGTGTCCTATAGTAATCATTAAAGAAAAAAGTTATAGATATGTATAAGATTTATTAAATAGCAACAAATAATTGAAATGAACTTATTATATATACATGTTACATACTTTTGCGTGCTCAAGATTTGATCTTTTTTCATAGACATTTAGAAATTATGAGACATAGTATCCGCGATAAATTTTTTGCCCCTGTGGGTCGTCGTAGAATCCACGATGTAGGATAGGCTTTGAAAGTGGCGCTTTTTTAAATGCGGACGGTGTTTGCACGAACCAAGCCCAAACCCTAGCAATAAAACGATCATTATTAAATATCTATTACAGAGTTAAAGAGCTGAAAGTAATATTTAGAGATCGGTTACCCTTGGATAATATCTATCATTTCTTGGTAAAGGTCCGGTGGTTTTCTCAACGAGTCATAGATTATCAAATGAGATTGCCAGAGATCAATCACAATTAGTATCCAATGAAAGCTGCATTTGTGTGTAGGCAAAATAATTATTTATCTTCACACCGATCTCATTAATTGGGTTAATAGAATGTGCGTACACACGATAATGATACTTACTTAAAGTTATAGGGAAAGAGTATATATCTTTTATCCTTTTGATTGATCAAGTACCTCCGTAGATTTCTCTCCGTTTGAACTCTCCATATGGCATGCGGAGTCTTGGGGTCTTTAAATACAACATAAGGATCTACAAATCCAACCTCCTTGTCATTTCTAGCTCACGAGGTCCCTCATCATGTTTCTGCATATGTATAGCCGGTTTACGTAATTAGTTATACATATACATGATAAGTTACAAGTGACATTATTAAAAAGAAAGAATCACTTACGACGAAGCGGTGATTAGAGCTTTGTCCGAGCGTCCATGTGGCATAGCTGGTGTAGCTCATTAAATTGAACATAAATAACATCATCACCACGGAAGTAATGATGGTTTCTAATTCGGACGCAAATATAGTCATCCGCTCTTACGCCACATGCATCGAGGTACCACTTGTTTAGTAAGTACATCTGCGTGCCAAGTTTGCTTTGAAAGGCCGCAGGGTTAATGACTCTTGCCATATTCATATGTCTTCGATAATGATCAATTTCTTTTACACTTTCAATTGCTGCCCCAGCTATCATTTGGGATAAGGTAAGACCGAGTGTCGGCAAAAAATCCTCGAGATCCTCATAGTTCAAACCCGGAGGTAATCGCTGGTCTAGCACGTTGATGTTTGAACCATATTGATTCCCAACGACTAGCGGGGGGCACCGATTGCTTTTGATTGTTCCCCGAGCCGTGCTACACCCTTTGCGTGCTCTTTTCCCTTTCTTCTCTTCTTCTAGGGATTTGGTTAGAGTGCGCTCATAGTCGATAAAGATGACGATTCTTTTCGAAGCTGCACGCCTCTTTTTTTTGTTGAGCCTCAACCCTTTGCCGTAGATCTTCGGCTTTTAGCAAGAGGTAGGGCTTCTCGGGGTTCCGCTTGGATTCTCTTTCATCCTTAAGTCTCTTGAAGAAAGCGTCCACATCGACTTTACCGAAGTTTCTATTTCGCACCGATCTTCTCATAGGATAGCTTCTTAGGAATGACGGGTTGTTTCTTCTCGGAGGCTTTCTTTTTTTTTGGGCTTTTTGGGCGGCGAGCCGACACATTTGATCGTGTGGCCGGCCTCTTCTTCAATGGTGGGTCCACGGTTTTTTCGCGCTGGAGCCACGTGTGGAGGCGATGGTGCGGCCGGTGGCGGGGTTGGAGCCCGACGTGGAGGCGAGGGGGCCGGTGTCGGTGTTGGGCCCAGGAGGCGGCGTTTGAGCCCGAGGAGGCGGCGTTTGAGCCCGAGGAGGTGGCGGCGTTGGGCCGAGGTTGCGGTGTTGGAGCCCGAGGTGGTGGCGTTGCGGCAGGAGGCGGCGTTGCGGCGGGGGGATGCGGCCGTGTCTTGCACTTTGCCTCGTCATCACCCGCGGCACTATGACATGTTGGTGACCACCTGTGGAACCAAAGAGGTATATGAGTAAACCACTAACTAACTAAGGAAATGCAAAAATAAAGTTAGTGAATAAATGTATCGTAAAAAGTTTAATCACCACCTAGGGTTAGGTTCATGATGATGAGGTGGTGGTAGACTACTAGGTGAAGCCCCTGGGAATAATGATGTAGCGCTTGCGCCAACAAATGAATGCCTTCTGCTTTTGTCCTAGAGTCTTCTCCCCATCGCCTCCTTCTATCTCGAGCTGCACATTTTCATAGCCTTTGATAACTCTATCCACCGAGACATTAGCATATCCATTTGGAACTATGGCTCCATGGATTCTTGGTGGCTTCGTTGGGTCGATAGGAGTTACAACTCCGGCCCGCAACCATGATTTGTGGTAGCCCCACGTGGAATGTGCGGCTCACATGTTGTGCGAGCTTGAGTGATGTCATCACAGGAAAGCGCAGCCCCACGTCGTCTTGAATAGTTGGCGCCCCGGGTAGGCGCAAGCGCTTTTCAAGCCCGGCCGGGGGGCTAATGTTGACTCCAGGCTCCGATGCGTTTGCCTTTGCATTGAACTTATCGCTTCTGCACTTGCCTTTTGATTTCCTCGTTCATTCTCTCTTCAAGTGCTTTTTTCGCGATAGACGCTTCACGAGCCGCCTTGTGACTCCATCACCATTGCCTCCAACCTACCTTGATCGCTCTGCCTCCTCTTCCTTCTTTCTTTGGCGGCTTCTATAAGTGGGTCTATCTTGAGGGAAGCCATGCTCCCACGATATCTCCCCATAGCCTCTTGTTCGCCCACCGTGTTCGGCCGGTCTCCGGGCGTATGTCGGCTCATCCTTCTCTCTATTTGGCCGCCAGCGCCACTTTCAACTAATCCTCGGGCTTGGGCCATTCTCTCCCCCACTCCCCTCTGCACTTCTTCTCGCGTACACTACCTTCCCGGTCTCTAGGTCCAAGGTTCCCCATGACCAGAAGAACCAATACTTGGCGCTCCAAGGCCGGTGCGGTGATTCCGGGTTCCATCCCCTTGTCAACAATCTCTGTTCGGCTTACGCCACTTGGGAATAGCGGTCCCGTAGCCACCGAACCCAAGTGATGGTGGTATTGCTTGTGGCTAGCATTTTCCGACACGGATCATCCGTGCACGACCCTCATCGAAGTTCTTGAACCGCATGCGAACTCATCCCAAAAAGGCCTCAACTTGACGTAGGCCTTATTGGTGAAATCCGGTGTCCGGTTATTTACAATAAAAGTCTTGTGGAGTTTCTTCTTCCAAGCCTGAAATTGTTTGGCCATCTTCTCGCATTGCCCGTGATTTGAACCTTCTCCTTCAAAACTTCATCCCTGTATCGGCGTAAAATGTTGAAGGATATCTTTCCATAGCAATTCCTTGTCACGATCCGAGACATAACTAATAGCGGGGTTATCTTTCGGTTGCCTCCATTCTCGAGCAGCGATCGGGAGCCCGTCCCTCACTAAGTATCCACAATGAGCAACAAATTTCCTTGCATGTTCCCCAAGTACTTGGCTTTGTACCCTCGTCGAATTCCGACAGAATGTACAAACCCTCCAACGGCTTCTTCGGGCCTCGCACTTTTCTACCACTCTCGGTAGTTGTCGCCGATCCGAGGGCTACACAAACAAGTATAAATGTATTAATACAAAAGTCATTCTTTTTAATTTCATGTATATACATAGAGACTAGATTGTAGATATACCTCATCAGGATTGTCTCCTACAAGTTCTTCATAATCGCGGTAATCGACTCCCATCATCTATTTGTTCATTGTCATCACCTTCAACTTGGGGATTTTGATTGCCGGGCGTATTTGTTGATTAGGTCCATCATTGCCTCATCCATGTTATCAATCGGATCGGCCATTTCTACAGAAGTTGTTAATTAAAAGATGTTAGAATTCAATTTGGCATGTAGCGCCACAAGAAAATAGAAAACTATACACTTAGCAAATATACACTTAGGAAATTTATGGAGGCAAAGTGAAATGCTATATTGCACATAAGTTAAATAATAAAGTTACTTGACATAAAGTTACATAATAAAGTCACTAGTCATGAGAAAGTTAATAAAGTTAAATAAAAGTACCATTAATAAAGTTACTTGACATAAAGTTACATAATAAAGTCACTAGTTATGAGAAAGTTAATAAAGTTAAATAAAGAACCATTAATAAAGTTACTTGACATTAATATTATTAATGAAGTTACTTGCCATTCTATTAAAATATTACAATATTACATAAAGTTACTTGCAATTCTATTTAAATATTACAATACTTCATTAATAAGTACCATTAATATTACAAGACTTCATTAATATATTACATTAATATCACAAAACTATATTAATAAGTACCATTAAATATTACAAGACTTTATTAATAAGTACCATTAATATTACAAGACTTCATTAATATATTACATTAATATCACAATAATTTATTAATAAGTACCATTAAATATTAGAAGACTTTATTAATAAGTATCATTAATATTACAAGACTTCATTAATATATTACATTAATATCACAATACTTTATTAATAAGTACCATTAAATATTACAAGACTTCATTAATATATTACATAATAAAGTTAATTATATTGAGTAAGGTGTTTAATTATATTTCGCTAAGTCGCCGCTAAGCTAAGTTAGGTCATCGTGTCATGTTCGCTAGGTCGTCCGGCTTGGTTCGCTAGGTTGTCGTCGATTCGCCGCTAGGTCGTGCTTTCGTTCGGGTCGTGGTCGCCGTTGGGTCGCCGCTAGGTCGTGCTTTTCGTTCATTCGTCGCCGATGGGTTGTCGCTAGGTCGTTCTTTCTTTCGCTCGGTCGCCGCTGCCACGCCATTATGGTTTCAAATAAAATTTAGTCGTCGCGCTTCCTTCGCGCTGTTCCCGCACGCAGATGTTTCACCGATGGCCGGCCACAACACACACGGTAACACAGCTGCCCGACGGCCGCCCACAAACACACATCCGCGGGGCTCGACGGCCGACGCAACACTACAAACATACAACACATGCGCCGCTCTCACCAAGGCTGGAAGGGGACGGAAGGCGGCGCCTCGCCGCCGAGGAAGACGGTGAAGGAGAGGCTCTGGTCGGCCGGGAGAAGAAGTCGGGCGGCGGGCGACACCGACCGGGCGGCGGTGGCGGCGGAGTTGACGCCGAGGGAGAGGGGCAGGGGGACTACGTGACGCCGAGGGAGACCTCGGCCGACTTGACACGCCGGCGGGCGCGCTGGGGACTACTGTGGGCTACCGACTTGACGCCGAGGGAGAGGGCTCGCCAGGCCGCCGGGCGCGGCGATTGGCCCTCCGGGCGGCCGCCGGGCTGGGGCTCGCCGGAGATCGAGGGGGCGAGGGGCGGGGGGACTGCGGCCGAGGGAGAGGTGGCGCCGACGGCGACGAGGTTCGACGAGCGTGGCGGTAGCTCGGGGCGTGAGTCATCGGTGAGGTCGTCGGAGAGAGCGAGGTCGCCGTGGCGCGGCGGCAGCCTAAGTTTACGCCGATCCGGATCGGGAGGAGTAAGAAGGAAGATGCCTGTGAGGTTAAATACCTGTGACAGCACCTTTAGTCCCTTGTTCCACCACGAACGGGGACTAAATACACTTTTAACCCCGGTGCGTAAGGAGCACCGGGACTAAGGTTGCCTTTTAGTCCCGGTGCGTGGTTGGAGCCGGGACTAAAGGTTAACCTTTAGTCCCGGTACCCACGGCGGGACTAAAAGATTTTTTCACTTTCAGCTCTTCGGTGTGTTACATTTGTTTTATTTGTTTCCTACTTGTTTATATATATTCAAAATCTTATTAATTGCATAGTAAATGAAAGATTAGGCATAAAATTTTTTTAAAAATCATAATTGCTTTTCTTTTTTGCCTTGTTGTACTCCTTATGTAATATGTACCATATATTATGTTCTTACCTTACAATAGTGTTTGCAAATGTAAAAAATAATTAGTATTTTGTTAATGCAAAAATGTATTACTTAATTTAAATATCTTAAAGTAGGTGTTTTTGATAGAAAATTTGTTTGTGCATTATTTAAACGTAAATTTTGATTATTTATCATCATTAATCTCTAAAATCGGGCTACACGTGATATTCACCTTTACCATTAATATTTTTGAAATATTTTTTCTTATTCTTATTTATTTGTGCACTCAATAATTAGGTTAAAGGTGTTAATTGCATACTACATATAATATTAGATATTAATTTGTTAAAAAATAATATTTTCATTTCTTTTTGTCTAATTGCTTTCATAATAAATTTGGGAACTAAAAATCTTTCCATCCCTTATAATAATTAGATTAATTTTGTTATTTGCTTAATAAATAAAAGAATAGGTATTAATTTGTCAAGAAATAA